>CM031922.1:46541187-46922205 GCA_018703695.1 Prunus fruticosa | reverse complement strand
TCCCTGGAATCCTGAATCCCTGGAATCCTGAATCCCTGATCCCTGGATCCTGAGATCCTGGAATCCTGGGATCCCTGGATCCCTGATCCCTGGATCCCTGGAATCCTGGAATCCTGAATCCTGAATCCTGGAGTGATCCCTCAATCCTGGAATCCTGGAATCCTCGAAATCCCTGGAATCCCTCAATCCTGGAATCCCTGGAGTCCTCGAATCCTGGAATCCTGAATCCCTGGAATCCTGGAATCCTGGAATCCCTGGAATCCCTCGAATCCTGGAATCCCTGAATCCTGGAATCCTGAGTGCTCAATCCCTGGAATCCTGAATCCTGAGATCCTGAGATCCTGGAATCCTGAGATCCTGGAATCCCTGAGATCCCTGGACCTGAGATCCTGGAATCCCCTGATCCCTCAATCCTGGAATCCTGGAAATCCTGGATCCCTGAGATCCTCGAAATCCCTGAGTCCTGGAAATCCTGAAATCCCTGGAATCCTGAGGAAATCCCTCGAATCCTGAGATCCCTGGAATCCCTCGAATCCTCGAAATCCTGAATCCTGGAGTGCCTGAGATCCTCAATCCCTGGAATCCCTGGAATCCCTGAATTCCTGAAATCCTCGAGCCTCGAAAATCCTGGAATCCCCTGAGTCCTGGAATCCTGGAGTCCCTGAGATCCTGAATCCCTCGAATCCCTGAGTCCTGAGATCCTGAGAATCCTGAATCCCTGGAATCCCTGAATCCTCAATCCTGGAATCCCTGCAATCCTGAGATCCCTAGAATCCCTGATCCTCGAATCCCTGATTCCCTCAGAAATCCTGAAATCCCTGAGATCCTGGAATCCCTGGAATCCCTGGAATCCCTGATCCCTCGAATCCTCGAATCCCTGGAATCCCTAGAATCCTGGAATCCTGGAGTCCTGGAATCCCTGGAATCCCTCGAGTCCTCGAATCCCTCCCTAGAATCCCTGGAATCCTGAAATCCTCGAGTCCTGTGATCCCTCAAGTCCTCGATCCTGAATCCCTAGAATCCCTCGGTGAGCTAGGGTTAGCTTATTCAAAGGCTAGGATAGGTCAATTTTGTGGGAAAACATACGAGAATTCAAATTAGAAATTGACGATTCAAGGGGATGGAAAGGATTTGCTAAAACATAAATGAATCGAAAACTGAACCGATTTAGATATTCCAATCATTACAATATGATTCAAAAGCAAGTGGTCGATTTCATGGGAAAAAAATATGAGAATTCAAATTAGAGATCGAGGATTCAAAGGGACGGAAAAAGAACTCTGCAAAAACATAATTGAACCGGTTCAAATATACCAAGTCTATACAATGAGCTAGGGTTGGTTGATACAAAGGCTAAGAGTGGTCAATTTGATGGGAAAATAGATGAGCATTTAAATTAGGGATGGAGGATTCAAGGGGATGGAAAGGATCTGCTAAAACATAAATGAATTGTCCTGAACCCTTCAGATTTTCTAATCTGTACAATGAGCTAGGGTTGGCTGATTCAAAGGCTACGAGTGGTCAATTTGATGGGAAAAAGTATGAGAATTCAAATTAGAGATTGAGGATTCAAAGGGGTGGAAACGATCTGCAAAAACATCGCTGAAGGGTTTAGCTATACCAAGTTCTGTACAATGAGCTACGGTATGCTGATACAAAGGTTAGGAGAGGTCAATTTGATGAGAAACAAATAGGGGAATTCAAATTAGAGATTGAAGATTCTAGGGGACGGAAAAGAACTGCTGAAAAATAAATGAATCAAACTGAATCGGTTCAGATATTCCAATCTGTACAATGAGCTAGGGTTGGCTGCTTCAATGACTACGAGTGGTCAATTTGATGGGAAAAAATATGAGAATTCAAATTACAGATTGAGGATTCTAGGGAATGGAAAAGATCTATAAAAACATAAATGAATCGAACTGAAACGGTTCAACAATCCTAGTCTGTACAGTGAGCTAGGGTTGGTTGATTCAAAGGCTAAGAGTTTTCATTTTAGTCGGAAAATCGACGAGAATTCAAATTAGAGATTGAGGATTAAATGGGATGGAAAGGATATATGTCTGCCGCGCAAATCTCAAGGCCTAGAGTTCCTGGGCCGAAGGGATATGCGTTGACACGCGCGTCCTGCTTTTGGGTGGGGTACGGTTGTGCGGGGCGTGCCAGGACGGTCTCCCGTGCGTCGAGGTGCGATTTGGATGGAAGTGATAAATTGATGCGCCTGCTTTGGACTTAACTTCTAGTCAAACGATTGTGGCCGAGAGAGGAACTAATCTCGGCCGTTAGGTTCACGGCCTGAACTACAAGGCCGTCGGGTAGTGTTGATGGTGGGTTAGGGGCGGTGTTCCGGCGCGTGCTCAGGGAGCGACGGTCGTATGATATATGGGGTGAGTGAGCCTATAACAAGGATGGTGCTCCGGCGCCTTGAAAATCAAGGGTCGTATGATATATTTGATGGATGGATTTTCCTTACAAACTAACACTACTCCTAGGAAAGCAAGTAAAATATTGAAAGTGCATTACATGAAAATATAAGTTGCTCCGTGGGAGGCTTTTGTTTGGTGTTTGAACCCTTTGAACGTGGTCTTGAGTCTTATATTTATAGGAAGAGTCCCTAGAGGGATAATCGAGGCTGAAAATCTGCATGGTGGAGCCTGATTAGCGCAAGTGGGTAGTCCAATCAACATTTGGGATCATGAAGCATGGTGGTGTGACCCCATGAATCCTGGTGAATCTCGGCCGCCCCCTGATCGTGGGTTCTGGACTTCTTGACCGTTGAGACGCATTTATTGCTCTGATGGTTGTTCACCTAATCTCTCAAGCTGCAAAGAGCTTTGTGAGAATGTTGGCGTCTAATCACTCTCATCCCTGTCGCCAAATCCTGACTTCAGTCACTTCCCACCTTCCCTCGTGCATTAAATGTTTATTTGTGGTCAGTGGGTTTGCTGCAATAAACGGAGGCATTGTTTCATTAAATGAAGCGTGGGACCCTACCATCACGTGATGATCTGACTTTAGCACTTTTGACCATGACTTTGCTCGGCCTTGGCCTCGGCCTATGATCGTGGCCGAGATGATCATGCCTTAGCATTTTTTCCTTAGTTTTCAAGAAGGCTAAACATCTTGGCGAAACGCCGCGCTTTGGCTTCTCGAGAAAGTGACAAGGCCGAGACAAGAAGCTCCTTCGGCCAATTCGTGACTGTGATTTATTAGGCACAAACATTGCCCCCACATCCCTGGATTCTTCGGCCTCGGCATGAGCAGGGGCCGAATGGATTCCAAGAGATGGACCTTTGGCGTTCCTTATGAAGTGATTGACAACTGGGGCATTAAATGCGCAAGTCAGTCGCGCATTTAATGCCTCAAGCACGTCGTGTAGGCCATCATTGCCCCAGGGCGTCGCTTCGTTTTGTCAGAGGAAACGACGGCCTCTGGGCTTTTGACACGTCATTGCGCCTGTTCAGCGTGCCTGGCAGAACGTTACGTCTCTCGAGAGACACACCTTTTCGTTTCGAATTCTAGCGCCAATATAAAAACCCAGACTTCCTTGCTTTCTCCTTACGCTTTCAGAATTCTCAGACGCCCAAGCTTTGTCAAAACTCTTCTCTCCAAGCCTTCAAACTCACCAGAAAATCTTGTCTAAAAATCACGATTCTCTCACTCCTTAGTTTCCTGGTTTTTCAAAAACCTACAGACCTTCACCCCTTTCTGGATTTTCCTTCAGTGCTCCTCACGTTCACCACCTTTCTCTCTGTCTTTTCATCCTAAACACCCAATTCAAATCTATTTCAATGGCCTCCAGGACTCCCACGTCTGTCGAAGCTCGGTCCCAAGCTTTCCATACTGAGTTCGAGGCAATTTACCGAGACATACAGGGCTCGGTCCTTCCCAACATCATCGCGCCCTGGACTGATGACGATGGTGCCCTCCTGATTCCTGCGTCCTCGGCCCCTCCATTGATGGCGGAATGCCAGAGCGGCTCATGACCCATTTGAAGAATAACCTGGTAGACCACTCGGCCTTTGACGGGGGGACTTCCAAGATTGGAACACTATCAGGCGGCGGCGGCGGTGGCCAACCGTGACCCTAGATTGGGAGAAATGGCTGCCGAGGATGGAGCACTTCTTCGGCCAACAATGGAAGGATCAAGGCATCTACCACTTGATCAAACTGTTTGATCAGCCGCCTGTCATGGATCGGTCGCTCTTGGCCGCGGCCTTGTGTTTTTGGTCGTCGCCACCAACACCATGAATTTTCGGTTCGGCATGATGACGCCGACCGTGGAAGTCAATGCCGCTCTTGTCGCTCCTGAGGTGGAAGGGAGCTTTAAAACCATGTGGCCCGCTCTCACAAAACTCGCCAGGAACAAGGCGAAGAATATGCTCAACTACTTCAGCATCTACAGCAATTTCGGCGTAGAGGGGCAGTGCTGAAGATGACGTCATCGCTCCCCTCGGCGAAGTCGAGCACGCCGCATTTCTGCTATACCTGGCCGTGCAAGTTCGTTTTCTTTACCCAGGCGAACAAGGTCACTCTGGAGTTCGCTCATTTGGCTGATTATCTTGCTCAGGGCGGAAGGTTAGCCCTCGGCCCGTTCCTGTTCGGCCACATCTACCCGCACGCTTCATGACATTGTCACTGATGGAATGAAACCGAAGTACGGCGGTCCACTGTGGGCCTTTCAGTTATGGCTGCAAGCCTACTTACCAGAGCTGGGGAGAAAGCACAACACCGCGGCCTTCTGCTACAAATTTTTCTATGGCATGGCCGAGAGAACTGGCACGTAGTTCCGCGTCTGCCTTACTCGGCCGTTTCCCTTGTTCCACACTCACGACCTCTCCGTCATTCCTGATGTTGAGACGGAGAACGATCTGAAGGAGATCTGGTGCTCCTTCCTGGTTTAGCGCGACCTTCACCTGCGGCTTGTCCAAGGCCGGGCCGAGGTTTATCTGCCAAACTTTGTGGCGTGACAGTTCAGCCTGATCCGGACGGCCCCACTCCCTCCTCTGTCAACCAACCGGCTCTCGTCCTGGAGAGCCGATGTCTCTCAGGAGCATGGCGTGGCTAGCATAACCTTTCAGCTTCAACAAGGGATGACCTTCCTCGAATTTGACGCCCTGTGTGCGTGCCGCGATGCGTATGACGAAGATGGAAGGGTCTGGTACGAAGAGTGCATCTCGGCCAGATTTCTCATCCGGCCTGTGAAAAGGCTGTGAGGGTGGCCCTAAAAAATGCCTGATTGAGACCCCCTTACTCCCAAGGGCACCAAAGTGAAGAAGGTCTGAGCCGAACCTCCTCGGCCAAGTACCCCAAACATGGCCGCTCCTAGGGTGACGGCCCTTCCTTCGGCTGAGAGCAACGATCGCGGCTTCGACCGCGGCCTCAACCTTGTCTGCGGCCCGACTCCCAGGGCGGTGCCTGTGGTGGGGGCACGAAGACGCGCGCGCACAGAACCGTGCCGTCCTCTACGTCGGCTCGACCGATCGCTGCCGCTGGTAAGCCTTGTTAAATTTATTTCTATCATTTATTCCTTGTCGTCCTCCGAAAGCTACTTGGTCCTTGGTTATCTCATCTCTCTCCTTTTCTTTGCATACACAGCCCGGGTCGTAAGAGGAGTCGAGAAGCGCCAAGTCCTGAGGCCGCAACGGTTGAGGCTGCGCCGGCCAGAGTCGCCGTGGTAGAGACGACGACAGTGGATCGACGAGAAAAGGACCCTCTTCACTTTTTCGGAGGGCGGAAGTGAGGAGGAAGTTCCTCCTGGAAATCCCACCGGGCGTGCCAAAAGTGTCTCCCGCACAAATCTCACGGCCTAGAGTTCCAGGCCGAAAGGATATGCGTTGACACGCGGCGTCCTGCTTTTGGGTGCGGTGCGGTTGTGCGGGGCGTGCCAGCACGGTCTCCGTGCGTCGAGGTGCGATTTGGATGGAAGTGATAAATTGATGCCCCTGTTTGGACTTAACTTCTAGTCAAACGATTGTGGCCGAGAGAGGAACTAATCTCGGCCATTAGGTTCACGGCCTGAACTACAAGGACGTCGGGTGGTGTTGATGGTGGGTTTTGGGCGGTGCTCCGCGCGTTGCTCAGGGAGCGACGTCGTATGATATATGGGGTGAGTGAGCGTATAACAAGGATGGTGCTCCGGCGCCTTGATAATCATGGGTCGTATGATATATTTGATGGATGGATTTTCCTTGCAAACTAACACTACTCCTAGGAAAGCAAGTAAAATATTGAAAGTGCATTACAGGAAAATATAAGTTGCTCCGTGGGAGGCTTTTATTTGGTGTTTGAACCCTTTTAACGTGCTCTTGAGTCTTGTATTTATAGGAAGAGTCCCTGGAAGGATAATCGAGGCTGAAAATCTGCATGGTGGAGCCTGATTAGCGCAAGTGGGTAGTCCAATCAACATTTGGGATCGTGAAGCATGGTGGTGTGACCCCATGAATCCTGGTGAATCTCGGCCGCCGCCCTGATCTTGGGTTCTGCACTTCTGGCCGTGGAGACGCATTTATTGCTCTGATGGTTGTTCACCTAATCTCTCAAGCTGCAAAGAGCTTTGTGAGAATGTTGGCGTCTAATCACTCTGATCCATGTCGCCAAATCCTGACTTCAGTCACTTCCCACCTTCCCTCGTGCATTAAATGTTTATTCATGGTCAGTGGGTTTGCTGCAATAAACAGAGGCATTGCTTCATTAAATGAAGCGCGGGACCCTGTCATCACGTGATGATCTGACTTTAGCACTTTTGACCATGACTTTGCTCGGCCTCGGCCTCTGCCTATGATCGTGGCCGAGATGATCATGCCTTAGCATTTTTTCCTTAGTTTTCAGGAAGGCTAAACATCTTGGCGAAACGCCGCGCTTTGGCTTCTCGAGAAAGTGACAAGGCCGAGACAAGAGGCTCCTTCGGCAAATTCGTGGCCGTGATTTATTAGGCATAAACAATATGCTAAAACATAAACGAATTCGAACTGAACCGATTCAAATTAGAGATTGAGGATTCAAAGGGACGGAATGAAACATAAATTTGGTGGAAAAATCTGCTAAAACATAAATGAAACGAACTAAACTGATTCATTCAGCTATACCTGCCTATTTCGTTAGCTAGGGTTAGCTGATTTCAAGGGCTAGGAAAGGTCAATTTGGTGGGAAAATATATGAGAATTCAAATTAGAGATTGAGAATTCAAGGGGATGGTAAGGATTTGCTAAAACATAAATGAATCGAAACTGAACCAATTCAGATATTCCAGTCTGTACAATGAGCTAGGGTTGGCTGATTCAAAGGCTACAAGTGGTAAATTTGATTGGAAAAAATATGAGAATTCAAATTAGAGATTGAGGATTCAAAGGGACAAAATATCTGCAAAAACATAATTGAATCATTTCAGTTATACCAGTCTATACAATGAGCTAGGGTTGGCTGATACAAAGACTATGAGTGGTCAATTTGATGGGAAAATATATGAGAATTCAAATTAGAGATAGAGGATTTAAGTGGATGTAAAGGATTTGCTAAAACATAAATGAATTGAACTGAAAGGTTCAGATATTTCCAGTCTGTACAATGAGCTAGGGTTGGCTGATTCAAAGACTACGAGTGGTCAATTTGATGAAAAAAAATATGAGAATTCAAATTAGTGATTGAGGACTCAAAGGGATGGAAAAGATCTGCAAAAACATAACTGAACCGGTTCAGCTATACCAGTTTGTACAATGAGCTAGGGTTGGCTAATACAAAGGCTAGGAGTGGTTAATTTGATGGGAAAAAAATATGGAAATTCAAATTAGAAATTGAGGATTCTAGGGGAAGGAAAAGAACTGCTGAAACATAAATGAATCGAACTGAGCCGGTTCAGAGTATTCCAGTCTGTACAATAAGCTAGGGTTGGCTTTTTCAATGGGTACGAGTGGTCAATTTGATGGGAAAAAATATGAGAATTCAAATTAGAGATTGGGGATTCAAAGGGATGGAGAAGATCTACCAAAACATAACTATACCGGTTCAGCTATTCCAGTCTGTATAATGAGCTAGGGTTGGCTGATACAAAGGCTAGGAGTGGTCAATTTGATGAGAAAAAAATATGAGAATTCAAATTAGAGATTGAGGATTCAAGTGGACTGAAAAAGATCTCTGAAACATAAACGAATCGAACTGAACCGATTCAGATATTCCAGTTTGTACAATGAGCTAGGGTTGGCTTTTTCTATGGCTACGAGTGGTCAATTTGACGGGAAAAATTTGAGAATTCAAATTAGGGATTGAGGATTCAAAGGGATGGAAAATATCTGCAAAAACATAACTGAACCGGTTCAACTATACTAGTCTATACAATGAGCTAGGGTTGGCTAATATAAAGGCTAGGAGTGGTCAATTTGATGGGAAAATAGATGAGAATTCAAATTAGAGATGGAAGATTCAAGGGGTTGGAAAGGATCTGCTAAAACATAAATGAATCGAACTGAACCGGTTTAGATATTCCAATCTGTGTAATGAGCTAAGGTTGGCTATTTTAAAGGCTACGAGTGGTCAATTTGATGGGAAAAAATATGAGAATTCAAAGGGATGGAAAAGATCTGCAAAAACATAACTAAAGGGTTCAGCTATACCAGCCCGTACTATGAGCTAGGGTTGGCTGATACAACCACATGTTGTATCTGGCTATTAACACACTC
The DNA here is from genome assembly GCA_018703695.1 of Prunus fruticosa. Classification (NCBI taxonomy): domain Eukaryota; kingdom Viridiplantae; phylum Streptophyta; class Magnoliopsida; order Rosales; family Rosaceae; genus Prunus; species Prunus fruticosa. The sequence goes on along the minus strand of CM031922.1, from coordinate 46,913,530 downwards.
AAGATAATATTTATCAACTACAATTGGAACCCAACCCTTTATTTTTCTTATGAAAGAACTCAATGGTCTCTTTTTGGTACTCAAGTTCCACTGCCAAGTCATATAAGACCAACATTGACAGATAACCCTCACAAAGTTGTTAATCCACTACATAATACCCCTCATGTATAACCCATCCATAAAATAACCTCCATGGTGAATTTCCAATGTAAATAGGTCAAGATCCACTGCATATCATTAAATAATGAGAGTTACTTCCTATCTACCCCATTTATCACATATGTCAGTTAGCGAAAGTACAAACACTTAGGGAAAAAAAACTAAAGACAAACACAACCAATCTCTGTCAACACAATATAAAACATAATAGAACATGAACAATTGCACTAAAAAATTACATAGGGGACCACAGAAGACCAAGTATAGTGAAGGAATCTAAGTCAGACCAAAACCGACAGTTTAGGGACCACTGAAGATATCTTTTTCGTGGATTAATAGTACAATATTCATCAAACCCATCTCCAATGAGGGAAAGTGAGACAAAGTCAAAGAAAGTGAGGGAAAAAGTGAGACAAAGTATGAGAAAGTGATAGAAAGTGAGAGAAAGTGGGCATGTACAGTAGATGGGATGCTCTCCACCATCTTTTAGCTCAAACCCCATTTCTTCGATTAGTCACACCTCAATGTCGGAGAGATTCGCTCTCGATTTCCCCCCAAATTTGCCAACACTCTTCACTCTACCCAACCAGACCCAATTCGAATCGTAGGGAACTCTAACCTCCCAATTTGAAATGTAAAACACAATATGTCATAACCCAATGTAAGGGAAGTAAGAGTTGGGTCGTGAAATGATGAATTTAACCTTCAAAATGGGCCATGTGCCTCTCTCATGTAAAACTAACGGAAAAGTGGATGGGAGGGGTTAATTACTATATACGTCCTTGAACTATGGCCCCAGTTGCAATTGGGTTCGTGAACTAATTTTTGAGGCAATGAAATCCTTTAATTAGACAATCAGTTTCAATTAGGTCCTATCGTAACAGAATTCGTCGAGATTGACCATGTGGAAAGCAAATCCAATTTAGCGCTAAAGAAAGGGGAAAGCACGTGAACTATCCCTTCTGAGGCAACCATTGGAGTTGCATACGGTGAGCTATCCCTTCTGAGGCAGCCATTGGAGTTAAATTTGCTGCAGCAGTGACTGAGTGAATGAGAAATTTTCTGTGTAAGCTTCAAAATTTGGGTCTAGGTACAGTTAAAGGTTAGGGTTTCATTTTGGGGATAGTTGGGTTTTCGTCCTTTTGGCTGATAGTGATGGAAGAGTTTGACTTCCGTTGGGGTGGTGTTGCTCCCAAATACAGTAATTAATTATGCCTGTTTGAATACGTATCAGTTGGTTTTGTTTTCATCAGTGTGGTCCATAGCTTTTAAAGATTCCTTACACACTTTGCTTTATAATATCCTTTACTGCAACACTTAGGGGTTTTTTATCCCTTCTTGTCTTCTATCTATGCCTCACACCAAATGGACTGAAGTTATTCCATAGCAATTAAAAAACTGAACGAACTGTGTACTGTATATTTTGGTTTTGGTGCAGAACATTGAATTAAAACATGGTTTTGACTGATTTTATGATTCCAAAACAGGTGTGTGTGTGTGTGTGTGTGTGTGTGTGTGTGTGTGTGTGTGTGTGTATGTTTTAGCATTGTTTTGACCCTTGTTTACTGTGCAGGTAACCATGAAAACTTTAGTTTAGAACTTCACCATGGGGGTGTGTTGGAAAGTGGGGAGTATAAAAATGGAAAAGTTTGTTACTTGGATAATGTAGTAGAGGATTTTCTGTCATTGGTGGACTTAAGAAAGGTAGGGAAATGGCTTGGTTACAATGTAGACATTTCCAACCCAAAACCAAATCTAGAAATATGGTATAGGAAGGGTGGAACCCATAGTGTAGGTGGGCTTGAACTTATCAGCTCTGATGCTAAACTGGTTGACATGCTGGGCCAAATGCCATGTAATAGGATTGTTGTGTTGTACTATACCTGAAGTGGGCAATTCTAATATAGTTTGGAGTCAAGCATCTTTTGGGTGCCAAGGTTTGGATGATGCAGACAATTATGTAGAGGTGCAACACAATATTCAGGTGGAAGATGAAACTGAGGTGCAAGACAAAATTCAGGTGGAATATGAAACTGGGGTGCAAGTTAAAAGTCAGGTGGAAGATGAAACTGGGGTGGAAGATAATGTTGATATTTAAGATAAAGATGAAGCTGAGGTTGTAGACAGTGAAGAAGATGATGGAGAATTTGTTGATAGTGATTACGAGTTCAGTGAAGAAGAATTTGGGTTTAAGACAGTTGAAGTGCATATTCATGAAGGGGCAGAGGACACTATGAATGGTAGCAATGAGGGGCATGCTTTTGAAGCTCCTGGAGAGGTGTCATCAGATGGTGAGCACACCTCAGATTTTGATCCTGAAAGTGAGGGTGATGGGGATGATATGGAAGGGGATAATGAAGGGATAAGTAAGGTGAGAAGGAAAAAAAACTGCCTCGGTTTAAGCAGTATAAAAGGGAGGTGGACTTAAAGAATCCTGAGTTTCGGCTTGGGATGTAATTTGAAAACAGACAGGTTCTTAAAGAGGCACTTAGGGAATATTCCATTATTCATGGAAGGAAACTGTTCATTGAAAAAAATGACAAAACGAGAGTAAAGGCAATTTGCAACGGAGGATTAAAATGTCCATTTGTGGTTTATGCTTCACAGATAAACAGGATGTGCAAACATTTGCAATTAAGAAGTTGAGCTTAGAACACACATGTGGGAGGGTGGAGAAACTGAAGTTTGCTAATGCCAAATGGATTTGTGAGAGATTTTCTAGCAAGATTAAGAGAAACACATATGGGAATCTGAAAGCTTTTCAAGGAAAAGTTTTGGAGTCTTATCATGTGAGGGTGTCCAAAACTCAAGTGTATAAGGCAAAGAGATTGGCTAAAGCACGAATTAAAGGAAACTACATACAGCAATATGCACAGTTGTGGGACTATGCAGAGCAGTTGAAGAATACCAACAAAGGTAATACAATGAAAATTAAGTGTCATCTGGTTGGGGGTGAAGCAATATTTCAAAGGATTTATGTGTGTCTGGTTGCTTGTAAAAAAGGGTTTTTAGAAGGGTGCAGGCATGTAATTGGGGTTGATGCTTGCCATTTGAAAGGTCCTTATCCTAGGAAAATATTGATTGATGTAGGAGTTGATGGTAATAATGGTATTTTCCCAATTGCATATGTTGTGGCTGAGATTGAAAACAAGGACTCATGGATTTGGTTTCTATCTTTGTTGATTGAAGATTTAGGTATTACAAATGGTTTATCCTGGGCTTTCATAAGTGATAGGCAAAATGGGCTCGTACCTGCCATTGCACATGTACTACCAACTGGAGAGCATAAGATGTGCGTCCAGCACTTGTACAATAATTTCATAGCAACATATGTTGGTCTCACTCTTAAACACATGTTGTGGGCAGCTGCCGGAGCCACTACTATTCCTTGGTGGGAAGCAAAAATGGAGAAGATGAAGGAAGAGGACTTGGAAGCTTGGAACTGGTTGGTGCGAAGACCACTAATAATTGGACTAGATCTCATTTTCAACCAAGGTATAAGTGTGATCTTCTGCTGAACAACCTTTGTGAGAGCTTTAATGCAGCTATAATTGATGCCAGAGATAATTCCATTTTGACATGTTTGGAAAGTATTCAAATGTATGTGATGCTTAGGATGGCAAATCGAAAGGTTGCTTGTGGTAAATGGAAACACCTTGTTGGCCCAAGGATATTCAAAATAATTGAGAAGAACAAGATGGGAGCTTCTCAATGCATTCCTAGATTGGCTGGGGAGAAAATGTATCAAGTCAGTCACATGTATGGTCGGGAGTTTGTTGTAGATCTTGCAGCAATGTCTTGTAGTTGTATGAGATGGGATTTATGTGGCATACCTTGTGCACATGCTATTTCAGCTATATTCCACAGAGATGAAAACCCTGTTGAATATGTACATGAGTGTTATAAGCCAGAGACATACATGAGGTCATATGAACCAACAGTTCATCTCATCCCTTCTATGGATCAGTGGGTTAAGGGTGGCTTGCCTCCAATTAGACCTCCATTTCATAAGCGTCAACCAGGAAGACCCAAGAGAGTGAGGACAAAGGAGGCTCCTGAGGTTCAAGTACCAGCCCCAAACCCACCAAACCCTTTGCCTCCATGTTACACTGCTCCAGCGAGCAAAACTTAGAAGACTCTTCATTAAAAGTAGATGTGGAGCATGTGGAAAAGAATGCCACAATAAAAGAGGATGTGGAAGACAGGTTGTTTAATTCTTTGGGTTTTGTTATGCATTTTAATTATTTGGGTTGTGGTCAGCTGTGGTTGTGATTTTGCATAGATGTGCTTGTATGTTGTGCAAGCTGAGGCAGCCCAAAATGGGAATGTTGGCCAAAATGAAGTTCAAGCAGCTGACAATGGAAATGCAAGGCAAAATGATATTGCCCCAGCCCGAACTAATGCTGCCCCGGCCCGAACTGACACTGCCCCAGTCCGAAAAAAAGCTGCCCCAACTCAAACTTACACTACCCCAGCCTAAATTTAGTTAATAGGGGCAGAGGAAGAGGCAGAGGAAGAGGAAGAGGCTTATGGAATCCAACTGCAAGGATGTCATCTTCACAACCAGTTAGTTGCCTATTATTCTTGCCCAACTCAAATTTTTTATGTTTGCCTATATAGTAATATATGTTGTTTGTGGTTTTTATCGTTGGTGGTAAGTGATATCAGTCAAGGAAGGGCCAATCTGCCAATGACATACTCACAACAAGTGCCCTTGCAACTATCATCCTCTTCACTTACTCAACAAACCACACCCCATAGAGGAAGATTCAAACACATTGTCAAAAGATGAGGACAAGTATAGATTGTGAAGACATATTTTGTGGACTTTTAAGACGTATTTTTGGACTCTTATGTACTTACTATGTGGATGTGTATTTTGGGTGAACAATTATAGACTCGAGTATGCTATTTGGTAATGTTATTTTGAAGGCTCTTTTGCCTATTCTATGTAATGTTCAGGTGTATTTTGGATTGTATGTAATGTGCAGTTGGTGAATGTTAATTGGTAATTGAAGCCTTTCAGATTGTATGTAATGTGCCCCTGTTCATTTGGTATACACTCCAATTCAGCACAAAAATCAGCTTATATAGCAAAACATCTGATACACTGCCAAAGAGGCACAAAATAACCTTATGCCCAGGTTTCTGCCCATTTATATACTACCAAATCATTTCCTGCCATTTCTACACTACCAAATCATCCATATTGATGAACAATATCACAATCATAAAACACAACAGAACAACAACCCAGAACCACCTTTGTCAATAACTCAAAATTTCCCCTTCTAGTACAACAACTTGTTGACCCATTCCCAGATTCTGTTTTTTTCAAAATCTTGATTTCTTCTTCCTCTTCTCTTCAGTTTTGCTCTAATTTATTCTTCTCTTCTTCCATCAATCTGAAATTCTCCGTCGTTGCTCTCAATTCGTCATCCATTCCTTTTAGTCTTCTAAGTAACCCAGGCAAGATTTCCTTTCCTCGTGGGCATGTTTCATTCTCCACCCATGCGAAAAAATGCAACCCCCTCTTACCTGTTCTGCAATTCAAACAAAACGAAACACCAATTTCAAACCCAACAAAACACCAATTTCATTCTCCAACCATGCAAAAAAATGAAACACCAATTACCTGTTATGCAATTCAAACAAAAACTTACCCAATTATTGCAACATGCCTCAAATCTTCTTCCAGGATTCAGATCTGTCCATGAAGTCCGGTGTTTGATTTTCGACCCACAACCCACACTCGCAGGTAACGACGGTTGCAATTTGAATCTGTCGAACTCTCACATTTTCCTTCCCTCGCAACCCCTTCTCAGTTCTTCAGTTCTTCATTTGGGGGTCGCAGCGAAAGGTTTAAGGCGAGTGTTCAGATTCGAAGGAGTCTTCAGACTTGAAACGACGTTTTTACCCCTCATTTTGACGGATAATTTGACAGAGTTGAGTTGGACGGCAGGACCTAATTGCAACTGATTGTCTAATTAAAGGATTTCATTGTCTCAAAAATTAGTTCACAGACCCAATTGCAATTGAGGCCATACATATACAGTAATTAACCCTTAAAAAAAACCAACGGTGGGTTCTACATTGGCTATTTTAAATGAGTTCAAGGGCTAATCGGCAAATGAAATAATTCGGAGGTAAGTTCGAAAAGGATCATAATTCAGGGGGTAAACGGCTAAAAATTCATTTTAAAATGCAGATGATAGGGACTAAAATTGTAAAATTTGTAAATTATAGGGAACAAAATAATTTTTTGCCTTCTATTTGTTCCGGGTGTGATTCACCAGACTTTTCAGAGAGAACAGACTCATACCCACTATAAAGCAAGTGCTTTCCTTATTTGTTGGCAACCACAAGTAGAAATGGCCAAGAAGGACTTCTTGAAGGAATATGAAGAAGCTGATGAAGTCTCTCGCAGTGACTTCCCTCCCAAATTCGTCTTTGGTGTTGCCACTTCTGCATATCAGGTTAGCTGCACTTCAGTTTTAATTGATTAAATTCATTTGTTACGAAGTATGATCTGGGACTTATTTCCTTATACTTCCTACATTGCGTATAGGGTTTTTTTTTTTTTTTTTTGGATCAACTGGTGAGAGGATTCAAAATAGGGAATACTACTAGACCAAAAGGGTGAACTCCGCTTTTCTGTATTCTATTGTGTTGACCACTTTTCTTTTCATAAAATTGTTGTAGAACAGAGAAGTTATTTTCTTTTCCGGGTTCCTTCTGTTAGCTACTGATTCTGATACATTTGAGTTCTTTCCGGAAATTGGTCAATGAATAGTTTTAATTTTATATTTTATTCTTTATAATTACAAATTTGGCCATCTTCAGTTCTTGTTGCATGTTCTTGAGATTCTTTTCTTGTCCTAAAATTATACATGTTTGGGTTTTGTCACTTTTTAATGCAACGGTTTGGCTGATGAATTTTACGCTTCTTCAATGCAAAAACATTTTTGTTGTCTTATGTACTCGAATAATAAAACAGAAGAAATTAAGAGAGAAGTTATCACAACACTCCATATTTGATACAGTCCAACACAATTTCTTTGGCCTTGACAAACGGCATCTACTGCATCTGAATTACCCTCCTCGGCCCATTCCTGTATAGTCTAATAAATAAATGTAAAGAAAATATTTCTAGTTGCTTATTAATGTTGATAATGTGCTTTCATATCAACTTGGTTTCATAATGATGTACTTTGTTAGTTTCCTTATTGTAAATTTTAAGAAGAAAGTTTGCACATTTGATAGAGATGTCAATTATAACAATGCATCAGGCTATTTTCAAGCATATTTTGCAAAAGAAAATAACTGATAACAGAGTGTTTTTTTTCTTCTATTTTTCTATTCATTGTTCCCTTTTGTGCCTTTCAGTAGTCTAATGCATTATCTTGTATTTTAAGATTCCAAAAGGCTCAGAGTTCAAGAAATTTTCTCTTCTTCTTGTTTATTTGTAGGTTGAGGGTGCCTGCAACAAGGGCGGTAGGGGTCCTAGTATTTGGGATGCTTTTTCTCACTCAAAAGGTACCTTTTCTTCATCAAGCTTATGATAATATCTTCTAGGACCAGAATTTTTCTTGACATTGTCAAATCTGATACTGTTTTTGGTTAAGAAATTTATTATGTTTGTCTGGATTCATTAGGGACAATCATTGATGGAAGCAATGGTGATGTTGCAGTGGATCAATATCATCGGTATAAGGTTAGTAATAATAATTTTAGCCATGGTCAAATCTTTTTTTTTTCTTTTTGGTCTTTTTGCACTAGATCAATACTATCTTACCAAAACTGTTAGTATTTGCAAAGTTTTCAATGTCTTTTCTCCATATTTATGTTGATGGGGAAGAATTAGTACAGATGTATCCATTTTGTTATGGCCTAGTCTGTTAGTAGTCTTTTCCTTTTGGAATGGCTTAGAATAACATGATCAGATTCTTTACACTTACCCATTCCTTCATTCTGATCATGTAGTTATGCAAGTTGGGATTTCAATTCATGCCAGTCATTTAACATGAATCATAAACCATTTAATGCTATACAGGAAGATGTTGAACTCATTGCCAAGTTGGGATTTGATGCTTATCGCTTTTCCATATCATGGTCGCGAATATTCCCTGGTATGCTACCCTTTGGTATCTTTCTTGGAGTTCTTTCTAATGGTAAAAAGAGTAGGATATAATCAAATTAGATTCTGTGTGGTTTTATGTTTAAAAGAATTACTTTGTCACTATTATTTCCTTCTTACAATAGCATTTATCTGGTCATTTGACTCTTCTTGACATCCTGCCTCTGGGAAAGTCATCTCTAGATTTAAATATAGTAGTGCATGTGACTTGAATGGCGACTTGTATGATTGCTTCTTCTTAGCGTATATAGGATATAATAAATACTCGACAAATTGACATGTCTAAAACAATTTCTAGATTGAAGTGATCTGTCACCAATTTGGAAAGCTTGAATGGACAATGTTGCAATTATGTTTTGACGACAATTTGATAATTGATTCTTCACCCCAACTGAAGGATAGTTGTGGAAAATGTCTTCTGAGTTGTCTATTTAAAGTGGTAAAAACATTTTGAGATTACAATGTGACATGTTCTAAGTGGATATACCCAAGCACAGAATTCAGACATGGACTTCAAAAAGTTTTTGAACTGTATGTGCATGTTCCATTTTCTCTCTTGGCTCAGCTTAATTTTGATGATGACTGTATATTTCTTATGGTTCTGTTTTTATTTTTTATTTTTTTGCAGATGGTTTGGGAACCAAAGCTAATGAAGAAGGGATTTCTTACTATAACAATGTCATTAACAATCTCCTTGAAAAGGGTATGAATTTGCTTACATTTATTTCCTTCTAGTTGCATCGATGAACCATATTCAACAGTTTGTTCTTGCAGGTATCCAGCCTTATGTAACACTGTACCATTGGGATCTACCCTTGTACCTTCATGAGAATATGGGAGGGTGGTTGAATAAGAAAATTGTGTAAGTAATGTATCATTTAATCATCTATTTTATTTTATTTTTGACAATACCTTGATATCAAATAAGTTTCTCATGTTGTTTTTATGTAAAAAAATCTTGTGAAAAAATTAGTTTGCTACATTTCATTTGTCAAAATTGCAAACGTATAGAAATTAAAGATCTTGTGAAGGAAATAGTTTGCTACATTTCATTGGTAAATATTTCCAAACTCATATACATTTTGAAGTATTTTCACCTCCCTCTGAGTGTATGTCTAGAATTTTAATCCTAGTTTTGGGTGAATTCTCTTTGAACAATATGGACTACTGAGGATATATATATATCAAGCATGCACCCTCCATGTGCAGCCCCATCCTACAACTAGAGAGCTAGAAATATGTTGAGAGAGAGAGAGAGAGAGATAGGTGGATTTCCACCCTCCACCTTACAAACCAACAATGAAGTGGAGAAAGGAGATCGAACTCAGCACCTCTTGCAAACCAAACTCTAGTCCCATGTTAGACAGACCCACTAGCCCCAGAATCCTAAGTCGTTAGGAATGGGTCAACAATGTATATCAAGCTTACAATATTATGAATCAATCCACTGGAAGCGAAAATAGGTCTCTACCTTTTGGAGCTCAATCTATATCTAAAATGATGAGTTACTTTTATTGACCAACCCTACATTGCTCTTTCTTTTGGCCAACCCTGCATTGCTCTTTCTTTGTCTTTGTATCACTATTGTACTGCATGAGAGAAAAGCAAGTTTCTGATTAGTGTTTATATCAGGGTGACTAAATTTTAGGATGAGGCTTTATGGTGTGTGCTATTTGCAGATGATATTTCTTTGATTGGATAAACCAGAGCAGGGGTGAATGCTAAAAATTAGAGTCCGTGGAGAAAAATTCAATCAAAATGGGTATAAAACTGAGTACTGAGAGAATACAATTATAACAAAAGAAGAAATACAAGTGTGGATGTGCAGAAAATTGAGGGTCAAAAGAATCCCAAAAGCGAAGATGACGTGGCTTATAGTAACTAACTCATATGCAAGAAGGTTAGGTGGCACCTGTTGGGGATAAAATGAGAGAGAAAAGACTAACGTGGTTACTATATGCAATGAAGATCAATAGATGTGCCAATAAGAATATTCCTTTTAGTGTGATTATTCTTGATTGGTTGGGAGTTTTGTACTGCGGGCTTTCTGGCATGGTGCTCTGTCTGTTGGTTTAGGTTTTCTCATTGGGCTTTTGTGTTTCTTCTGCTGTATTAGGTGTTTTATGGACTACTTGTCCCCATGATTCTTGTATTCCTTATGTTTTCTCGTAATAAATCTTATGCTTCTTATCAAAAAAACAAAAGAAAGATGCACCAAGTAGAAAGAATGACTTAATCATTTGAGAGGGTAGTGCCAAGAGAAGAGGAGACAAAAACACTCGGTGCTAATTTGAAAGGTTCTGTTATGGGCTACAAGTTGTAGCAATCTGAAAATCATCGACAATACAGCAGTTTGCCTGCATCAATAATAGCAACAGGGGAAATCAAAAATTGGTTTAAAATAAAAACCTTCATTACTTTCAAGGAAAATAGAAATTATAGTAATTTTCTATGAACATTTATGTCATTGTTAAACAGTGTCCTCGTAGTCAATCAGATTTTGTGAAAATGCAGAGACTACTTCTCAGTCTACGCTGACACTTGCTTTGCAAGTTTTGGTGATAGAGTAAAGAACTGGATTACAATTAATGAGCCTCTTCAGACTGCCATTAATGGTTATGGTATTGGGATATTTGCTCCTGGAAGACATGAATGTTCATCAACAGAACCATATTTGGTTGCACACCACCAACTGTTGGCCCATGCTGCGGCTGTTTCCATATACCGAAGCAAGTATAAGGTATACTGTTCAATTACTTTTTTTGGTCTCTTTCGCTTGGAGATTTTCATACTTTGACCATTACAGATAATGGTGTCTTTCTCCTTGTTACTTTTTTTATTATTGAAGAAGGTCCTGGTTTGTCATTGACTTCATCACTTAATTTATTATAGGCCAGATGTTGTTAACAAGGAAACTGATATATCAGTCAGCATTTCAGTAATTATGTAGCTTCCTTTTGTGTAAGATTAGATTGTGAAGAAGAATTTCACTAATATATCTTTTTTCTGTTCAAGGAGAAATGTCAATTTTAGTGTCTCCTTGCATAAACCTCCTAATGTATGAGTTGTAAATCCGTTCTTGATATACAAATTCTTTGGATCACGAGAAGGTGGAACCTTATGGGAAAGTGCATGAAGTCAGCTAAAGAACTGAAGAAACAGCCTGTAACTCTTCTTTAACTGACTTACCCGAGATTTTGAAATGATTATATATGCCAATATTTTTTTCCAGGGTGGGGGAGGGGGCCGGGATTGATATGGTGTTCTGTTAGGAGGAAGTGCTTATACATTTACCTGAAATTGAAATAATTCGTTTATGAGTTTCAAAATATACTCTCAAGTAGAATTGACGTCATATGGGAAAGCATAAAGGTAAAAAAGCATACTTGAGAAGAAAATTTGATTACAAGAACTTATTGAAATTCCTATGCTAATCCCCAAACTCTAGCTTTAGATCTCTCTATCACTGTTTCTGGCTCTCTACCCCTTGTGTGTTTCTTACTTGCAAAAACAGAACTCCGAACAAGCCTATTTATAGAGAATAGGTAGGATTCCTAAAACCTTTTAGAATAAGGAAAGAGAACTTACCTTCCTAATCCTAAATCACTTTGGATTACTTTCCTAATCCTAAATTACTGAGGATACCAAAGGAAAACTGATTTCCCAATTCTAGTAAGAAATCCTGCGTGCACCATTCCTTTTACCCAGAACTTACTTTTTTCCTTGCAGCACCTTCTGTGGGGACTCATGAGAAAAACCAGGATGACTCCACTTCCAGCACCTTCTGTGGGGATTAGATGAAACTTAATGTGATATTTTCTAACAAGGATAGTATTCGTAGAAGCTCCTCCATTTCAAGTTGTGAAAATGTGAAGAATATCCCACATTGGAAAGTTGAGAAACCTAGCAAGGGCTTATAAGGAGTTGGGCTACTCCTCCCATTGCCAATTGGTTTTGGGGTGGAACCTCAACTTCCTTCACAAGTCATTTAAGTTTTTGCACAAACCAAAATCTCAACTAATTGGAGAAGAATTTAGGCACATTGTAGCAATGGGAGCATTATGAAAGACCAAAAGACAAGGATATGGGATGTACAAAGAATCCCATGGACAGCACACACCTCGAACCACTGACCACACTCTTGGAATCACAACCACTGTCATGTTAGCAGCACTTAATAACCATATCACCATTTCCCAAGTAAGCCCATATTTCTTCTCACCAATCACCCACCCCTAAGCCTCTCTTCTCTTTGATTCTAGACACTACTTCTCACTTGATCAAATGCTCTTTTTCCTTCCTCGAAACCTTCTCACAAGAAGTTCCTCACTGATTCTCAAACCTCTTTGCCATTTTTCATGGAAATCTATAAGCGAGAGGTAATAAATGGGTAAACTGCTAAATGCAGATTGAATTAAGTAAGCCTTCCTCCCCATGAAAGGAAAGCTTCCTTCCAGCCTTTTCTCCATCTATTCCACTACTGGATCCCAAAAACAGTTTTCCCATGAACCCAACAAGTGGTAGCCCCAAGTATTTCAGTGGCCATTTCCCCACTTCACACCCCAATTATAATATTTTGTTCTTACTCTTGCTGCTATTTTTTGTCCTTTCAGGACAAACAAGGGGGACAAGTGGGCTTGACTGTCGACTGTGAATGGGCTGAGGCTAATTCAGACAAAATTGAAGACAAAATTGCTGCAGCTAGGCGCCTAGATTTTCAGCTTGGATGGTAATTACTTATTCCCTAATTATTTACTATTTGGTCACAGAACTACTGTTAACAAAAAGTTTAGCATCTTCTATGTTGAAATTACCAACACACTAATGTGCTTGATTAAATCATCCCTAAGGTGAAAGTACATTCAAGAACTTATGTTATTTTTTAATCACTTGGAGAACCATCTTCCATATTTCCTACATTGGTCAGTCAGTGTGAGTTATTCAATACAAGAGACTAGGCCCGTGATAAATGACCAGGAAAAAAAAAATTCCAGTGTTCGAAGCTTTAGAACTACTGAGCATATCCATCATTTTCATATGTCATGCTACTCATACCAATTATCCTAGGATTCCCATCAACTTGAAATGTAACATAGCTGTCTTGCTGCTTTTGGTTAGAAGTAAATCATATTGAAATATACATTCTGGTTAAATCCTTGTAAGATATAATAGCTATGCTGAAACATATGAAACAGCAGATGGGCCGCACTGTTGAATGGGTGTCAAATGAGTTTAGCATTTTCAAAGGCAAAAAATTCTCACTGAACTGGGTTTTTCTCAGTACCTTTCTTTGAGTTCAGCTTTGCCCACCGCCTACCCAGGCAGTTTGTTAGATGAAATCAAATGGTTTTCTCTCCTGTAGTATTGTTTAGAATCCATCTCAACTAATTCCAAAGCAGGTTCTTAGATCCAATATATTATGGAGAATACCCCAAAGCTATGCGTGAAAGACTTGGAGATCGGCTTCCCATATTCTCAGAGAAAGATAAGGAAGTGCTTGAGAACTCATTAGACTTTGTTGGTCTGAATCACTATACATCAAGATTTATTGCTCATGTAAGAGATAGCTCCGATGACGGTAATTTTTATAAATCACAAGAGGCGGAGAGAATTGGTAAAATTCTGTAACTACCACATCATTCATTTTCAAAGCAAAAAAATTTCTCGATCCTTGTTTAATGTTCTCACTTTATCATCAGCTGAATGGGAAGATGGTGAGGCTATTGGTGAGAAGGTATGAACTCTCTCATACACACACATTCCACTTACTGTGCTGCACACATGTGCCTTATAGGGTGCTTCCAGTCTACTGAAAGATTTTGTGTTGCAGGCAGCATCAGAATGGCTTTATGTTGTTCCTTGGGGCATCCATAAAGTTCTGAATTACATAGCACAGAGATACAATAATCCAGCAATATATATTACTGAGAATGGTATGCATGGAGAGACTTTCCTTGGAAAATAAAATTGATTTGGAATTTAAATTGTAGTTTAATCTCACGTAGGAGCCAAGGAGTACATTCAGTCCCTGTTTGGTTAACGATTGGCTAATATTGTCCTTCTGCATTTACTTATTGTATAAGCGAAATATAATCAGGAGATGAAGTCATAATTAAAATACTCCTGATTATTGATCTGGAAAATGACTTAATGCACCCTTGTCAGAAGTTGGTACAAACCATAGGAGTTTGCACTTATTCTACGTTATGATTTTTTTAATTTTCTTTTTTCTGAACCCTATTACAGGTATGGATGATGAAGATAATGACACTTCCCCACTTCATGAAATGCTAGATGACAAACTGAGAGTTAGTTACTTTAAGAGATACCTTTCAGCAGTTGCCAATGCAATAAGGTAGGTCGACTTCATTTTGTCCATTTTATCATATTCTTTCTTTGTAATGGTGGGTGCACTAATTGTTCAGTCAAATTGTAGTATAGGTTCTACACAAAACAGACTTTACAAATTCCATACATTAGCATATCATTCAGAGACTGCATGGAGCAGCTCTACCATCACAAGACAGAGTTCATGGCAGCATTATCTGTCTTGATGTACAGGGTGTTGGCGTTATTATTAGGTTTAGGGTTTATTATTTAATATAGTTGACTTTGTATACTTACCTTTTTTTATACTTTGTAGATCTTATAAATACCTCAGAATGAGAAGAATAAAATCATTCGATTCATTCAGATTTCTAGATGGTGCAATCGATCTGATTGGCTCTATTGCGATTTGAAACCCTAAAAAAACCATAAAACTCTCTACTGCTGCCGTACATATCTAGGGTTTTTCCCTTGTGTCGCCGCTATTTTTCCTTCCATATTTCTCCTGCCGCCACACCTCTCTAGGGTTGTTTACCCTGCTTCTGTGTGTTGATGCAGCCTTCTAAACCTTCATCAAGGGTATACTGACTTTGGTGTTGCTACCTCTAACACTAAACACAAAACCCAATTATGTTGCCAATATGTCTACTCTTACCTGTTGGAATCCCACATCGGTGGGTGAAAGAAAACAAATGAGTTTAAATAGAATTACCTCGATATTAGTTAGAGTGAGGTAATTTTATTTAAACGCATTTGTTTTCTTTCACCCCACCAATGTGGGATTCCAACACTCCCCCTCATGTGTAATCACATGTGAAGATCCACACATCGGCAATTGAAACTCAGATGTCGGCTCTCGTTGGACCCACTTGTTTTCAACGGAAACTAGAGGTCGGCTCTTTTCAAGCTTCGTTGGCCTTTTTTTTTTTTTTTTTTTTTAAATTTTAATTTTAAGAGTCCGACTTGTTTCTCCTTGGTGACAAGCTTCGTTAGCTTGTACGAACCTGGCTCTGATACCATGTTGAAGTTTTTTGGATCTGCCCGATGGGTCCCAATCTAACAACACCAATACCTGTCTCCACTTTACCACCTACCCAATCCGTCAGAGGTGTGGGTTTTACCACAAAAGCCTCGATATTAGCGAAACTAATCCTTTTGCACCCTTGTCAGAGACACCCACTATTATCATTTAGCAAGACGTTGCTTCCTATCCCATCAACGTCAAACTGGATGGGACAAATTATCACCTCTGGTCCATGGTTTTGGAGATGCATGTCGCAGCTCGTAAGAAATATGGCTATATTTCTGGTACCAAAGCTTCACCCAATACTTATGATCAGAAGTATGAAGAATGGGTGGTCGAGGATGCCTTAGTGAAGTCATGGCTCATCAACTCCATGCATACCAATTTCATGATGAACTTTATTCAATGTGAAACTGCGTAGGATGTGTGGGATACGGTGAAAAAGGCCTATCATGATGCTTTTGACTATTCTCAGGTCTATGAATTGATGAAGTCCTTTCAACTTCGACAAAATGGTCGGTCCTCCACTTAGTTTATTGAGATGAATTCTCTCTTTATGGAATTGGACTATCGTTGTCCGAATGATCTTGAGAATCCATTCGATATTGCTAAATTGAAGAACGTGTCTACATGTTTCTTCCTGGTCTCTATCACAATCTTGACCAAGTGTGTAGTCGCATGTTGGCTAATGTACCTCTTTCTGATCTTAATGAGGCTTATGTCATGGTGCATCAGGAGGCCCAATGACAAGTTACTATGACTGCCTAAGGTTCCACTGAGCATCAACTCTTGTGGCCAAGAAGGCTCAACCTCACCCAGTTCCTGACTCTGGTCCTAAATCCAACTCTTTTGGGTGTACTTACTGTAATGGCACAAAGCATGTGAGGGAAAATTGCTGGAAATTGGTGGGATATCTGGAGTGGTTCAAACTGAAACAGGCTGCTCGCAAGGATAAACAGAAATCCCTAGCACATTTAGTCTCATCTGGACTCACCACCAACAGCCATTGCCTCGTTCCTCAACCATTACAGGTAATATAGGTTGTGCTTTCTCCTCTTCCTCTACCCAGCCTTGGATCATTGACTTCGAAGCCTCGGATCACATGACTAATGACTCTTCTTGGTTTGTCGCTTTTACTACACCTCATCGCAGCTCAGTTGAAGTTGTTAACGGTGCTCTTACTTCTGTTCAAGAAGCTGGTTTCCTTAAATAATTTGCTTTATGTTTGTCATATTACCAAACAACTCAATCGTTTTATACCCTTATTTCCCACATATCGTGTTTTTCAAGATCTTCTCAAGAAGATGACGATTGGAATTGGTAAAGAGAGGGGTGATCTCTATTATTTTGAAGAAACTGACTCTGTTGGCCATGTGTTTCAAGTTGATGGGGATCATACATCATAACCATATAAGATTATGTTATGGCATCGCCGTTTAGGACATCCATCTTTCTTGTATTTTGAACGCTTATTTCCTAGTTTATTTACAAAGGTTTTGAGTTCTAGTTTATGGTATGAACATTGCATTTTGGTTAAGAATCATTGTGTTACTTTTCAATCTTCCTCCAATAAAAGTGAACAACCTTTTGCTATTGTTAACACTAATGTTTAGGGTCTGTTTTCTTCTCCTACTTCTTCTGGTGCCAATTGTTTTGTGTCATTTATTTATGATTGCACTAGAGTTTGTTGGATTTATCTTAGGAAGCGGAAAAGTGATATGACTTCTATACTTCCAAAATTTTATCGATTGAAATTGGGCATAGAACGTAAGAATCACCATCTACTTGAGGTGGCCAGATCCTTATGTTTCACTATGTAGGTTTCGAAAAAGTTTAGGGGTGATGCTATCATGGTTGCTGCCTTTCTTATTAATCAGATGCCCTCTCGTGTCTTGGATTATCAAACTTCACTTCATATGTTGTTTACCTTTCATTCGATCCCTAGTCTCTTTTCCCTGGATCCTAAGGTGTTTGGATGTGTGTTCTGTTCATATTCACTCGATCCACATTGACAAATTGGATCCCCATGCTCTCAAGTGTGTTTTCTTGGGCTACTCTTCTACCCAAAAGGGTTACAAGTGTTTTCATCCTCCCATGAGCAAGTACTGTCTCCATGGATGTCGAGTTTCAGGAACACACTTCTTATTTTTCTCAGGATGTCCCCAATTCTCCCCATCGTGGGGAGCATCTAGTGCATTTGGAGTTTAGTGATTATTTGACAAAGTTACTAGTTATGAGATTTTGGGTTTGAATCAGAGTGGGGTAGATTTACAAACAAACATTGAACCTTAGGGGGAGTCACCTTCGGATGTAAAGGGAAATGAGAATTCCGAGGTTCTCTAATCTCTTCCCTCTATTTCAACTCCTGTGGTCTACAAAACGTATCGAAGAGGGAAATTGTCGACTAATATTGTATCTCCTGAAGTTGATTTTGCAGCTAACCCTTCTCTTGATACCACTCCTCTATTCCAATCGGCTTCCCGTGAGCATGCGTTTGTAGTAGCACCATCTGAGGTACAAACATCTAATCCTTCTCTTTTGTCTATTGATCCTAACAATTCCGAGTCTCTTTCTTTGAACCCGATTGGTGACGATCAAGAGCAGAGATGCACATCTTGCGCGAGGAATTAACTAGATCGTTTTGTTTTCTCCTCTTGTAATTATGTTACTTACCCTATATCTGACTGTGTCCTATCATCGTCTTTCTAAATCTCATCTAGCCTTTGCACTTCACTTGACTTATGTGTCTTCCTAACTCTTTTCAAGAAGCTCTAGAAGATTCAAAGTGGAAATTTGCAATGGTAAAGGAAATGAAGGCTCTCCAAGCAAATGGTACATGGGATATGCTTAATATTCCTGATGAGAAGAGGACTTTAGGTCGTAAATGGGTGTTTACAGTCAAGCATAAACTATATGGATCAATTGAGAGGTACAAAGCATGGCTTGTGGTAATACTCAAATTTCTGGAGTGGACTACTTGGAAACATTTGCTCTGGTAGCCAAGATGAACACAATTTAGGTAATCTTATCCTTTGCCGCAAACTTGGATTGGCCATTACGCTAGTTCGACGTGAAGAACTCCTCCTTACACGGAGACCTACAGGGTCCTTTAGGGTTTGCACCAAAGCAGGGAAAAGTGTGTAAGTTAAGGCACTTCATAGTCTAAAACAATCACTAAGAGCTTGGTTTGGCTGATTAAGCCGATCTATGAAGGATTATGGGTTCAAACAATCTCAAGTTGACCACTATGTTCATGGTCTAAAACAATCACGAAGAGCTTGGTTTGGTTGATTAAGTCAATCTATGAAGGATTATGGGTTCAAACAATCTCAAGTTGACCACATTCTATTCATAAGTGTGGTGGTGACAAGATTAATATGTTAATTGTGTATGTGGATGACATGGTGGTTACACTAAACAATACACGTGAGATTGAAGAACTCCATAGTTAGCTAAAGAGTTCGAGATGAAGGATTTAGGAGCTCACAAGTATTTCTTAGGAATAGAAGTATCTTGCTCTAAGCAAGGGATATTTTTATCTCAACGCAAATACATCCTAGATCTCATGGCCAAGAGTGGCAAATTAGCATGTGAACCTGTTGACACCCCAATAGTGTTGAACCACAATTTGACAATTGATCCAAACCAAGTACCAACAAGGAGAGATACCAAAGGCTGGTTAGGAAATTAAATATTTGGCTCACACTAAACATGATTTGTCATATGCAATTAGTGTGGTAAGTCAGTTCATGCCTAACCCAGGTATTCAGCATATGGAGGTTGTAGACCGTATAATTCAGTATTTGAAGTCATCTCTTGGTAAAGGAATCTTGTTCTCTAAGAATGGAAACTTGAATATAGAGGGTTACATAAACTCTGATTATGCAGGATCTAAGTTTGATAGGAAGTCTTTATCTGGTTATTCATAGGAGGCAATCTAGTAACTTGGAGAAGCAAGAAACAAATTGTGGTGTCTTTGTCTAGCGCAGAAGCTTAATATCGAGCTCTTCATCATGCTATGACAGAGTTGATTTGGTTGAAGATCCTAATGAAGGAACTTGGATTTGGCCCTATGAAACCAAAGGTGTTGTATTGTGATAATACAACAACCATTAAAATTGGTAATATTCCTATCCAACATGACACACCAAACATTAAGATTGACAAACATTTCATCAAGGATAATATTATGAACGGCATACTTATTGTACCTCACATCAAGAGAGCAGACCAGCTAGCCGACATGATGACCCTTGCAGTTTCTAGCAAAGACTTCCATACATCACTATTCAAGTTGGGCGTGTGTAATATCTATGCACCAACTTGAGGGTGAGTGTTGGCGTGATACATTAGGTTTAGGGTTTATTATTTAATATAGTTGACATTGTATACTTACCTTTTTTGTATACTTTGTACATCTTATAAATACCTCAAAATGAAAAGAATAAAATCATTTGATTCACTCAAATTTCCAAATAGGGTTAGGCTGTGAAAATATGCATGTGTACAATTGTTTTTTCTTCACGGTTTGTGATATTTGGAATTCCCCTGAAATATGAAGTCCAAAAAATCTAGAGAGTTGGTGTGTGCTAAGACTTTGTGGATGTGAATTGTAAAGGGTCGACTTCTCTGCCCGTGTGAAAAGCTCAAGTGGGTTCTCTCAGAGACACATAGAAACAAGAAGTGAAGGCAGAAGAAGAAGAAGGGTGTTGATAAAGGGTGTTGAGGCTGAAACTTCATTGCCGACCAGAGCAGACTATGTTAGGAGTGTGTGTGAGAGAGATGGAATAGAAGCTTAAAGGTTTCGAGGGGTGTTTTGGTGTTTGATAGGTTTTGGCATTTGTTGTGCTTCGGGGGTAGTGTTTTGGTTTTAATAGGAGAGAAAAAAAAAGGGTATTTTGGCACTTAAGAAAATTAAATATTGGTATTTTCGGCATTTTAAAAGTTTAATTAAAGGGAGCCAAGTGATTCTCGTGTTTTTCCTGTCCTGGCGCTTTTAAGAAGAAGCACCTCTCAAGTGCTTCTTCCAAAACTACTCCAAGTGCTTTTGGATCTCACCCAAAGTGCTTTTGCAATTTTTGCCAAACACCATTTTTAAAAGACAGAAGCACTTTCACCCATTTAAAAGTGCTTTTCGCTGCTCCAAAAGCACTTCCAAACAAGCCCTATCACATAGATGGGTTACTACGAGACGTGGGTGGCTGGGACCTCCTCACCCGCACGTGGGTGTCATCCAATCAAATTGAAAATGTTCCACAAATGGAAGCCGGGTTTGTAACTAATGGAAGTAACCTTGGATATTATGAAATTCCCTCCCTTGAGGACGTAATCCCGATGCAAAATGTCAAGAAAACAATATCATTGGTAGAAAAGGGCACGAATCTCTATTTAAATTCACCAGTAAACTTATCTATTTTTCTAGTGGAAACTGTAAATGGGCATAGACATAGAGCCAAACAAATGAAGTAGCCCAGCAAATTGGTGTGACTTGAACCCTTAGGCCTCGTTTGTTACACATGACTATCTTGGCATGGACTCTCCTTATGGACTGTCTTGGATTGGCTTGGCTTGGTTTAAGCTGGATTACATTTGTGTATGCTTGGACTAGGACTAAGTTTTATTATTTTTTAAATTTTTAAAAACAAGGGTAGAATTATTTATTTTATTTTTTTTAACTTTTCTTCTCTCTCTGCATCTCTTTCTTCTTCGTCTTCCTCCTCCGTCTTCTCCATCCTCTCTCCTTCTCCTCTTATTTTTAGTCTTTTTTTATTTGTGCTTTTTTTTTGCTTGAAATTTTTCTCTCATTTACTCGTCTTCTCCTTTTTCTCCCTCAACTCGCGAAGCCATTGTCGCCTACAACCCTAAGTCTGAGCTATGAAGTCCTCATCGTCTGCCATTGGTGCCAACCGAAACCGTATGGCTGAGATGGTGGTTTTTCTTAACATCTGCATTTTGAATGGAAGTCAAATTTTATAGTTTTGGATTTGGGGCTGAGTTTTGAATGGATCTAAGTTTGAATGTTCTTGGAGTTTGGTTTCTAGTCATATTTTTGTTGTTTCCCAGAAATTTGATGAAGAAGCATGATGGTGTGTGTATTATACATACAAGAATATGAGATGCATCTTCTTTCTGCAAGTTATTTTTATTCTGGTTGCGATGGTGGGAGGTTTGGAACGGTTGCAGGCACTCGACGATAATGAGGGACTATTTGTCCCCCCTGTCTACACGGGCTTCAATAACACCACTTAAGGAGGTGTTTTTGGTGGGACCAGTACTAGTAATCCCACTTAAAATTAGTACCAAGTAAAACAAACATGAGATAAAAAAGTTAGTACAAGCCAGTCCAAGCCTAGAAGGTGTACCAAACAGCCCCTTACAGCTAAGTGAGAACTACTCCAGTCATACAAATTCCAGGTTGAGTCCTCTGACCACAGGACTGATCCCTTTAATAATTATCCTAGACCTTTACAGAAGGACCCCTTTTTCCCATACCACATTAATAACAACTAGTTCCCAAGGCAACATTAATAACAGCTAGACAGACTCTTTAGACTCCCAATAGAACATTAATAACCAATAAACAAATTCCCAATACAAAATAACAATGAGACAGACTTAGTAAATTTTTTCAGGCATCTCTCAAAAAGTGTTATCCCCGTTACATGAGAGTTTCTCTCCTCTCAAAGATCTTGTAAGATCTATTTACTGCATCAGAAAGACTAGACATAGATGACACATTTGAAAACTCACAACATAGCTTCACTTGATCAAGTTTTCTTTATCTTGAGTGTGCACTCATTTTTTTTTTTTCATTTTGCACTCATATTTTACCACTCTGAACATCAGTGTGCGAACAATGAAATCCTATCAGGTAACAAGAAAAAGCAATGCTGTAACATTTTTCCTGGACAGGGATGGAGCAGACGTGAAGGGATACTTTGCGTGGTCATTACTGGATAACTTTGAGTGGGCTCAAGGCTATACCAAGCGTTTTGGTTTAGTTTACATCGACTACAAGAATGAGCTCTCTAGGCACCCAAAATCTTCGGCCTACTGGTTTTTGAGGTTCTTTAAAGGTGGTGAAGGGAAACATGGCAAGGAACAGTAATGGAAAATTTAGCTCACAATTGCCATCCATGAGAGGGACTGCCCAGGAACTTTATCTTTTCACGTACCAACTTAAACTGCTTGCTGCTTCAATTGGTTTCAAACCAATGGACTCCTCTGGAACTTGTTTTGAGCTTTTGTAAGTCACCCCGAAGTGTATGTACTAAGACTTTTTTATCCCTGAATATGTCAGTGTTCTTTATTCATCTTGGAAACATATGATCGAGTTGACTAACTCTTCTATCTCCTTCTTCATGTGGCTTACCGACTTCCATAATGAATTTGAATGTATTATCATTGACAATTTTATGACCAGAGTTATAGTCATAAGAAAGTCTAGTTCACAACCTTATGAACACAAAGGTCTACCCCCGCCCCACCAATTCCCCCACCTATCTACTCATCTATCACTGCCACTCCAATCCCCCCAGCTCTGCTCATCTACTCATCTATCAACAGCCAGAGCCGCACCCACACAGCTACTCTCTATATCCACCGTGTTTCGTATGATTGCCTCCTCCCACGACCATACCCACCCAACAGTCATAATACACCCCAGGGTACCAAGGACCAAAGTATCCCCATTTTAGAGAAAGATACAACCGCCTTGTAGAATTCTACGCTATCTAAGACATTGAAGGGTAAGCTTCCTTCATGGAATAATTGACCATGAAGTTGGCATCATGATGGAGGGTGTCGTCCAAGTCAGAGTCTGGTAAGAAGAGCATGGCATTTTAACTCATATCTACAAAGTGAAAACTAGGGCAAATGGACCTTTTTTTTTATTTTATTTTTTTAGTCAAGTGGCAAATGGTCATTAGCGCCAGGAAAACAAACATTTTATGTAGCGATAAATTCAAAATATATTCCGATCTTATGATTCCGTTTCTACTCTCATCATTTGTGCAACATAGCAAAGATCAAAGCCCTTGCATTATTGGAATATTAAAAGTTAGCATCTTCGATTGCAAATGATACTAATTTACAGATATATACATCATACAGATATGATCCACATTACAACCTTGTTGCCACGATCAACAAGATGATACACGTGTCCCTCCTTAAACCCCCCCTGATAAACTACCAATTACACAACCTAAACGATAACTTAATTCCTAGCCTAGGGGAAAAGGAATCAATTTTTTTATAACAAAAAAAGAATTTTTTTTTTATAAAGAAAAATACCTAATGAAGGAAAAGAATATTCCCAATTCTCAGTAGAGCATCATACAGACTACACTATAAAGTCCTCTTCAAGTATCTGCCTTCCCTAGGTAAGATCAGAAGTCTGATTTCATGAGCTTTACTCGAGACCTTATGTTAACGTTGTCAAAGGGCTTTGCCTGTTCTACATGGATGTAATCCCTTGTCTTAAGAACCTGCAAAACAGTGAGTACAACCACGAGAAAACCAGATTTTTCAGCATTTACAGAGTTTGAACAAGAACATATAATTATACCAAACCAAAGATTAAAATTAATGAAATCAAAAACCAGCAAACCCGTCCACTAAACTACTTACATTGAAAATTATAAACCAAAAGTATATCCAGAAAAGAAAAAACAAACAAACTTGAAGCAACGTACATTGGTATTGCACCACGCAGAATACACAAAGCCAGCTAATATAAAGAAAAATTGCAAAAACACCTATTGACCTACATCAACTTGTCCTCAGATCCATCCCATCATCAATCTTAGATCTCTCATTGTCACGCATTGACCTCCTAAACCATCTTGTGGTAATTCATTAATGCTTCCTCCTCACTAGTGCCTAGAAGCTGAGGTCTATCTGCATCCACTAATTATCGGTGCTTATGGATGAGTTTGCTGATACTTGTCCTCCTTTTGTCATGGAATAAATCTTCTCTTCATACTCCTAGGATAGAAATCTAGAAGTAACCAATCTTCGGGTTAATGATACTAAATGCTATTCTGGCTTCAGAACCACAATTTTTGTCTTAATGAACTGTTCAAATGTTAGTAAGTGCCATCATTCCTATATAAAAGATAAAACAATAAAATAAAGTTGTAGTATCATCAGCCTTTCTAATTTCTTTACAGAAAAGTAAAGGCTTGCCCAATCCCTACTACTAATACTTCAATTTCTACTGTCTTTTATAGATTCTAAACTACAGTATTATCCAATACTCCCTTGCATCTGCTTCTCATGATCATAAAACTTTGACCTTGTGTTGCAACTATGACAATCCCAGTTTCAATATAAAAGACAAACAATTTCCATGTTACCAAGAAAAACATCCACATAAGCTCTATTTAAACCTTGTCAATAAAACATGTCATCTATTCCAATAGTTCAGGAATTTATCAAGAGAAACTATAATTTCAATCCTTAAAATAACATTTGAAGATAAGCACATATTGGATGTGAAAGAATGCGTATGAGCAAAGCAATATGACCTTTGCGTAGTAAAATGGGTCTTTTGATGGATACAATTTGATTCGTGCATGACATGATGCATACCATACCATTCGTTCGGAACCCTTAAATGACTAACACCCAATTTTTCACAATGTAGTACAAAACTATCATATTACCATCCCATATAGCAGTCAAAAACTATTCTATTGTCATAATAATTGCTGCTCTAATCTATCTTCAAAGGTATTGTTTTAGCTCTGCTAATTTCATGTACATGCTTATCGAGTTCCCAAGATTGTACTACATAAATGATATATTACAAAACTCACTTACATCCTAATTGATCCTCTGACAAAAGTACAGGAGATTACCAAGATAAAAGAAAACCTGAACATAACAATGATTATAAGACTTACCAATGTTTCAAAAAACATCCTTGATGCTTCCTTACGAGTTTTACCATTTAACAGACTATCCATGCCAAGAACCCTTTTCCCGTTAACAGCTTCCTTATCAAATAAAGTTTGGAGATACTTGGCAACGGCTCTACAAGAAAAACACAAGTTAGTTTTTAATAAAAGAAAAGTGATATCACAATGTATGATAACGATAGACAAAATCAAATATCCCAAAAGAACAATCATCAATTTTGAATTTAAATACACTAGTCATTCTCGGAAAAAGAAATGTATCATCTAGGAACTACGACTCCAGAGTGCTAGAGACAGACAGACAGACAGACAGACAGACAGACAGATAGGAAATATCCGAAGTTGCCTATTAAAAGTCATTAAATCAAGGTATGGAGCCCTGGCTTAACTCAAACAAAAATCCAATTTATTTCATATTGTAGCAATGCTTCAAATCACAAACTTGTCAGTACCACCTTCAGTGGAAATACGTGCAAACCAGCAAAGAACTCCACTGACTTGCAATAAAACGAAAATAGCAGCATGCATTTAGCCTAGCAGTGACCATATGAAGCACACGCACCTGGTGCGGGAAGACCACCCACTGTTCTCAAGAAGACGCGTGTCTTCAGCACAAGGCATGTCATCGACATCTTCAACTATATCATCATCATCTACATTCAAAAATTCTGAAAAGAGGAATGAAAATGTGTTATTCAAAGGAACCTCAGCACATAAGTGTGAGTGCAAAAGAGTATTTTTATTATAAATGTGGAAACACTAGTACAAAAAAGCATGTAGTCAACAAATATGTAAGGCACAGAACATGGCACTAGGTGGGTCGGTAGCATTTATTTCCAGTCCAGGCTTTAGTCCAATAGAGTTGACAAAGGAGCTTTAAAGGGCCGAAAATGTACAAGGAGTACAATCATAATAATGCATAAATAGTTTTGTGTGCTATGTGTATAGTCCATGCAGACAAAATCCTCATAAAAGTAGGTCCTGAGAAGGGAATGTAGAATTAAGACAGGCCGAAAGATATAAATGAGAAAAAATCAACAAGGCAGGAAGGAGAAACTTAACCTGTATCATTTCCCAAAACTACATCTTCAAAATGCTGCACAATATAGCCAAAAAGTGAAGTTAAAAGCACATATTAAACTTATAAAAGGGGCCTTTAGATCAAACTAAGAAAAAAGCAGAACTCTGAATGCAATTTTTGAACATATAATAAAATCAAGCAATCCCCTGTGCAATCAGGAGTGAAATATGGCAATCAATAAAATGAAAAAGAGGGCTGAGAAATTATTTTTTGCCTGGCATGGCAAGGGAATGCAGCTAATACTTGTCAAAGTGGGCATGTAAAATAACTTTCAGAATTTCAGAGAAATAATGTTCGCAACTCACACCAAAATCTTCTACAGGGTGTTCTGTGGTGACTTCTGCTTCAATGCCACTCTGTAGATCAGCCTCCGGAGAACCTAGACTTTCCTTACCATTTAAGGGAGCAATGTTGTCTCTATCACCAAGCATGCAACTAGACTTTGGGTCCTTGTCATCACAACCAAAGTTTGCATCCAGGACCTCAGTTTCATTCCCCATATGTTGCTCATTATTTCCAATTTCTTCCACTGGTTGATCATTTGAAAAACTAAGGTTTTTGCATTCTTCAGTTTCAAGAGATACAGTTGCAAGCGTAGCATTTATGTTGTCAGTGAGATCAGAAAATCCTATCTGAACATCTGCTCTGATTTCAACAGTATGCTCAAAAGCATCAATAGCATCAGCTCCTTTCTGAATACTTGCATCCACCTCCATGGGTTGAGCGTCCAACTTCTTACCTGGTGACATGCATAATGCGTCCATCTGCAGCAACGCATCTTCATCATCAGTTTTTTTATCCATAAGCCTTGACTGGACGTTAACATCAGTTGACACATTGTTAACATCTCCTAAAACAGGATCAGCAACTTCAAAAATCTCTTTTTCAATTTCCATTTCAGCTATCTCCCCAGAGGGTTGATGTTTGCAAGTATTAAATTCTTCTAGGTCAGTAATCCCCTGCTCTTGAGCATCAGTATCCTGAGATCTTCGATTATGATCTTCAGCCTCCTGGTTTTTGTTCTCAATAGGAACACCAGCAGGTTGTGCTTCCAGATCATCTGTCACTATTACAGGTTCAGTGCTTCTAACGGGTTCAATTTCTTTACTTACATTTGGCCTGGCATAAGCCTCTACATCCTTCAGGAACTCCGCCGAAGCACTGTCTTGATCATTTTCAGAAACCCTGGTTCTACTTAGATCAAATGTTTCTGTGTGCAGAAATATTAGTTCCACCGACATGCCTGTTAGACATCAAAACTAATTCAGGTGGCTTGTAAATATTTGTCAAGAACAGCAATCATTCATAGAGCTACCAGTCTCCCAAAATAAACCAATAAGTGATACACAGTGATTGTATATGTGTACGTCTAATTACATGTGTGCGTATTAGATTAATCTCTGGTATCACCAACTTACCAGTAAGTACAGGTACAGTGAAAATATCATCTTCCAAAAATTGTCTTTGAATCATTGAAATTTCTGGGCGAGTACAAGGAGCCTTCTTTCTCACACGACGTATGTCTTCAGTATTCGTCAACTGCTGGCGTATTGTACTTCAGAAGACCAGAAGGCAAGTAGTTAGTGTCTAAAGAGAGAGAGAGAGAATCTAGCATGAAACAACATATACAACAAGATGCTTAATATGATTATCTTATCTCAGAGCCCGCTGAGCATTTAAAGGAAAACTACCACTCAGCCAAGAAGCACTCTACTAAGATAAACATACCGCTGCTATACTTCTAAGGAACAAAATGTCAAATTCCCCATGGGAACATGCTGGTTGACAAAGAGCCCAACCATAGGCTTCTATGTCAAGTCTTGTTGACGACATAAGACCATGAAACAAGTAGATCATTAAGAGATCAACATTGCATTGACATACACGGATAAAAGACTCAATTTATACAAACTTAGTAGCAAAGGCATTTTATATCGTAGAGGTCTTAAAACAAGCAGCAAATATTCTTAAATATAAGACACTTTTGTTCTGTTAAATAAAATAAAATTACAACAGAATGGTCTATGAACCAAAGATGAGATTGGTCAAAATTAGTTGGGAGATATATGAATTCAAAAAATGTAGATATATGGAAACTGTCACATACTCGCCATGCAAGACCATTGTATCATCCATTAGCACTTTCCTCTTTGAGGCAGTACTGCGAACAGCAGTCCGGGAGCGTTTTGCGCATATTATGTCAGGTGCAAGTGGAGTGGGTTTCATTTTTAAAACTGAAGATCGTCTTCCAACTGAAACAACAAGAATTACAGTTCAGTCATAATCATATAAGCGTAAGAATATTCTTCCAAATGAAGATCCAGGGAAAAGAGAAAGAAAGTTGTCACAATGATCTATCAACTCATTTGACCGGTCATAACACAAATTGGCATGTAGAATATTCTGAAGGCATGAAGAAAGATCCATTTAGATACCTAAAATAGAAGACAATAAATCATCATCATCAGGGATGGATTCTGCAGTTCTCTTTCCTCGGGCCTCTCCAAATGATTCAACTGAATTTAAACTCTGCACTGTCATAGTACTTTCTGTGGAACTACGTTTTTTCCCTGAGATGAGTTTGATCCCAGTATCATCACCAGCATCCCCACCTATGATTTCTTTGTCAGGCGTAGATTCCATTAGAAAATCACTTGGTTTCGAAGTGAACCCCTCTGGTACAGAGAGCAATTTTTCAGGTGCAGGCAAGTCAGAAGTGGCAGACCTATCCAAATTCTCAAATTGATTGTCAAAAGATGTTGCATTGTCCAAAGAACTTGGCCCAACAACCTCTAAAGGTAAGTTACCAGGAATTTCTGAAATATTTGCAGGAGATAGCATATTACGATGATTCGGGACGGAGTTGCATGCCCGGAGTACAGGCACTTCAGCAGATGACATCTCCTCATGAGTAACAGGATTAAAAGAATCCTTAATGTTAAGCGTGCATGATTCTCCCATATTATTAGCAATTTCAACGTCATTCTGTATTTCAGGCTTTAAAGATGTCTGTTGGTCCTCCAAATAATCCTCTGACACTCTCGCACAGGAACTATTTGAACAAATCTTACGAGCAGGGTCCTCTAATTCATATGTGACCTGGGAGCAGCTAGGAGATGCAACAGTTTCATCCAACCTAACTACTGCAGGTTCTACACTTTGTGCATCCTTTTGATCTAGGAAGAGCATAGCAGGTTCATTGTTTATTACAATACCATTATATATATCTTCCACCCTGTTTGGACAATCCAAAGCACCAACTGTCCCATTTGCACATTCTAATACTGGAGAAATGGGTTTAATTTGCTCATGCTCCTGTGGCTTTGTTTGCTTGATCTCCATATCGCCCAACTGGTAGCCGTTCTCCTCATTCAAAACCATTGTACTATCATCCCCACAACGCGGACCTGGCACACTACAAATATTTTCTGGGCTGCGAATTGCTGCTAAGTTTGATAAATTATGGTCTTCCAAATCCAACTGATCATTGCACGCCATAGGTTCCTGAACACCAGACAGGTTTGGCTCTTCAAATAGTCCAGGAGTTGATGGGGCCTGAGCATATGTGACATTTTCAGTACTTGCAGCTAGGACTTCATTCTGTTCAAAAGGGATAAAAATATTCATCACTGAGGCAAGATTGTATTATACAGGTTAGCACATAAATCACACCTCCCTCCACCCCTTAACAACGAAAAATAGAATAGAACCATGCTTACACACGAGAAACGACGATAAATTAGGACAAAACAGAAAAAAGGGAGTTTTGGGGTAGTATTAATAAACCTCGTTTCCAATCCCATTCATTTGCATGGTTTCTGAAGTTCCAGGTATCCCCTCATAAATTTCATGCTTTTCCGGAGGTGTTGTAGATTGGACCAAAGCCTGCGGATCACCACTGTGATAATAGAAAATGAATAGGATAGATTAGAAAATTCATAGTGTTCTAAGTGATTCCATGGATGAAGAAAAAAATAATAAATAAAAAAAACCACCCAACCACAGCCTAACAGGTAACAACCTCTTCAACATGAAAAAA
The DNA here is from genome assembly GCA_018703695.1 of Prunus fruticosa. Taxonomy (NCBI): domain Eukaryota; kingdom Viridiplantae; phylum Streptophyta; class Magnoliopsida; order Rosales; family Rosaceae; genus Prunus; species Prunus fruticosa. Next base: position 46,882,840 of record CM031922.1, on the reverse strand, counting down.
AAAAATGTCAAATCATTGCAGAAACGAAACAACCAAGTATAGCATAAAATAGAAAACAGGCAGACCACTCATAGTCTTGTTCTGCAACTTTGAGACAGGAAAAACATGCATCCCACTTGCAAATTAAAATCACAAATCACCACCACCACCGCCAAAACTCCTATTTACTGTTTAACGCATCCAGATTCCAAACAGATCAACTACAAATTTTACCCTTAAATTCGATAATGATAAATGGAGCTAAACAGGAAAAATCTACAAATCCTAACATCATTTTAACATTCGTTGCCACCTTCAAGTTTCAATTACCTTATCCAAACCCATGGTAATGACTTTTCCATAAATAGCTTATGTTGAAGGATATGGTGGTCAGACAGAATATGGGTGAAACACTGCTTTGTTTACTGGAAAAGAGGTGTTATAGATGCAAAGAGTCTAAACCATCGACCAAAGAAGTTGAGTCGTTCTAATTCTAACTTCTAAAATCCTCATTGTGAAACAATGTGTGAGAGAATCAGAATAGTAACCCATGTTTAACACCATAGAGATATAGAGAGGTTACCCTGAAATTCCATCAGTCCCTTGAGCTGCAACCTTGCCTAAGAATAGGTCCTGTTTTCAATCATTCAAAAACAATTAGAACATCTACAAGCGACACACACACACACATATATAAATATAAGACAATAGTTTTTCTATTGTAGGCAAACATAACAATTATATTAAGAGGTATAAAAAGGAAGTACAATCAATGTGGACCAGTAATCCACAAAAACTTACCCACAACCTACAGAAAACAACCAACCAGGAACAAGGTAAATAACAAATATTAGACAAAAGTTAGACCGATTCTTGCGTAAGCAACACATTAACACCAAAAGATAAAAAGATAATAAAAAATTGAAAATTGATGAAACCAGGAATTGAAAATCATTCCAAGATTATTCAGCAAGGACACTAGCACTTTGGACACGTTCAATTTTATGAACCGATTATAACTTATATTTTATCATAAATACCAACCACTAAGAACCCACAGGCCCACTTCTTACTTTGTCCCAACAGCCATGTGAGAAAATGAGAGCTTGCACATCTCTAGCAAATCCTACCAACTTTAAGCATTTTGAGAATGCTTTACTTTTAGTCGGTGAGTGACACAGTAGGACATATAGCCATTCTTTAATCTTCATCAACAACAACATTTCTCATAGCGAAAAACTCATTTGGGAGTTGAATATAAATACAAGCCATGAATCCTTTCTTCTGCAATCCCAAACCCTAGAACAATAAATTAGCCAAACCCTAGTAACAAATGAGTAATTGCAATGCCCAGCCATATCTACACTTCATCAACAGGAATTGAAGGAACCATGCATAAAGAGAAAAAAATTGACAAGTTCCATCTGAGCAAGGAAAAAAGCAACTGGTAACTCTCTACTCTATTAAATTACAAAAATAAAATAAAAATTACCTCATCAAAGCCCAGACCAATTTGAGAAGTATCGCCATCACCAAACCGCTCTGAAAACAAACCATGAAATATTGGAATTTAAGTTTACTTGGTACATAATCACCGTTAAGTTTTATCCTAACCATCAAATTTAATTCAATGTACCATCATGTCATCACTATGAATTAATGAGTACTAACCGTCCAATCCAAACTGAGATGTCGAGTATACCACACCCTCCATTGTATCCTGGAGAGTTATTTGCTCCCTTGTACTGACATGATGATCAACATAATTACTGCAAGATAACTGAATGTTAATATATAAACAAATACAATATCCAGCACTCAACACCTAAAGCGTTCGTTCTATACAAATCGAACATACTAACCCCTGAAAAATTTCATTATCTGGTAGCTCAAAATCATCAAGATCAAAAGTCTCAGGCAAGGTGATGGAATGATATGGAGCAGTAGATTCTTCTGGAGGTAAATCAACTGCAGTGGAGCGAAAAGCTTGCTTTATCTTAAGCAAAGCCTCACTGCAATCATCAAACAGGTAATTGACCTTTCTAGAATATATCCTCACCACACCAAGCAGAAGATGGCTGGACAACCGAAGAGCAATCGGAACTTCAGGAAAAAGTATAGAATCTGTATAGAAAGATAGACCATGGAAATTGATAAGTGGATAGATGAATTTGACAAAAAGAAACAATAATAAAAACAGAGCAAAAACTTAGATTACTGAGATTGGAAAATAAAATAATATACCTATTAGCCCCAAGTGCTAACCCAAAAAAATAATCAGGGGTTAAGTATTCAGAAATCTAGAAACTCAACAAAAAGAACTGATATCACGGGTTTAAGGAATAATCCCTGGCCAAACAATTGACTCTGACTGGAACTACCTAAAAAGGAACTAAAGAGTTTTCTTTGAATGGATATTGACAACAAAAGAAGAATTAACAGGAGCATGGTGCTGATGCCAAACTTTTCTTGTCTACATGGGTTTCTGCCCCCCTCAATTTTTTAATAAATTATCGTCTTCCAAAAAAGAATATCCACTGGCCACTGGGGAGTGGGAAGCATTAAAAAGCTTATGAACATAGAAACTACAATCTTTAAAGAAAAAAGTTCCATGCTCTGTTAGGTAGCTCAATAAACTTAATTAGAGCAATAAATATTATATATTTCACAATTGGATCTACAAGGTAATAAAATTAATTATCATACCTAATCTACAACCTAGGTGGAAATTTGAATCCTCCTAATTTCTTTTCTTTTTTTCTTGGAGAAATTGTATAATAGACTGTAAGGGTGAAAAGAGTGTAATTATCTGGAAGAGGTAGGCCCACATTAGTTCAATCAGTTTTCAGAAATCTTCCAGCTTATTATCTATCTCTCCTAAGAACTCCAAGTAAGGTGGCAAAGAGGTTGGAGAAACTAAGGAGAAATTTTTGGTGGGAGGCTATGGAGAAGGAGAAAAACATCATTTGGTGAATGTGAGATTGTACCTCGCTCTTGCAAGAAATGAGGGCTAGGTTTTTTGGAGGAAATAAGGGGGATTGTGCAGGGAGGATGTGCTGTGATGGCCGTCTTCTAGGTCGTTTGGATGGACAGGGGAGGAGCTGTACCACTTGTGGGAAAGGGTTCTGATTGTAGAACCAGTATTGGGGATTTAGAGAAACAGGGGAATTAAAGAGAAAAACGAGATTCAAGTTTAGAAAGTAGAGAGATATAAAAAGATAGACAGATCTAGAAAACACAGGGGACAGAATCATAGGAAAAGGAAGGAAATATTCAGATAAGAACACTTTAATCATTCATCAAGTTTGTCTAAAATGACCAAAATCGGTGGAGGAATGCTGGATCTGCCGCTTGGGAGTGGGTCAGGCGGCTGCAGCTTTCCAAACTAGAATAATGTCGGATAGAGCTATACTCCTAAATATAGGAAATACAGAAGCCCAGTGCTTGACCTTCTCCCAAACCCCCTCTGCTTCCATCCCCCTAAGATCTTCAAAGATACGCCGATTTTTTTCTGACCATATAGCCCAAATAATACCCATCACCAGACAACCCCATATTACCACCACCAATACTATAAAATTCTCATTCAACAAGAAAAGACAATCCGAGTTGTTGTCATTGGAAAGTCATTTCAGAGGGCATGAGTTGATATTTCCTAATATTGAGTTGTGCAAATCATTTCCTCGTCTTCATAGATTATGGTATTCTCATAATGCATCCCTTGGAAATATATGTTAGTTTCTCTTTTCCATGGGTTGAAATCTTACATTTCATATAAATTGGGATCCCTTTTACCAAAAATGTCTCCTTACAATCTTGTAGATCAAAGAGAAGGTTTTGGAAACTTGAGTTGAGTCATTGGGGTCTTTTATGTGCAAGTCTTACGTCAGCAAAGTTAATTCCCATGATTTGTAAGGTTAAAGTACCTAAATACCTGTGACATTATGCAAAAAATAATGCGTATTTTTTTGTTTATATTCCCCCGGTGTATTATATGCAAGGAAGAAAAAAAAGCAAGATTATTGACAACATTTTTCTTCATTGCTCTTTTACTTTACTGCGTTGGCATAAGCTGTTTAGGGAAGTAGAGTTGTTGCAGGTGATTCCAGATTCATGGATTTCATTGTTATATGAGAAGCATTGTGCTTTTGGTGGGGGAAAGGAATATGGCAATTCATGGAATGTAGTTTGCTGGCTACTTCGAGGTGCTTTGGATAGAAATTGAATAGAATATGAGGATTTTAAAAATAATAACAATAATTGTAGGAGGTATCATTCTGGGCTTTATCATCCTCCAAATTTTCTGGGCTATTACTAAAGATACTATATTTTCTCTGGGTTAACGATTTTGTAATCTTTGTATAGGCAGCTGTGCAGAGGTTCTATCTGTACATTCGGTGGACTGCTTGTTCACTGTTGTGGTACTTGTATTTCTGTTTCTTTTAGCTTACAGGAAAGATGAACAAATGTCTCTCCTTTTCAACTTGACTCAGCCTTCCCCAATTATTCTGGATTTTAGGCAATTTTTCCACTAATAAAACACAGTATCACAATTTAAGCTTAAAATTTACTGATTCTATTTTCCTATATTTTCTAGAGAAACGAATCATAAAAACATGGTATCAGAATTTACCTACAGAGACGCCAATATCGGTGTCGGCAACCTGATTCTTTCGAAGTTTGCGCTCCAAATGTGCCGCTATCCATATCGTTCCAAGCGGGCCTTTCTTCGCCAATATAAACTGAGAATAAAACATTTCCCTGTATTTTTCAAACCTTAATTCCCCACAGAGACCTTAGATTTCGTACAGCAATCTTCCAAAATAGTAAGTTAACTTGGGGTGAACGCCAAATTTTCGAGCCACTAACGAGCCCGCGGAGAGTTAAGCTTCCACCATACCAAAACATCAAATCAAGGAAAAACTCTTGAAAGTCAACAAATTTACATGACACACCATTGAAACCCTAAATTTCAGACAACAGTCTATCAAATTGTAGAACAAAACCCAAGAACTTCCAATCGTAGCCTGAACCTGAATTGTGACGATTTAGGGAAATCCCCAAATTAACGACAAACTCAAAACCCTAACAAAACATAACTTCTATTCCACCTTTTTCATACAGCCCAGCACTTCAAAAACAAAAAACAAAAACGCCAAGAAACCATTGGCCTGAAATTTTCAGAATCACCGTAACCCCTTTCTCAAGAGTGGAAGAGAGATGTTGTAACTTTTAAGTGGTTGGAGTTGACGAAGCGAAGCTAAATTGATGGTGTTGGAACTTTGAAACCTAGGTTAAGTAGAACAACGCTGTGTAGTTGCAGAGACAAAAGTATAAAGCTTGGAGTTGGATTTGCAAGGACTGAGTTTGGCCCACTGAGTCAGAGATCGTACCGAGTCGAGGAGTTTATGAAAGACAGAGAGTCTCGATGTGGAATAGAAGAGAGAGTGGCTTCGGTAGCGCCCTCGGATTTTCGAACTTTTTTATGTTATGGTGTGGGTTGGTGCACCTTGGTGATAGATCTTACAAATGCGAATCAAAACACTTGGAAAAATATATATATTGCTAATCAGAACAATAGAAATTTAGTCATCTGTTATTACACTCTTTTTGCTTTTTATTTTATTTTTTTTTCTATTCGACCTTTATCCTACATTAATTTCTTCTTACTTTATTTTTATATTTTTTCTTTTTTTTATAATTAATTTTTCAACTTGTACTCCATTTTCAATATTATTATTTTTAATCCATTAATAAAGATGGCCAAAGTAACCACAAATAAACATAAAACAAAGAAAGAGTAACTAGATTAAACAAAATCCTCATATATCAATACCATAGCTTGAATTAAAATCACAACTTCAGTAACAGATACAAAAGAGGACTTAAACCATCACAACATGAGTGCCAAACCTGTACAACCTCTAGAGCCATTTCCATGGCTTCCAAGATCTCATAGTGGCTTTGTCACTGCCCATTACTCAACACATAAACTAACCCGAAAATAAAAACAAAACATGATCATAAACTCTCAAGAAATTTCTCATTCTTATATGACAACCCAAAGTTCCACTATTACCTGGAAAAACGCCTATTAAGCATAATATCGTAGTAAGTAACACTGCTAATAAAGTTATATTACATAAGAAATTAAACGTATCATGCATAATATCTTAAGAATTAGAAGAATTACTAAACTCTGTCATTCCACTCAAATCACCGGTGCCCACCATGTCTAAAATTCTTTGTTGTTATTTTCTATTAACTTTTCTTAATTTTAGTTATCAAAACTTTAATGTGGGGTTATGGTATATGGGAAAGAGAAAGAACAAAAAAAATAACAAAATTGATTAAAAAGCATTGAAAAGCAAAAGAGAGCGTAAGTGGAGAAAATGGGAGTGAGAAAATCAGCTCCCAACCAAAATACGTTTTATGAGAGCTATTTTCATAATAAATAAAAGGTAAAAAGTCATTTTCCGTCCTTGTAGTTACAATTTTTATCATTGAGGTCCTTATAGTTTCAATTTGGTCAATTGCATCCATGTAGTTTGAATTCTAAAGTAATTCAAGGACAATCCTCAATTTCTATCAAATTACTCTAATTTCTGTTCACATGAAGAGGCATTTCAGTCCAATCCTATAGATCGTACCCATCCACCCCACAACCAACTTTTCCCATTCCTCATCTCCTCCCGGACCCAACCCGTTCCCCTCCCTCCACAACCACATTTCCATCTCTCTCTCTCTCTCTCTCTCTCTCTCTCTCTCTCTCTCTCTCTCTCTCTCTCTCCTCTCTCCTCTCATCAAAATCCAACCCTAATTTTATGCATAGTTCAAAACCTCTTCTTCTATTTTTGGATCAAATGAATGAACATGTCATTACCATAGAGAGTTGCATAAAAGCCTAATATAAAAGTTAGAAAAATAAAAACAAGGGCTCAACCAAACAAAATAAAAGCCCAATCCAAAATACAAAAATATTAGGCCCAAAACACAAAAACACTAGAAACAAACAGCCGCCGTAGCCAGGAAGAAGAAGGTTCAAGGGAACCAACAAAGGGGATCTGTAGAAAGTGGGATTATGGAAGCAAGCCACCAACATGCAACATGCTCAAGCGATCTAGGAGGAGGTATTGGTCCAAATGGACCATTAAACTACAAAGCCCACACCTCCATAACATAATCTTAGATATGAGAATGGGTTGTATAGGAGAAGCGGCAGCAACAAACAAGTAGCCATCCAAGAAAATTATGGGGAAAGAGGAGGATTTTAGTGTTTGAGTTTTCTGGGAGGGGGAGAGAAATGGACTGATGGGGGTGTGTATGAGAGGAAAAAATGGTAAGGAAGGTGAAATGGCTAAAAAGTAGTGGAGAATGAGATGTGGACGAGATCTGGGCCTACATATGAAAAATCAAGATAGGAAGGGCAAACCAGAAAACAAACAGATAAAAAAAGAGAGAAAGAAAAGCCACACCAGAAGGGTGGCAAAGAAGCCACACAAGAGATGGTGGAGGTGTCACCCCGAAGGGCGGCTGCATAGCCACCAATTGCTCAGAAGAGGGTGGTGGGGAAGGAGAGAATGGGGAGCCTCTCTCTCTCTCTAAAGCTTTCTAAGGTGGATGGTACTTTTCACCTAGCTTTGTTCAAAACCTCTCCTCATGAACCCAAATTCTTGAAAACAAAAGCTAGAGGGTAAGAAAAGCTACATGAAGGGTTGGGGTAGTTGTGGGCAAGGATTAAAATATCAGCCATGCAGATAATATCGGGCCTCCAATTTACGGATATATCGTTATTGTTTTAGGTATCGGGAAAAAATCAACAAAAATGATAGATATAGGCATTGAAACACATAATTTTGGTGTAAAACTTTCATAGATGTTATTTACATTATCAATGAATGTATTGAACAAATAAAACTCAAAATTTACTAATAATAAGATATACATATGATGAAATATAAGTGGTATGTAATGTGCGTTAATGAAAAGTTTGAAAATAAAATGTTGATTAGAATGAATAAACCATGCAAAAATCCTTAGTTTGTTTAAACATTGGATTACAATTTAGATAAGTGTCCATCTACATAAATGAAAAGCTCCTATGAGGTTGATGTAGGAATTTCAAAATATTTTTCCAAAGTTCATTTGAATATTAAACATGCATTTAATCAAATTAATTGCAGCGGAAGTCTAAGGTGGTTGTTTAAATTCAAAAACAAAACTTTCTTCCAAGTATCTTAAGCCATGAACATTGATATGTTTTTCATAAATGAAAATTCAAGAGAAAGGATAAGATCTAATTACCCTTGAAGCAATTATATGAACCAATTTGTGTTTGGTCTTCTCTTGATGATTTCCTCTTTGTTGATCTCATCTTTGCTCCTTGATCTTTCTCCTCCATGTGAGCCACAAAAGTATATGGCCTCTAAGTCTCCACACCAATGGAACCTTGAGATGAGAAGAAGTATCTTGAGAATACTTGGATGCTAGTGCAAGATTCTCAAGATTGGTTTCAATCTAAACCACTTTGAAAGATGAAAGTGTTTCACTCTTGAAAACTCTCTTTTATCTCTCTTTGATCTCCCAAACCTATTTGGTTGATGTTGGATTGTGTTTTTGTGTTAATGAGCTTATGGAAACAATTCTCATACATATTCACTTAACCATTTTCGGCCAAACCCCATTGAGCTTCCAAAATTGGGCCTTATGACACTTAAACCATAATATTTAGGTGTCTTAAGCCATTAGGCTTGATACCCAACCATTTGGGCTTTCCGTTAACTATTACTTAGGCCCAAATACGTTTTTACACGTAGTAAATCATCCACATCAAATCAATCAAATTGATTTACTCATTCTCATTTGTATTATTCAAAGTTAACCATTTAAGGTGTGCGATCCATTAGGTTCTAATTAGCAAGGCAGTGGGAAAAATATTAGAACTCTTTCTAACCAACTGGAATTAAAACCCCTTTTTAATTCTTCCTTTATTTGGATCGATCACAATCAATCCTAGGACTTCCACAAGCCAAGAGTGACATTTAGCAATATATCAAGGCTACCCAAGCTAACCAGAATAGATGAAGAACCTATTCAGTTGGAATTGCAATGCAATACGGTCCTTCTCTTATACAATGTTTCAAATCATATTATTAGGGTACGGATTTATTATGTCAAACCCCTAATATGATTTACAACCTCATGTGATTCAAAAGAACATGATTAAGAACAACTTTCTAAATCAAGCTCAAAATACTTTGGCCAAAGATTTACTGAATCACATCTTGAAACATTCTCCTTCTGTATCAAAAGTAGAGATTCCTTATTGTACATTCACATGCCCCTATGATGAATTAAGAGATCTCAACAACACTTAAGACAAATCTTTTACGGCTTGCCTTTAAGAGCTATCAAAGATCAATAACGCATCACAGGACAACCATGATGCCTCAGGTCTAAGGACTAATTTGCATTATTACAACTATGAGTTCTCGTTTGACATATAGATAAATACTCCATACGAGAACTACGGTTGATCGCGTTAGTGTACTCATTCACTAATGAGCATCCACATACTTGTATTAGTGTCAACTACACAAATGGTTTGAGACTAACCATCCTCCCAATTGAGCATACATAATATGTGCTAATCTTGACGGTTTATCAATGCCCATTTGATAACCTATGATTAGGAACATTTTGGGATACTACAGTTAGAGATTAAAGGTCTCATGAATCTAATCTTCTTTAGATTACTTTATCTCTTATTTAGCATACCCTGGACATTTGTTTCTTTACACGATGTAAAAGATAACAAATTAGTTTGCCCTTTATGTATCATATACGAAATGTATTCTAAGGAGATTACATCAAATGTATTGGCTCTTAGGGCACATTTCTAACAATCTCCCACTTGCACTAGAGCCACATAGCCATGTATCACATACCCATTATCTCTGTATGTCTATCCAGTTGTGACTGTGACATAGGCTTAGTGCGTGGATATGTTACGTTGTTTGCAGATGCCCCATCTAATGGTAACATTTTTCTATGTGTTTGGATCTCTGATGAGACCTAGGTTCCTTGGCTTGAGCTATCGCCCCATTGTCATCACATAGTAAAGATACTTGTGACATTATGGTTAGAACCACATTTAGTTCGGTAATGAACCCTTTTATCCAAACATATTTTATTGTAGCTTCTAAAGCGACAATGTAATCAACTTCAGTTGTTCTCTAACTAACTACGTGTCCATTCAAAATGAAGACGTACCCTTAGGTGGATTTGCAATTGTTGATATTAGATGCATTATCCAAATAAGCAAATGCTTCCACTTTCTACTCTGATGTTCCTCCCAGATGAGGAACATGTCCTTAGTCCTTCTTAAGTATTTAAGAACATACTTGACTGCTCCCAATTGATCCAATCATGGGCTTGATTTATATCTTCTAGTTATACTTGTATAACCGATATCATGTCTTGTACATGCTATGACATATATGAGAATTCCTATTGCATATGCATAAGAGATTTTTACTCATCTACTGTATCTCATAATGAGTTTTTGGACACATTCTCTTAGAAAAGTGAAGTCCATGTCATACTAGAAGTAAACTTTTCTTAGACTGTTCCATATGAAATCTCCTTAGCATCTTATCAGCATACAAGGATTGAGATAATCCAATTATTCTCTTAGATCTATCAGGATAAATCTTTATCTCAAGTATGTAAGATGCTTCTTTAAAATCTTTCATTAAGAATGATTTTAATGAGTCACAGCTTCACTGAAGATATCATTCCTATATCGTTTCCGATAAGTAGTATGTCATCTACATACATCACTAGAAATACTACTAAACTCCCACTGACCTTTTATACACTCATTGGTCATCCATGTTTTGTATGAAGTCAAACGATTTGACAACTTCATCAAATAGGATGTTTCAACTCCAAGAACCTTGCATCAACCCATAAATGGATCTATGTAGCTTGCATACCTTATGCTTATCAACTTTAGAAATGAAGCCTTCAGGTCGATCTATGTATAGTTCTTCCTGAAGGTGACCATTCAGAAAAGCCGTCTTCACATCCATTTTGACAAATCTCATAATCATGGTATGCAGCTATTGCAAGCCAAATCCAAATAGACTTTGTCATAGTGACAGGAGAGAAGGTTTCTTCATAGTCAATCCATTCTCTTTGCTTGTAGCCCTTTGCTACTAGCCTTGCTTGTAGGTTTCTACTATCCCATCTGAGCCTATCTTCCTCTTAAAGATCCATTTATTCCCTATTGGTACAATACCATGAGGAGGATCACTAGAGTCCAAACTTAGTTGGTATACATAGAATCCATTTCGGATTTCATGGCTCCAAGTCATTTCTATGAGTCAATGTCTGACATTGCCTCATTGTAGTTCGAAGGGTTCTTCAATATCCTTACAATCACTTAGGAGATTCAACTCTCCTTTGTTGTCAAGAAGGAAACCATAATACATTTTAGGCATTCTGCTAACCCTACTTGAACTACGTGGAGTCTGTGTTACAACAGGTTGTGGATCTGGGACTGCATTTAGTTTATCCGCATCTTGCCTTTTGGCATATGCTGGACAACCTCAAATCTTGATCTAATCAAGACTTGGTTTCCTCCCAAATCACATTTCAAATGGAGTTTGTGGAATGGATTTGGAAGGCACTCTATTTAGCAAATGAATTGCAGTTTCAAGTACATATCCCTAAAAGGATATAGGTAAATTAGTACAGCTCATGGAACTCATTTTAGAAACTCCATTATATTGTGGAATTCATGGTGGAGTCCATCGTGATAAGATGTCATGTTTCTTAAGGTAATCGAGAAACTCTGTGTTTAAGTATTCACATCCTCGATTTCAATCTAAGGATTTTAATACTCTTGCCTGTTTGGTTTTCAACTTCATTTCTGAATTCCTGAAACTTTTTCAAAATTCAGATTTATGCTTCATTAAGTATAAATACCCAAATTGTGAATAATCATCGATAAAGGTAATGAAGTATGAATAACCGCCATCTATGTTTGTATACAAAAATCCATAAACATCTTAGTGAATTAATCCCAACAGTTCTGTAACTCTTTCTCCTTTACTAGTGAAAGGAGACTTGGTCATTTTGCCATGTAGACAAGATTCACACACTTGGTCATTTTGCCATGTAGACAAGATTCACAAGTAGGCATAGGAACATGATCAAGTGATCCAAAAGGTTCCATCGTTTGCCATCCGGTGAATTCTATCTTGGCTAATACCTCCAAGTTTAAGGTGTCACAATTTAGTTGATGTATCCACATCTCTAGGCCTCTCAGCTCTAGTTGCATCTTTATCCATATACAGTTAATGCTACCATTCATTTCTAAAATGAAAAGAGACCATCAATCAAAATTGCATAAGCAACGATTTGATTGATATGTGAAATAGAACAAAGCATTTTGTCAAACAAAACATCAAATCCATCTCTTAAAAATATAGAGACGGATATTAAGTTCTTTACACATCTAGAAATGAAATAACAATTATTTCAAATTCAGGTCCTCTTCGGAGGGTAGTCTGAGATGTTAGGTGTCTATTGCATTGGCAACTACATTAGTGCTATTTCCCACGGTTAGCACCATTTCTCATTTTCCAAGTCTTCTACTCCCACTAGTCCATGCACACAATTGCATATATATTGACTAGTTCCTGAATCAACTATTCAATTTAGAAGCTTTAACTGTAATTACTAATTTTAGAACAAGAGAGTGACCTTCTAAAGGTTTTTCTCTTGAGGCTTGCAAGACATCTCTTGCATTTTCTTTTCCAATGTCCATTCTTGCCATAGTGAAAAACAAATACCTTTCAGTTACTTGTCTTTCTTTTGTATTCTTTCTTCCTTGGGTTTTTAGAAAACCTTTCTTCTTCTTTCCTTTATCCTTACCTTCTGTTTGGATTCGGAAGAAGAAGAACCCTTCTAAAAAATTGCAACTATCCTTTTAACCCTTTATCTTTTGAGATATTCATTTAAGCTAATATAGCTATATTGAGTAGCTCATATAGGGTATCATTCATCTTTCCCATATTATAATTCATAGCATATTGGGATTAACTAATGATAGGGATGAAAGAAAGAATCTTGTTGAACTTCAACATCAAAGAAAAATCCACATTTTCCAATCTCTTATGTAATGATATTACATTGATTTCATGTTGATTAACCGGGAACCCACTTACCATTCTTGTCATAACAAGTTCACATATGGTATTGTAAGCTAGGAGTAGCTTCACCTTTTCATGGATGCCAACATATAACTTTTACCTCAGTTGTCATCTAACACATGCTTCTTATAAGCCTATGTCTCCTCTTCAATGGCATATGGACCAAGAGGGGTATGTGGTGGGGTTTTTCTTATACACAACTAATTTCATCCAATTATAGGACAAGTTGGTGTTTGTGCATCAAACCGGATAGTTCGTGTCATCTTGGACGTTTGAGTCAAGTATCTTTGAGATTGGGTTTGTGAAGGTTAATTTGAAATTCTGCAAAAACGTAAATAGATTTTAATTTAGATTAATCTTCTACCAATGACTTAGGGTCTTTAAGTCATGATGGTAGCTCCCACTATTTTTGGCAAATTTCATATCCCTCCTGAAATCCGAGAGTTTCCGTTGAAACTCTTAGTGGGGATGAGAGTCTCACTTTCACATAGTTTTCCTCAAACTAACAGTTTGTTGGATTGCTATGATACTAATGAGAGGATACTCTTATCCAATCACATCATTAATGTGAATACCCATCACTATGGCCTCTAGAGAACTTCACCTCAACCTAACAGTTTGTTGGTTTCGTTCGTCTTAGTTAAGTTATTCCCACCATGCTTGTGGGTATAGGGTTTCAAGTATGACCTCAACCTAACAGTTTGTTGGTCACACTCGTTATCTATCTGCACTACATCAAGTATGTGTAATAGGCTTCCCTTGAATGGTTACAAGTACTGGATGTTGCCTCACTGAGGTCCAACAAGGTGTAAATGTGCCACCCAATAAGAGACTACCACGGTGGAAGGCCACAAAATAGCATTCAAAGTGTCATTTCGCTTATCAACTTAATATTGCTTTGAGGGTAGTTAAATTGGTCTCATTTTAATCCAATTTTAATCATGTTAAAATTACCTATCTAATCTCATTAAATGGTTCCCAATGCAATATATTAGTAGCACATAATACTCCCACTAAATGTTTTAGAAACCATTTGCTTGAAATAGTGAAAATACATGATACTACTAATTGATTAATTATCATCATTACCGAACATTCCAATTGCATTGGGCTTGTAGGATGATTATGGACTTTCTTGTTGATCCAACACGAGCCACCATGTTGGATCATGGTCTTGGATGGTGATTCATTTTAATTACGCGCGCATAAAAATAAATTAGGCATGAAAGCCATTTCATTATTACATAGCCAATCAAAATCGAATACATATCCAATAAGCGGCCAATCACATAGCTCAATTGTTTGGTCTAAGTCCATAACCATCCTTTAATTATTTAAACGCTTTAAACAATTAAACTAGCAATGTAAATACATGCTCTTGGGTTGCATACATATATATGGGTTTAATTCAAGTGGTAACCATATTCAAATAAAATAAATTTACCATGAAGTGAAAACATTTTACTACAATAGTAAATGTAATTGTAGAAACCTTTTAGGCATAGTTATATTTATCATATATTGCAACTAGGTCTAAAACTATTCAACAATTAATAATGGATCCAAAGTTGATCCACTAGGGTGTGGGGTTAAAGCATGCATTTGTAAAATACAAAGTGGTGATCATGATTTTTCCAACAAAGTGAATAATCATGAATGTGACTAGGTAGGCCAACCACACTCACCAAAGTAATCAAAATTAATTTTAGTGTGGTAGGTAAATAATTAGTGATATGAATAAATTGATCAACTTTTGCATTTTATATCAAATCACCATAATTTACATCAAGATAGCCTCACACACTCACCAAAGTAATCTTATTAATTTTAGTGTGGTGGGTAAATGTTTATGAAGTGGAAACATTTTTGAAAAACTTTTAATTTTATAATAAAACATCATCATCATCTTTTGACCTATTTTGGTGGAAAATTTCACTAAACACAATCATCAAAATTAGCCACCTAACTTATGGATCAAAAAGATCCCATAACAAGAACATCAAGAACACCAAGAACATGCATATGAACTAATATGAATGTTCATGCTATTTCCGGAAAAATCCATCTTCCATTTTAACTATCTCATGCTCTTAATATCATATATTTCATGAAGTTAAAATCATGAGGGTTTTAATGCAACTATGCTCTAATATTCATACATACAATTATGAATACAAAGAGAGCATCAATCATCAAAACACAAATCCGGAAACTCAAAATCCCAAACAACCCCTTTCACTTCATTTGATTTTTATTTAATCAAATCAAAATAAATCAAGTATAACTATTATACTTTTAAATGAATTCACAACCCATATGTGCATCTCTAAACCCCAAAAATATATCAAGTTTATGGCCTATGGCTCTGATACCAATTGTAGGAATATCAAAATATTTTTCCAAAGTTCATTTGAATATTAAACATGCATTTAATCAAATTAATCGCAGTGGAAGTCTAAGGTGGTTGTTTAAATTCAAAAACAAAACTTTCTTCCAAGTATCTTAAGCCCATGAACATTGATATGTTTTTCATAAATGAAAATTCAAGAGAAAGGATAAGATCTAATTACCCTTGAAGCAATTATATGAACCAATTTGTGTTTGGTTCAATCTTGATGATTTCCTCTTTGTTGATCTCATCTTTGCTCCTTGATCTTTCTCCTCCATGTGAGCCACAAAAGTATATGGCCTCTAAGTCTCCATACCAATGAAACCTTGAGATGAGAAGAAGTATCTTGAGAATACTTGGATGCTAGTGCAAGATTCTCAAGATTGGTTTCAATCTAAACCACTTTGAAAGATGAAAGTGTTTCACTCTTAAAAACTCTCTTTTATCTCTCTTTGATCTCCCAAACCTATTTGGTTGATGTTGGATTGTGTTTTTGTGTTAATGAGCTTATGGAAACAATTCTCATACATATTCACTTAACCATTTTCGGCCAAACACCATTGGGCTTCCAAAATTGGGCCTTATGACACTTAAACCATAAAATTTAGGTGTCTTAAGCCATTGGGCTTGATACCCAACCATTTGGGCTTTCCGTTAACTATTACTTAGGCCCAAATACGTTTTTACACGTAGTAAATCATCCACATCAAATCAATCAAATTGATTTACTCATTCTCATTTGTATTATTCAAATTTAACCATTTAAGGTGTGCGATCCATTAGGTTCTAATTAGCAAGGCAGTGGGAAAATATTAGAACTCTGTAAAACCAGGCCCTAGGCTCTAAAAGCCTACAGAGGGGGGGTGAAGTAGGCTAAAGGTCAAAGACCTACCAAATTAAAAATCAAGCCCAGCTAAGAATAAAAAGCGGAAGCTGGATTAATACAGACAACACCACGTATTAATCCAAACAGAAACTCTTGTTATTTTGGATCAATACAATACAACGCGTATTGATCCACGTTAGTGTGCTGAAGTCATTTGAACAGAATGCAGCAAGTACAACAATGGCAACATGAATATAAACAAACACCAAGATTTGTTAACCCAGAAAACCCAAGTGGGTAAAAAACTGGGAGCACCAAGCTAGGAGAGATCCAATCCACTCAATAAGAATTACAAGGAAATGAAGGAAGACTTAGCTCAATCTATCACCTATAGGCAGCTTCAATCACCCTTACAGCAAGCACCATTTCTTTGTTTCTTAGCAGCAAATCTTCTCAAGAGCACCAAGCTCAAGTTGCATGTAGTTTGATGTATGAGGTGAGTTATGGTTTCACAAATTCATCTATCTCAATCACAAAGTATGATTGAGCTAGACAAATGAAACCTAAGTGTTGTGATGATTAAACTAGAAGTAATAAACTTGAAGCATATAGTTTAATTCAACAAAACAACAATGAAGCAAAACAAATGTTCAACCGAAACGTGTGAGTGTTTACTTGGAGTAAGCTATATGTATACAATCAATCATATACTCACAAGTAACATATACTAGTTGAACAAATAATAAAGAGAATGAATTAAAGAAAAACATTCAGTCATTTAAAGATTTAAAGTTATCTTGGGGAAGCACTTATGTGAATGCAATCATTCTCATAACCCTCAAGAATATGAACTTTGGCTGAATGAGAACTCCTTTTAGAGTTTCCATTCCCACTCGGTTTTCATGACTAGAAGGAAGGCATAAACCAAAAAAAAATGCATGAGTCGAACTACCCCAGTAACCAAGTATGGAGGAATAAATATGGAGCTCCTTAACAACACAAAGCTCCAGACTATTAGCAAATGAGCGGTACAAGACAAAAAGGAATAAAGAAGGTTTTATTCTTTTTGTATGCAAAGTGAGCTGACACAGTTTTGGGAAAACAAAACTGAAGCCATGTAATTGTCTGTTAAAAACATCAAGGAGCCGCACATTGAAACAAGGTTTGAAGAGTGGAATTAAAAACTAGTTTATAACCCATCATTTTGAGAAGGTGGCAGTCAAGGACATGAGTATATAGACTAGAAACCAGCCACATACAAGGATGGATGGAGAAGACAAAGAACAACTCACGGTGGGACAAAGAACAACTCTCTTTTTGAAAACAGTTTCAAGAAGAATAAATGAAATAAAACAAGTCATCAACTAGATGAGTTATGGGACAAAGAGCCGCATGTTTCTTAGAGGTAGAGAAAGTTTATCTTACATGCTTTTAATAAAAGTCATCAAAGTTGATGAGTTTGGAATCAAGGACCCGCATGCTTTGAAGAGAAGAAATAAATAAGGCCAAGTTGATGAAGAGAAGGAGTATAACACCAAAGCCAACCACATATAAAAAGTTTCAAAGGTGATGAAGGTTTTGAACATTCGGTGGACTCTTCCAAAGAGAGTAAGGAGGAAACTCATAATTAAATGCAACCCATGAAAGAAAGTTTCAAGCATGATATATTAAAATACACTCAAAGACAAAAACTGATGGAGGAAAAAATTAAGGGAACCAAGAGTGGCCGTAAGTGGCTATTGAAAAGAAGAGTAAAATAAATCCCATCACTTTAAAAGGTGGTAGACAAAGAAGACATTTTGTAAAGACAAGATGGGTATGGATTAGAAAACAAATGATATGCTTTCTAGGAAGCAAAGAACCATTTGAGATTAAATGAAATATTCTCTCAAGTGTTTTGTCAGTTTTTGGAGGAAGGGAGAATAAAATATGTTGACATTGAAAAAAGATTATTTTGAAAACAAGTCTTAGGGAAAACAATAAATTATACAAATAATATATTATGTTTCCCAATCTTCACACACACCGGTTGGGCTAAGGAGCCAACATACAAAAAGGAATGAAGACAGACTGAATAAAGAAATCTGCCAACAACTTGAAAATACTGACGCAACATGGATTAATACTTTCATAGAAAGTATTAATACAACTGAAAACATAGCATGCAAGAGTGTACGTTGGATCAATCCAAGTGAATATGGATTAATCCATGTGAACAATGCAAATGTTTTACCTTTTGATCTACAACGAGGAGACTTGGAAGCCCTTCAACCCACACTGATTCTAACCTAGAATCTAATTAATATTACAAGGGTTTTGTAGGTTTAAGAGAAGAGCCAAAATACAATAAAGGTTCAAATAAAAACCTTACAAACTCTTTCTAACCAACTGGAATTAAAACCCCTTTTTAATTCTTCCTTTATTTGGATCGATCACAATCAATCCTAGGACTTCCACAAGCCAAGAGTGACATTTAGCAATATATCAAGGCTACCCAAGCTAACCAGAATAGATGAAGAACCTATTCAGTTGGAATTGCAATGCAATACGGTCCTTCTCTTATACAATGTTTCAAATCATATTATTAGGGTACGGATTGATTATGTCAAACCCCTAATATGATTTACAACCTCATGTGATTCAAAAGAACATGATTAAGAACAATTTTCTAAATCAAGCTCAAAATACTTTGGCCAAAGATTTACTGAATCACATCTTGAAACATTCTCCTTCTTTATCAAAAGTAGAGATTCCTTATTGTACATTCACATGCCCCTATGATGAATTAAGAGATCCCAACAACACTTAAGACAAATCTTTTACGGCTTGCCTTTAAGAGCTATCAAAGATCAATAACGCATGCCAGGACAACCATGATGCCTCAGGTCTAAGGACTAATTTGCATTATTGCAACTATGAGTTCTCGTTTGACATATAGATAAATACTTCATACGAGAACTACGGTTGATCGCGTTCAGTGTACTCATTCACTAATGAGCACCCACATACTTGTATTAGTGTCAACTACACAAATGGTTTGAGACTAACCATCCTCCCAATTGAGCATACATAATATATGCTAATCTTGACGGTTTATCAATGCCCATTTGATAACCTATGATTAGGAACATTTTGGGATACTACAGTTAGAGATTAAAGGTCTCATGAATCTAATCTTCTTTAGATTACTTTATCTCTTATTTAGCATACCCTGGACATTTGTTTCTTTACACGATGTAAAAGATAACAAATTTATGTATCATATACGAAATGTATTCTAAGGAGATTACATCAAATGTATTGGCTCTTAAGGCACATTTCTAACAGTTGAAACAATGAGGAACAACTTTGTAAGTCAAGTGTTGAACATGGTGCATATACGTCTCTCTTGAGCTCCCTAATGTCCTCCTATATATGGCATAGTTAGGATTAACCAAACTAGTAGGGCCATAATCTGTTTCATCATCTTGAGCTCCATAACTAGTTCCACTATAATCAGACATGACATAACCATAGTCATCATAAGATTCATTTGAGTTAGTACTAGGTCTAGTTCCTATGCTCATAGATACAAAATTGATCGCCATGTCCTCTTTAGATGGATTGGAGGTATGTGGGCAGTGGACTGTGCATAGATTCTTCATATTAATAAATTATAGGGTTCTGGGCAAGGATTAGCTATTTTTGGGTTCTAATTTGCTTCAATTGCCTTAAAAAATTCTGATTTTTTTTTTGGTTATGTTATGGGTATCGAGAAATATCGGGATATCGGCAAAATATCGAGGATATCTCACTTATCGGGGATATATCATCGATACAAGGGAAGATATTGCCTTACCCCCCAATATCGATGTCAACAGTTGAAAATATCGATATATCGATGTATCGGCCGATATTTCAATCCTTTGGTTGTGGGAGTGATTGGGGAGGGCTGCAGGATTGGACTGAAATGCCCCTCCACGTCAATAGAAATTGATTTGAAAAGACACCACTTTTAAGCATATTCTCGTTATCTCCCTCCTTCCTCTCCAAACCTGCACTCTTTTAATTGTTTTCGGTTTTCTTTCAATTTGCCCTAATTTGGGAAATCTAACTTTGTTTTTCCATCTTAGTCCATTTCCAAAAGAAGGAGACCTCCACTACGCATTTAGGGGTCGTTGGTACGGCGGACTATCATGGACAGGACTAAATCCTGGGACTGTCTTGGATTAGCTCGGATTGGCTTAAGCTGGATTAAGTACTGACCTACGTTGGTGCTATGTCGAACTAAGAAGCTGGATTGTAAAAATAGTGAAAACCTATGTTTGGTGCTATGTTGGACTAAAAAAATAAATATTTAATTAAAAATTTTAACCTAAAAATAAATAATTAAAATTCTAATATTTATTTTTTTTGTCAATTCATTATTTCATTAAACCACATACAACAAGGAAAGAACGGAATAAATTCTAATATTTAATTAGTGTTGTCCCTTGCGTTATCAAGTAAAGAGCAAGAGGACCCAACAAGCAGCAACATTCATTTTCTTCTCCTTTTCTCTCTCTCTCTCTCTCTCTCTCTCTCTTCTTTCTTTCTCATCTCATTTTCTTCTTTCATTTTCTTCCTCTTTCTTTCCTTCTTTCTTATCTCTGTTTCTGGTTTAATTATTTCCAGCTTTTCTCTTTTTGGAACTTCTGCGAATTGGAACTCTTTTCTCTTCTGTGTTTTGGGGTTTCATTATTCTTTGTTTCTGGTTCTTCTCTTTTACCAATTCCCTACCTAAACCCTTTCTAATTCGTGTTTTTCTCTTGTGTACAAACAGAGATGGCGAAGAGAGATGGTTCTGGGTTTTGCGGCTGGCTGGGGTGGCGAAAGAGATGGTTCTTCGGGTGGCTTGGGCTTCTCGGTGATGGGTCTGTGCATGGCTTGCGGGTAGGGGTCATGAGGGAGAACAAATCCTGGGGAGAAGGGGGAGTGCTGGGCATTGGGTTCTACCATAGACCGTCGATTGGGTCTGTGGTGGCTTGGTTTTGATTCAAGCCGTAAGGACATCCAGCCAGGCTCGCAAGTTCTAAATAGCAATGGTGCTATTTTGCGAACCGCATTTGGGGCTCACTCTATTAGACATGCGAGTCCGGTTATTTTTTCACTATTGGACTATATAGTCTCATTTAAGCTAATCCCCTCTCTTACCAAACATGGGTTTTAAGTGTTATTTAATCCAGTCCAGTCCAGTGAGGCATAGTGAGGCATACCAAACATGCCCTTATGGTTATGGTTTAGGAATTTTTCGGTGATTTATGATTCATTCTTTGATTTGAGTATGAGTTTTTTGTTGGCTGGGTTTTGGGAGAGATTGTTCACTTAGATCCATAGATGTGGTTTTTTATTTTATGATTTGGTTTCCTTTAAATTATAGGTTTGTTTCTTTGTTTTCTAATGTTCTGCCTTGTCAAAGATAACTTACTAAAGTAAAAATGGATTCTGATGTTGGGTGGCAAGCAAATGAACTGTAGTTTGGTTCGGAAACTCACCTTGGAGTGGACAACTCAACCCATGCATGGTTATTATAGTTGATAGACCATTTTCTTTTCTCATAATAAAGGAAACGAAATCATAAAACCAAATTTATGGATATCCTCTTTATCTTTAAAATAGTGATATACACTGTTTAGACCCTATTTGATCAGCTAATGAAAAGATCACACGTGGAAAATAAGGCATCATCGGTAGGAGGAGTGCTTGACACTTTCTTACTGCCGAACACAACGTAAGAGACCCATTTATCTATCGTTTTTCACTGGAACACGTGGAGCCACCACAGACACTATCCACAGTCCCACATTGAAGTTTCACTCAAGATGCACACCTCACAAGACCTATAAAAGTGGGCACAAGTCCCAAAAATGAGGTAACTGCAACCTTCGGTGATTATGTCATTACTCTGTCCAAATTACTAATCAATCCATATTTATTCTAAATTAAGCATCGGATAGCCTTTGGCCGGTACCGCATCGGTACCAAATGGCTTACCGAGCGTTTCTTGTCTTGTAGATTGATCACTCTCCTGAAGCCTAGGAAGTGTCAAAGGTCAAAACGTCACTAAGTTGGGCCCAAAAATGCTGAAACATTTTTTTAGCATCAACATACATGAATGGAAATAGTTGTGGCATCGTAAATTTATGGCTTATTTACTGTAGTACCCCTTGAAACTTTGGTCAAATCTCATTTTACCCCCCCCAAAAGTTAAAATGGCACACTTAACCCCCTTGACCAAGGTTTTGTGTTCCACTTTGCCCCCTGTTGTTATCTCCATTCATAACTCTGTCAATTTTGATGACGTGGCGGGGCTATTTTAGTCTTTTTTTCACAAGTGATGATGTGTCATGTGCATACTTCGTTTTTTTTTTTTGGCTTAAAATGGACTAAAATATTAATTATATAAAAAAATTAATTACTTATTTAATTAAAAAATTGAAAAATTAATATAAAAAAACTATCTTCTTCTTCATCTCTCTCTTTTCCCAACAACCACCGCACACCAACCCCTCCTACTCCTCACTGCCACCTCTTATATCCCTGCACCATATAAACCACTAGCACCACCATACCCACATATCCAAACATCAAGACCTACCATTTAAATCACCATACCCACCATAGGGATTGAAAATTTAAGGAATTGTTTTGAAGATCAAGTCTGGAGCTCCATGAGTTGGCTTAAAGGAGAGATTAAGATATTCAAGTTGGCCTAGATTGGTAAATAAATGTTTTGGTATTTGGATAACAAAGAAATTTCCAGATCCAATCGTCGTTGATGGAGGTCATGTTTTAAGAGTGGACTAAGGGTTTGGGTTGATGGGTTGTGCTAGGAAAGAGGGGGCGAGTTCAGAATAAGGGGCTAGGGAAGAGGGAGGTCGTGGTGGGGTGGGTGACTATATGGATGTTGGGTGTAATACCCTGAAAAATTTAAGGTGGATTTTCGTATTTTAGTGAAAAATAATATAATGGTGGAGAAGATTATGGGTATTTATCAAAAGATTTTGGATTGAGATTATTAAATTAAGTATGTTTAATTTGAAGTTGGACAAAAATGACCAAAAAAAAATACCCCTATGTGTGAAAGATTACCAAAATACCCTTATAGATAATAACCACACAAAAAAAAGAAAAAAAGAATAAGCAACGTGGAAGCCAAACATTCATCTTTCCCTTCATTCTTCCCCCATTCCCTCTTTCTTTCTCTTCAAAAATCTGATTTTGGGATGAGTTGTAAACCTTTGGGTAGATGAGTCACCTAGTCTAGGCTAAGAAAATTAATGGCATGAACTAAAGATAAGTTTGGGATGAAAGAGATGAAATTTGGATGAGGAAGAAAGGAGAAAATAGAAGGAAGAGAAGAAAAGAGTTTCTAAGGTGAGTCAATTTTGAAATTTCTGGTTTTAACCTTGTGGTTGTGTGATTTTAATCTCTTAAAGAATGATTTGAGTCATATGAGTGTTGGGAAGATTGAATTGGAAGATTTTGAATCTCTATTTTTGGGTTGGGTGGATAGAGTAATTTTTCAAGTGAGGTGTTGTTGATTTTGGTTTCATTTTGAGTGTTTGATGAGTTCTAAGGATAGGTATGAATTTTAGAAGAGTTTTAGAAGCCTTAGGAACCACTTGGGGTGTTAGAATGGTTGAAAACAACTTTGAGCAAAATTTGGAAAATGTCATTTTCTGGAAATTTGCAGTCTGCAAGCCTCACTTTGGCTCTATTTTTCTCCTAATACTTTGAGTGTTTGAGGAATCCATTTATTGGGTTTTAAACTAGACTTATCAAGGAACAAAACACAATTGGTTTCGTCGAATTTGGATGAGTTTTGATATGTTGAACACTTGTGCAAAGTTTGGAAAAAATTCTGTTTTCTGCAGAAAAACCAGCCACGAGCCCAACTTTGGAGCTGGTTTTCTCCTTCGTTTTAGATCCGTTTTCAGTGTGGTTTGTTGGGTTAGAAACTAGAGGTGTTAAGCTTCAAAACCCCTATAAGTTTACCCATTTCATTGACGTTTGGTTTGTTAAAATGCCTCACAAAATCTGTGATTAAATTTGGAAAACAGGGGGAAGTTGTAGGATTTCTTTTTTAAGACGATGAACAGTAACCGGAGCAAGCCCACTCGCGGCTCCGGCAAGTGGCGGCGCGTGGCAGCTGTTTCGGCAGCCTCCGATGCCATATTTTTAGTCCATTCGATTCGATTTTTTGATTCGGAGTCCAATGGTATATGTTTTGAGTTAATCCGAGGTGATGCAAAGTATGAGTTGTTGCGGGGCCCACGGGACCCAAATAGTAACTTTTGGATAATGGGTGTCGTTGGCTTTGTTTCGGTGTTGACAGGGCATATGACAAAGTTTTAGATTATTTTGGACGAGATTTGGCCACTTTGGACCTCGGGTTGGTCCTAGGGGCATTTTCGTCATTTTCGCGCATAATCTTTGAAATGCGTAAGGTTGAGGTTAGTCTTAGGTGAAATAAAGTGAAGACTGCTCAATAATAATTTGGATTTGAATTTGTTCAGGAATTGGATCAAAAGTGTAGATTCGACAACTCGAGAACTTCCGAATAGTAAATTTGGTACTTTAGCTAGCTGGACTTGAGGTAGAATTTCCTGATTTCCCGATGATTGGGCTATGTCACTTTTAATCTTGGTGATTATAAATAGTACTATAAATATGAAGATTAGTGTTGCTTTGCTCGATGAATATTATTTGATATTATGTGAATATTATTATTAATCTTTTCCGTGGATATTATTTAATGTTATGTGAATATTATTATTGATCTTTCTATGTGGATATTATTTGATGTTGGGTAAATATTATTATGCATGTGTTTAAGCTTGAAATATTATTGTTATTATCTATATTATTATTCTGAAGAAATAAATGATGCTTGCGTTGCATTACATATGCATCATAAAGACAGTGGTGTTTGTGGTGTGTGTGTGTTGTTTAAGGTATATCTTAGGGGTGGGAGAAGGCCTTAGATATATCTAAGTAAATTAAATGTGGAATATATTCATGAGACGGGAGCAGAGCTTGAATATATCGAGGTGATGGGAGCAGGGCCTCTAATGAAAAGTGAAAGTTGATAAATTCGTAAACAAAAGAAAGATGGGTTAAGGGACGAATGGGCGCTAGTTCATATTTTAGGGCATTCGGAGCCACAGTGGTAAAATGCATGGTATGGGACATGCAGGCTTGTTGCCCTAGGATATGAATTAGTGGGATTAGAAGGGAGTGAGTTCATGGCATCACGGCATATGCAAACTTATTTATCTGGTTTGATTGAATAATATATATATATATATATATATCTTGTTATTGTTTGATACATGACACTTTGATTAACTGTGATAGCTGACCTTGAGGGGTTTGACGGTACTCTCCTGGGCATTAGAATGCTCATACCCTAATAGATTGTGCAGGATTAAAGAAGAAGTTTGAGGAAGCGGGTTCAATCTAGCTGCTGGGTTTTTATTGTTGATTTGTGTAATTAATATTTGTAAGTAGTCAACCGTTTGTTAAAGATCTTAGTGTGTAGTTAATTACGAGCTACTGCGACTCTTATTTTGTAATGTTAAGTAAATTTGTAGTAATTGTGGCTCTTTTTTTCATCATATCATTGTTGCAGGATTTTACTCTTATGACTATGGTATGACTCACACCATGATTCGGGAATATTCTTTATTTTCGAATCAGGTCGTGACATTGGGGCTGGGCTTGGGAGAAGAGAGAGGAACGTAGAGAGAGGTGGGGGTGTCTTGATAAGTTGTGTGGTGGGAGGGTGGTAAGGGTTGGTTACTGGGTGGGTGATGTTGGGTAAGGTTGGAGTGGTGGTGGTGAGGGTGGCTTTGGGTTGGGTGGTGGTTGTGGTCTTATGGTGTGAAGTTAGGGAAAGGGGAGGGGACGACAGAGGGAGAGAGATGGAGAAGAAGAGATTTTGTTAATATTAATTTTTTTCCATTTTTGATTTTTTATATATTAACAAGTAATTACATTATTTAATTATGTAATTAATATTTTAGACTACTTAAGCAGAAAAAATGGGGCATGCATCTAACACATCATCACTTATGGTAAAAAGACTAAAATAGTCATACCACGTCATCAAAATTGGAACACCAAACCTTGGTCAAGGGGATTAAGTGGGCCATTTTAACTTTCGGGGGTAAAGTGAGATTTGACCAAAGTTTCAGGGGGTACTATAGTAAATAAGCCTAAATTTATATACCGGCTGTAAATTGCCTCAACTTGGTCATGTCTTATTTATTAAAATATAATATTCAATACATGTTTTGTTTTGATAGGCTAGAATCATTCATGGGCTACACGAATGACTTGCTTACCAACATTTTCTCCCAAAAATAACCCAACAAAAGCAGATGGAGCACTTTCCAAGCCTTCATTCATGTCTTCGATGTAAACAATCTTACCTTGCTTGTAGTAACTAATGACATGTTCCAAGAAGCGTGGGAACAAGTGTATGTAATCACTTTGCAGGAATCCCTGCATCCTGATACGCTTTGTTATGAGATTGTATACGTTGCGGATGCCCTGGGGATCAGAGAGGTTTTTCTCAGACACCATTCCACAAACAGCAATTCGACCATGAATTTTCATGTTAACAAGTGCTGCATCAAGCATGTCCCCTCCCACATTATCAAAGTAAATGTCAATGCCTTGAGGAAAGTACCTGGTACCAAAAAATAATAATAATAAATTGAATTGGCAAATGATGGAGAGGCTCATTACATTCCCCATGCCATGTGGGATATACTCTCAACATAACTCACCACTTACCTTTTCAAAGCTGCACCCAGGTCTGGCTCTTCCTTGTAGTTAAACGCTTCATCAAACCCAAGCTTATTCCTCAAAAGATCAACCTAGTAACGTGTCCAAATTAAGTTATATTGCTTGTCAGTGCTATTTCATCAAATATATTCTCTCAAATTATCAACAAAAGACAAGCAAAATGATTTATAAGTATATGTACTATACTAATAATGTATAATAATACAACAACAAAAATGAGACCTTACTTTTTGGCTTGAGCCACAACTTCCAACTACATAGCACCCATGCAATTTAGCCAGTTGGCCAACAAGCTGCCCAACGGCTCCTGAAGCAGCAGAAACTAAAACAGATTCCCCTTTCTTAGGGGAGCAGACCTCATAGAATCCTGCATATGCAGTAAAACCTGGCATACCTGTAAGAAGAAATTCTAGTTTGGTCACTGATTTAAGAACTAAACAGAGAAAAATTAAATTTAAACTGAACAAATTTTTTTTAATCTAACAAAAGCAGAGAAGCCAAACACTGCACAGTGTCTCTTTTTTTCCCCTCTTTCCTCCTAGTCTAAGCAGGGTTGATTTGAATGCTTACTTCCTCTCCTTGCTACTAACTTGAAGATATCATTATGTTTGCTACAATTGCCCAAAGATCACAAGCTCATCTCCGAAGAAAATACAAATAGAGGGATATAACCTAGAAACTGTGTACATAATGAGTAAACCGGATCTGCTCTCCCTTATCATCAAGAAATTTCTCTCATACTCATACGGGATTGAACGCACAATTATCCGTATGTGCCATAATTGCCTAAAAATCACAAGCAGGACTCCCAGAATAGAATATGTTGAAGAGAACATACACGGAAGGGTGTAAAGAAGAAACTATGCGCAGAAAGTGCAACCTGCTCTCCCGTATCATTAAGAGATTTCCCTCATAATAAGGGAGAACTATAAGCAACATGATCTCAAGGTTTTCTAATTTTTTTTTTTAACTTCAAGTTCAATATACAATTTTGTGTAAGTAGGATCAAACAAAGGAATGGTCAGATTATATAACTCTCAGTTTTTAACATTAGCATTCAACTATTAAAACTTAAAAGTGTTTCTGTCATTATTTGCAGTCCGAAGTGAAGATTCAGTGACTACAAGAGTACCACTTTATGTGCAAATATACATAGGCAAGACAGCGAAACTAAATAAGGGAAAACATTGGAGGCCAAGACTTCGATGTATAGACTGTGGACTTAAAGTTAGAAGTACGATAGAGGGATTGCATCCAAGAGACTATCAACATATTTAATTAATGCAATCCAACAGCCAATATTAGAAGTATGATAGAGGGATGAACATAAAATACTTACTGCAATTTCTCAAATATATATATATATATATATAATACATACAAGATTAACATACCAAGAAGACCCACATGGTATGATAGAGGGATGTCATTTGGCTTAATTTTTCTCGACAGCTCAGTTGTGCGAATCAAGCTGTATTCTTCCCATCCGGTGATCCCTGAGATGAAGTCGCCAGGCTTGAAATTGGGATTATCAGAACCCACAACTTTGGAGACACCAAATCCTTGGAGTGGCTTCATATTCATAATGAAAACACCAAGAAAAGAATTAATGACAAAGATCATCAATGCTGAATAGATTATCAATCAAGTGCCAGAAGAAAAAAAAATTACAAATACAATAGACCTGCCTGGCCAGGAAGGAAAGGGGGGAGATAGGAGTCGTGGAAATCACGCATGCGGCCCCTCATATAAGGGTCACAAGAGAGGTAGAGATTCTTGACCAGAAAAGCGCCAGAGCCTTTAGGAGGAGCTTTAAGCTCAATCTTCTTCCCAACCACCACTTGCAAGTCTGTCTCCTTTGGAGTTCCCTCTATGAACCCCCTGAATATCACTTGCTTGTTCTCTTCTACTTGTACTAGACATTCTTCTTCCATTACAATTTTCAATTTACAGAGACAAGACGACACAATCAAATCAAATCAAATCAATCGAAACAATCGAAACTGAAAGAAACAATGATTGATTCACTTTCTACTCGTCGTG
This sequence comes from Prunus fruticosa, assembly GCA_018703695.1. NCBI lineage: Eukaryota > Viridiplantae > Streptophyta > Magnoliopsida > Rosales > Rosaceae > Prunus > Prunus fruticosa. The sequence continues at coordinate 46,853,550 of CM031922.1, read as the reverse complement.
CTGCTGCTACTGGCCTACTGCTACTGCTACTGCTACCGAGTATAATCTTGCGGGGAGAAAAACAAACTTGGTTAGATAGCAACCGAGCACTTACTAGTGTTACCGCTCAGCATTATGACACATTGACACCTACCACCACCTACCACCCACTACCCTTTTGCACGTGCTGCTGCTTTACTACTTACTTTTAGTTTTATTTTTATTTTTTGGGGTCAAGTCTACTTAGATTATAGGACTGATTTTAGATAGATCAGAATCACTTTTGGTTAGAAACATCTTTCTTTTTTATATAAATATTTTGATGGCATGTTTACTAATTCATAATTGGATTATGATGAATTTAATTGAGAATGAATTTAATTGATGAGGAATTGGATTGAGGAGAATTAGATTCAAAATTCTTATTGAAGTTGTTTACTGTGGGTATTGGAATGGTAGTCAGGGACCACAATGGACAGTTTTTGGCTTGTAGATCTCTGTTGGCTCAGGCAAACTCGGCTCTAATGGCTGAATGTTTAGCTTGCCTAGAAGGGTGCAAATTTGCTTCGGATAAGGGTGATATGACGAAAGTAGAATAGCAATACAAAGGCAACACGAAAATAATAAGAAAGCAATATGAAGACAATAAGAAAGCAATACGACGACAATAAGAAGGCAATACAAAAACTCCATACTCCCAAGTCCCAGCTATGTAATTTTATTTCCAAGACAGACTTGGAAATAAAGGTGATACGACGGCAATAGAGCGGCAATACAACAACAATAAGAAGGCAATACAAAAACTACATACTCCCAATTATATAACAGACAATCAATATACAAGCAATAAACATGTAATAAACAAGCAATACGTGGCCAATATGGAGCTTTTATAGAGGGTGTTTTTGAATGAGTTTGAAAAGGAGGGCATTGTTGAAAAAAGCAATGGAGCCGAGTGCAAACCGCCTATTTCCCTAAAAAAAAGTGTGTAGGGGGTGCTGGCTGGGAGGGATGAAGGAGAATGAAATGAATGAATGAAACAAAAACAAGAAAATGCAAACAGCTTTATAAAATATATATATATATATATATTTGTTTCGTACACATTTTATGTGATTCGCATTCGCAGGACAATTTTGAGATGAGAAATATTAGGCATTGCCCCGCCCACCAACCAAGGGATCAAAAAGCCAATATACAAGTGCAATTTCCACGATTCAATGGTAAGTAACAAATAAACGTATTATTCATGCGTCGGTGTATGGGATTGTTCCAACCATTTAATTAAGCATCCAACCAACATCAGAAGTTAGACTCGAGAAACAATCAATTCAAACAAACAACCGGGAAAACAACAAGAGCCAACCAGAATTTACTTTCTCACTGAATTCACCACTAAATAGAAAAGGACAAAACACAACCCTCCTATCTGCTTTTGTATTTACCTGTACACTGGAAATTTGGAACGCATCGCAGGTATTATCTGTTGACTCATACTTGGCTTGGCTTAACAGGCGAAACAATTGACATCACTTAAACTCAACGACAATTCTACGGACACCAATTAAATTTTGTTAACCCCTAGAAAAGCAACAATGTTTCTCGCGTCTTTACAGCAAAATGCTTGTAGAATTGGCCACATAAAACCGTGTTCTTCCCATCACAATGCTGGTTTTGGTGTGCTGCTTTAAGGACTACGCAAACTCCACAGGTGGTCAACCACATCACAGGAACTGCTAAGGTGTTGAAAGTCAGACCGGTGAAGAACAGTCCCTTGGGTTTGTCTAGCCCTGTGCTCGGGGGGTTCCATTTGGTTTGTCTTGGCTGAACAGCAGTGGCGCACACAGACACGATGATGTCTTGTGTCAGTAGAATAACTGCCATGCACCTTAACCACCAATATCACTTCCTTGTCTTTGGTGTCTTCACACCACCAGTTTTGTGGGACACCATCAACAAACTCTTCTAGGGTTTGGTGTTCCTCATGATGAACAGATACCTCAGCTATATGATCTGGTCTGATAATGCCAGCTGAAGGAGTGACCTGGTTCAAAATCGCAACTAATTATTTTTTGTCGAAAATTCAAGATTACAATATATTAATTTCAATAAAATGTGAGAAGGACCAAGACGCCAAGTTACATCCTCATCCAAATGGAAAACAATTTAATTTTGTAACAGAAAATCACATAATCAAGGATCCGTGATCTACTGAATATTCACAAGAGCATGCATGTTATAATTTGAAAATCATAAGAATTTCCATATTGCCCACAATGTTTTTGTTAAATGTATCTCTTAACTTGCAAATAGCAGTGAAACATGCTTATGCCCAGAAGGAACTCATTAGTCAATAGCTAAATAATCTACAAGTTTCGAATATTGGTGTGGCTCTATATAATCTACAAGTTTTGAACATTGGTGTGGCTCTGATGTTAACATCCATTAGTCTTATTCTCTGCATAGAAGCCCAACTTCCTCAGAAAATGCATACAGAATTTTGTGTGGTCTAATCATCTTTCTAGTGGCAGCACATCACTTTGACATCTACATATTACATGGGATAGAAAATGCACTGCATCTGCCAACTCATTTCTAATAGCTCCAATCACTGAACTCCAATGCATGCATTCTTTACTTGTCCTAAATTTTTATTGTTGTTCAAAAACATGTACAAACAACTTTCACTGCAAAACTACTGTCTTCCCTAACACCCTCCACAACCAAAAAACACTCAATTACTGTAATGGAATTGGCCCCCAAAAAAAACTGTTGTAACGGAAAGTGTGTATGTTGTTCCAAAGCATTGGAAGTTACCTCAAGCCATCGTGGAAAGCCAAAGGAACCTCTAGGACAATGATCTGATGCATGCCCATCCTCCTTAATGACAGACTGTCCTTCACAAATTATTTCAAAAAAAGCATCTTTTTTGCCACATTTATTTGTAATACGCAAAATGGATGTGTCCTGGTTTTGAAGGATTATGTTGTTTGTACTGACAATAGTTTCTGGAATCTTGCATATTTCTTCAGCCATAAATTTGATTTTCTCATTTGATTTAAGGATTTCTCCAAGCTCTTGTCTTCTTATTGACTCATCAACTCGAGCAATGTCAACAGTAAAAATGCAGCGGACAGGCTTGTGATCACTGTCAGTCACATCCATGCAGGCCTCATACCTATTAAATATAAGATAACATGTAGGAAGAACAAAAATAAACCAAAGAAAGAAAAGGAGATAACATTCAAAGGTGGGTGCACACTTGAACACTATAACAGATACGTACATAACGCCCACCCATAATTCAAACAATGCATGTTTTGTAAGACTTGAAACACATTCCAGTCTGATGTATTCACTGATCCATCAAAGATTTAGCTGCCACTCAACCTCATGAACTATGTATATTTTATAAAACAAATTTATTTCCAATAAAGATATGCCTCAAACTGCTAAAAATCAAATCCATCGTGAATGTTCATGAGCATGAACTGCATAGGAGATGAGATCTAATCTGGCCTTAAGATTTCTGTTTTATTTTGTATCCAATGGTCCATAAGTTACACCAAGGCAATATATTATATACCAACAGTCCCATCTGTATTATTTGATCCCTTCTTTAAATGGCCAAATGTTTCGTAGTAGGAAAACTTACTGTGATATTGAAGACACTACAGGACATTCTAAGCTGCACTCTGACACTGATGCTGAGCGGCTATCACGGTACAGGATTCTATCGCACCAAGCTGGAATGCGCTTCTTCTCACCAGAATCATATCCTATAAAAAGACAATTTACACAATTCTACTGCTCAGAAGAAAGCAACGTCAATGCCTCACACTTGGAAAAAGGTGTCTTCTCTTTTTATTTAAAATCTTAGGGAAGCATAAATTTCCAAAAGGTTGAGTGCAATAAAAAAAAATGGTATAGAAGTTCAATAAACAGAAACACTGTCACTAAATCATGACAAACCAACCAGCACAAAAGTTATAGCTAATTACTGCTAAAGGACCTGCACAGCTTACTCAGCATTCAGCAAAGAATCTTCAACCGATCCTTCTTTCTTTTTTCCTTTTTGTTATCCAGCTAAAGCAATCGATTTATAAATCATGTGTGCTACAGTAAACTGTACCTGCTAAACCAGCTTGATGCCTTTCAAACTTGTACGTGGGAGGAAACGTAATATCGGCCTCACGCATTCCTTGGAAGACATTTCCAGCTTCCATTTCCACTCGGAGTTGATCCCTTTCTCTGAGCCAATCAAAACATCTTTGAGAAACAAAATCTCTAGCTTCATCATAAGATATACCATCAAGCCGATAGTTAAAATCGCGAGAAATATGACCAGGTCTGCTTCAGATAACTCAGGCATAACTTCAGCAGAATTGTTACCAATAGCCTGAAGTGGCAGCAATGTTTATCAAAATTGGTGAAAGAAAATTCTTCCTGTAACAACTTAAAAACCAAAAAGGTGCTCATACCAATTGTAGTATACACATACCTGTGTGCCACGAAGAATTTGTACTGCAGATGAAGTACTAGCTGCAATAGAAACGACCAATGGCAAGCCAGATCTATAAACAAACCAAAATAAATACATTGAGAAGGCAAGGGAACAATAGAAGAAAGGTACAGTGTTGTACCAGCTGCACAATTGAGAAAGTTAGGTCGGCAGAAGTTCATTGTTCGATATACATGATCGAAGTCTGCATTGCGACGATTAACAGCTTCTAAATGTGCAGCAAAGTGACAATTAACAAGGCACATTATCCGACCATACATTCTAATCCTCAAACCAACAGCTCCCTGTTAGAACGAATTTTAGCCACATTAATATTAGGAATAACCAAATGAAAAGTACAGCATACCATTATTGTGAACCAAAGTATGCAATACCAATATGCAACGTTTATTTACAGACAAGGGAGACAGAGACCACCTAAATAATTTTTCTTTCCATAGAAACAGAGTAAATTTATCAATGAAAATGTAATTCAGTAGAATGAAGGTGAACAAGCAGTCCACCTATCAAGTCAAAAATAATCAATATGTATGGCTAGAAAGAAAGCAATCTAGTAACCACGGCCTTCTAATCCAAGAAGAAAGGTTTTCTGACAAACTCAGAAAAACCGAAGCCCACAGATATGCCCAGAAATGATCTTTATCCCACTAGAAGCACACCTCCTCTGATTTGTTCTCAAGAATCCTATTCCTCTCCGTCCATAAACTGAGACCCCTTAAATGACTATTAAAACATTTAGGAAATCCAAGCGTCTCCCAATCTATAGCAATACTTAGATTAGAACCAGAATACCAATGCTTCCACCCTCTATAAGCAGATTAATATATAATGTTCACCTAAATGAATAATGAATATTACTATTTTTAAAGTATAATAAAAACTTTTTGATAGGATATGCAGGAAAAATATTAAATCTCATATGTCATGTATAACCAATATTAATGCTAATTTTCCACCAGATATTGTAGCTTTGATCTAATTCGACCAAAAAGAACTTTGGCCTCAAAATAGCTACTGGGCCAACAGTTATTACAATTCGCCCACACACAAAACACTAAACATGATCCTTATCTTAATATATTTCATCTTTCTTTTTCTTTTTCCCCTTTGTTTTTTCAGTAACTTTTACGTGAATGATTGCTACACAAACTCAATTTCTAACTATCATACAGTACAAAATCTACATAACACAAGCAGCCTTACCTTGTTACCAATGGCACGCCCAAAACCACATGGCACTGCTGCAGCATCGACATCCCCAACATGAGTCCTAATATTGTTTCTCACCCTGAAAGGCAAAAATTGAAAAGCCATAATGAGAATCTCAAAAAGGTAAAACCCATACAAAAAAGGATAATACAAACACTATTATTAATAAAGAAAATAAGCAACCAACACATTCGGGAGATTCCCAATAAAGACACTCACCACACAGCAATGAGCAATCCTGCCAACTGCCTGGAACCAACACGTTCAAATGTCGACCCTTCATCCAACGTTTTTCCAATCATATCCAGCCACCACTGCCCAACAGAGCTCCCCTCAAGACCTACCTACAGATGAAAGATAACCAGGATGAAGAGGTGATCCAGTTAATTCTACTAATTCTACATATGATGGGACTAACATGTGAGCAAATATCAAGTTACTATCGTTCATTGCTTTCATTCAAAAAAAGATTGTGGTTAAGTAAAGATATCCTATTTGGGCAAGGTAGACTCACACACCTTATTAAAAAGCCAAAACCTTATATGTGACCTGTTGCTTGGTAGAAGATACAGAATGCTGTCCCACAGGCACTTCAATAGTGGCCCATGCCTCTAAACAAAACATGGCATTTGGGGTGACGCACTTATCCACTCTTTTTATATAGTTTCTTGAATTATAATAGTTTGTCTCTTCAAAAACAAAAACAAAAAGCAGTTTGGAGGGAAAAAAGATATTTGGAAGCCAAAGGCTACAAGTTTCACAGGCTCCCAAAAAAAAAGTGTAAGTGTTTAAAATAAGTGTTTCCACGCTTTAGGTTATAACATAATATACGCTCTTTGAAATACCAAGAGTGAGTTGGATTTTCCATTCTCTTTTGTATCATTGTTGATTGAGAATCATTACACTTCTAGATGAAGTTTTAGGGAAAAAGTTCTATGGAAATGTTGTGTTGGCTGTCTTTTGGGGGGTTAGAAAGGAATGACAGAATTTTAAAAGATAAGACTAGGGAGATGCTGCCTTTATAGAATGAGGTTTCGGGCATCATTGCGGACCACAGTAACTGCTGAAGTGAGGGACATTCCTTTTTATTTTTTACAAAGTTCAAAATTTTCTTGTATCAAACTTTTCTCCTTAAGTACCAGGCAGCAATTATATCAACTTACTAGCAAGAAATACATTAAAAAATTAATTTTAAAAAACAAAAACAAAAAACTCACAGTTTCTTTAGCTGCAGACATAGCAAGAAAACCAGCGCCCATTTCAACTTCTTGCAATCCGACAACAATAACTCCAACAGTAGAAGCCACAGAGCCCAGCCAGGATATAAGTGAGTCATGGGATGCTCTTCCTTGTCCAACATTCCATGTACCAGTCAATATTTTCAAGCTTTCCATCCTTGTATATAGAAATTCTTTGCCAGCTAATTCTGAGCGCAATATACTGTCAAGAGGTCCTGGGGATGTAATATTCCATCCACATATACCGCCATGATTAGCCAAGGTAAATATAAAGCCAGCTCCTGCAGCCATTTTTATAACAGGACTGCTGTGAGCTACCCATCCTCCGACCAGATTACCCTCGAGGTCCAAAACGTTGACAGTCCCACTCGCATAACCCACCCATATACGTAGCCCAAATGTACAAAAGCAATGAACAGCAGAAGAATGATAGTGGTAATCTTGTATACGATTGCCCTTTCTATCCCACTGTACAAGTAGGCCACTTGTACACCCAGTCCAAATCATTCCATCCACAGCAATTACCATAGCTTCAGTTCTTCGATTATCATCTCCAAAGGCACCCTTCACTGCAACTCGACGAACAGCATCTGCTGCTCCCATTATAGCATTACGTGATCGCTGAAAGAAACCAAAAGAACTTTGTGTTTTGTCTTTTTTTAATCCAGAAACATATTCCACTGAGAGGTCCTGTGCTGATGGAATGTCGACTGAATTCTCAATCTGACCATCTGTGCTGAACACTTTCAGCAACTCCCTTGTACGAGCATCCCTGTCATATGAAAACTACTAGCATAACTTAAATCCATGACATCAGTCTACCTTCACTTAAATCTGCACAGGCCTACATCTTACTTTATAAAAATGAAAATACTCATAGATGAGTCGATGAGAATGGTATAAACCACATAGTTAATGAGGACTAAAAGTACTCATACACATATGGCAAGACCATGAAGTACGAACCAAACTGGCTTTAGAGGGGACAGGGGGGTTGTAAATTCAATGGCATAGGCAATCCAAAACGTTATTGTTACATACCATCATTTCATAAACAAAATCTTTAAAAACCATATGCTAATATAAAACTCCCTCACATTATGCACAACCCATATAGATGGCTGAATTCAAATCAGTTAGTTTTATGAGGGAAAAAAAACACAAAAATACATGTGCAGTGGCGGCTGCGGCAATGGTAGCTAGCCTGTTATCCTCGAAACTTAGACATTGAAAGGGCAGACGTACCACAATGCGAATGAGAGAAAACCAGCACTCCACACCTTTGCTCCAGAATGATCAGATAATAAGTAGCGAACATCTGAAGTTAATATGTTAGTGAAACCATTAACGGCAACTTGGGTCCAAGGTTCAATGTAAGACCTCTCCACCAACAAAGAAGACATGTGTCTTTCTTCGGTGGTTAGGGAGAGAGCTTTTTCAATAGCTTCCCATGGCCATATCTTGATGACACCACCCTCTGAACCCGACCACAGATCCCCTGGATCAAAGTCAAAATCAAACAATGTAAGTATACAGTATTGATATTGAAGAAGGTGAGACTGGTGGTAGATAGATTTACCGTACCATAACAAGAGATGACAAGTGAAAGAACGGGGCCTCTGTGAGCCTGCCAAGACAAGCCCTCCTTAAACGGATTGGCAGGAGTAGGAGTAGCCGATTCCATCTTCCAACACCTGATCCTACCATCCCTATGCCCGCTCCACACCACCCTATTCCCCTCATCTTTAACCAAGCATATCACGGCCGATGTGCACACCGACTCCCTAAACGGCACCGTTTCCTCATCCCCTGAATCGCCTTGGCCTGCCGCCGAGTACAGATCCTTGAAATTCCAAACCCTGACGGCGCACTCCGTCCCCGCCCACAATTGGGACTCGGTGGTCACCATCGTCCGCAAGAAGCACCCTATCTGAGTCTCCCTCAGTGGGTGGGGCCTCACTTCCAGACTCGGCGGGCGGCTAGGGTGGACCGCCCCTCGAACCGGGACTTTGAAGATTCCAGTCCCTCCGCCCTTGGCCACGAACTCCGGGAGCGAAGAGCGGTGGCCCTGCCCCTGACCCTGGGAGGCGTTGCTGCTCTTATTATTATTATTACTATTGTTGGTGTTATTGTTGGTGCCGTCGGAGAGCTTGCGGTCGAGGAATTGTAGCATGTAGTCGAGGCGTTTGGAGGTGGAGTGGAGGGAAACGGCGTCGTTCTCATCTCCCGATGAGGAGGATGAGGAGTCCGGGAACAATTCATTGGGAGTCAGAGTGAAGAGGTCATGGTTTTCGTTTACTTGGATTGGTCTTGGCTGTGGGTTGCCGAGGCTCAGAGACGATAACAGGTCGTCGTTTTCGTCCATCAGGAAATTCTGATTCAGATTGTTTTGGTTTGGTGGACTGTTGGATGTTGGTGGATGTTGGTGGCTGAAGCCTGAAGCCAACCTCCGATATTGGAGCTTGGAGAATATCTATGTCTAGTAGTACTACTACGCCAAATAACAAGTAACATCAATCAACTAACAAGAGGATTGCCAAAAAAAAAAATCAACTAACAAGAGGAGTGTCCGTCTCCGCCGTGATAGAAAAAAAAAAGATAAATAAGAGGATAGAGTCAATTAACCAGTCGTTAAATTTCAGTTTTGGTATCCCCAATCTGAATCTATAATGAATGTCAAACCAAAGTTGGAAAATAGTTACACTCGGCCTCGTCTCCTCCGTCACTTTGACCATGAGCTAAAACTTTTATTTTATATATGGATGGACATCAAAAGAAAAGAGCATAGTTTTTTTTTCTTTTAGCTTATTAAATACTAGTTCTTTTCACGCGCTTCCGCGCTTGTAAGATGCTATTTTTTAAAAAAAATTAAATTTATTTTAGAATTAAAAAATATAATAGGTAGTTGTGTTCCATAAAAATAGGATTCACTATCTTATTTTTCTTTTAATTTTAATTTTTTTGATATGAAAAGTGTGAATTTACCATATTATTCTCATTTAATTAATAATTTCAATTCTTAATGTTTGCATTAACTAAGGTGTTTGTACAACATCTGGCCAAGCACTCCCCAAACACTCCCAAGCCAAAGGGAAGGGAGTCCCACATTGACAAAACACAAGAGGAGGGGACTCTCCATTCTTTATAAAAGAAGACATCTCCCCTTCAAGAAGAGAGAAAGTTGAGCAAGCTACTTGGGCTTCATGGGCTTACCCATGAGCCCATTTACAAGCCCACGGATCATTGGCCTTCAGCCAAATCCTCAGCCTTCGGCCATCCGCCTTCGGTATTCTTCCTCTTCTCCTTGGGTCAAACCCTATGTGCATTGTATACAACATTATTGTAATGAAAACATACTTCTCCGTGGACGTAGCCCATTATTCCGGGTGAACCACGTACATTTGTCTTCTGTATGCATGTTCATTTATCTACTGAATGCTTTTACATACTGAGGGTCCTCACCTTCAACATTCACCTCATCTTTAAGTTGGCCTACTTACTACCCGTCTAGTTTTAGCGCAAACATAAGGGTATTTTGCTTTTTGCTCTATATATATAGATACAAATCATAGATATTTTATTGAAAGGTTGAAGGCCCTATAATATTCCCTAGGGTTTTACCCCGGTTCATAAATAAACAATAAATAAATAAAGGCCATATAATATTAAAAATTAGTTGGATAATTGGTTATGGAACTCAAATTAAATCGTTGACTTTTGAATTGGCTTTTTAATCTCAATTATTGGTTGTCCTGACATGTCCTGTCCTGCCCTGCCCTGGCCATCTATCTTTTTTTTTTGGGAAAGAAGAACTCATTGATAACAATTAAGAGGATACAACAATGTCATCATTTACAATTGATTTCAACCAGAAGGGAACCTCTTCAATCCAGGTTACCATAGTATCACAATTAAGAGCATGTCTTGCTAGAAAATGAGCTACTTGGTTACACCCTCTTGGACTAAAAGAGATAGTAACCTCTTCAAAATGTTGTAGACTCCTCTTAATATCATCAATAAGATGCCTATCTGATTCCCACGACTCTTCCTCATCCTTCTTTACTTCATTTACCACCCCTTGTGAATCAGACTCAATTAAAATAGAAGAAAAGCCAGGATCCTGAGCAAATTTCATCCCGAAATGAAGCGCCATGATCTCTGCATGTTTAGATGAGGTGGCATTGGCAAGAGGAAGGGCCATAGCTGCCATCACTTCCCCTTTGTCATTTCTAACAACAACACCAATTCCACCCACACCTGTTTCCGGGAATAAAAGCAGCATCAACATTCAATTTATATCTACCAACAGGAGGAGGAGACCATTTGGTTGGTTTCTCTACAATTAACTTAAGTTCCCCTTTCACAAGACTTTCATATTCATCAGCCAAATAAAGAGCTCTATTGAAAATCACATTTTGTGCACAAGAGCGACCTTCAATAACAGCTTTATTTCTGTTTTGCCATAAATTCCAGGAGATATATTAAAACAAGTGCATTTCATACTTCGAAAGATACATAGTGGCAATTTCAAACAGATCCTCATAGTTGGAAAATGTAGCCCTGTAAAGACCTCCCTGAACAATACATTTTTCCAAACTTTTTGGGCATTAGGATAACTCTAGACAGAGCATGAATTACAGTCTCAGAATTCACATTACAAATGGGCCAAGAGTCATCAGAAATTATCTTTCTTTTCAACAGATTAGATCTACAAGGAAGATAATTTTTAATAGCTCTCCAATTAAAATATAAGAGTTTTTGTGGTACCTATTGGGACCAAACTTTTCTCCAGAAAGCACTTCGTATTCTTGGTTCTGAAGAAGATCCAACAGCCCCACTGCATTCCTTTTTCTTAGACATCTCCAGCCTCTATCCACTCTTCACAGAATAAGTTCCATTTGTAGTATAATGCCAAATCCATCTATCTTTGTGATAATTAACACTCAAAGGAATAGATGTACTAGCCTTAACATCATCCTCATGAAAACACAAATTTAGTAAATCAACATTTCAATTCCCAATAGGAAAAATAAAGTCACTTACTTTAGTTTCTTGATCCAACACTTGAGGGGAAATAGGGCAGAAATAGTTAGGTCTAGGAATCCATGCATCACCATAGACTAGTGTTTCTTGTCCATCTCCAATCCTCTTCCTTAACCCACTCAAGAGCAACTCACGACCCCAAATCAAAGACCTCCAAATATAAGAAAAAGCTCTTCCTTTACCTGCTGCCAAAAAATTACACTTTGGAAAGTATCACGCTTTTAACACCTTATGAATCATTGTATGTTCATTTGTAAGAAGTCTCCAGCATTGCTTAGCCACAAGCGCTTTGTTAAAAGACTCCAGATCTCTAAACCCCATTCCACCTTCATCTTTTGCAAAACACAAATGCACCCACTTTGCCCAGCTAATACCTTTGCTACACTCTAGTTCTTCCACCAAAATTTAGAAATCATTGAGTTTAAGTCTACGCAGAATGTTACAGGAAGTTTAAAGACTCCCATAGCATAATTTGGAATGCTCTGAGCCACCGCTTTGATAAGGAGAGCCTTTCCTGCCTTTTGAAAGTAGTTTCTCTTTCCATCCATTAAGCTTCTTTCTCAATCTTTCTTTTATTCCATTAAAGCACTCCTTCTTTTTCCTACCAATCACAATTGGCAATCCCAAGTATTTCTCATGAAACTCAACAATTGGGATCGCTAAAACGCTACTCACCTCATTCCTTAATTGCACATGAGTGTTTGGATTGAAAGCAATCGCAGACTTAGCCAAATCTATTTGCTGCCCTCCTGCCATCTCATAAATCTCGAACACCCTCTTAAGGGTTCTACAGGCCTGTGGTGTTGCTTCAAGAAAGAGCAAGCTGTCATCTGCAAAAAACAAATGAGAAATTGGAGGGGGGCCCCTTACAACTTCAATCCCTTTTATGTCACCAGAAAGCTCTCCCTGTTTAAGAAGTGTAGAAAAACCCTTTGCACAAATGAGAAAAAGATAGGGAGATAAGGGATCTCCTTGTCTAATCCCCCTTTGTGGGATAATATTACCTTCCACAACTCCATGCCTTATCAAAGAATATGAGACAGTAGATATACACTTAAAAACCAGCCAATTTCTCCATCATTTTACAAATGAAATTCCACTCAACTCTATCATACGCTTTTGCCATGTCTAGCATCAAAGCAAACCTTGGGACTTTTTTCCCCCTTCTACATTTCATGGCATGGATTGTTTCAAAAGCCAGAATGATGTTATCTGAAATTTGCCTCTTTGGAACAAAAGCACTCTGGCTTTAAGATATAATCATTGGGAGCACACACTTTAATTTGTTAGCTATGGCCTTCGAAATAATTTTATAAATCACATTGCAAAGAGATATTAGCCTGTACTAAGTCACAAATTCTGATTTTTCAACTTTAGGGATGAGAGCTATCAAAGTCTTGTTCATGCTTCTCACACTTTCCTGCCCATTCAGAATTTTTAGACATACCTCAGCAACTTCGTCCCCAAGAATGTGCCAATATTTCTAGAAAAAAACAGCAAACATTCCATCAATTCCATGAGCCTTTGAAGGAGGCATTTGCTTCAAAGCAAACTCAACCTCATTCTTGTTGTAAGGCTTAATAAGAAAATGCTTCATCTGATCATGCACTTTTGGACTAACCTTGTCAGTGATCACCTCCAGATTATGCCCTCCTGTTTTTGCAAAGAGAGATTGAAAATAACTACTAAAAAAATTTGTTACCAATCTTCTGTCCGTACACCATTTCCCCTTTGAATTATACACCCCTGCTATGAAAATTAGTCTTTGTCCTCTCCTTTGCCTTTTCATGGAAATAACTCGTATTTTTATCCCATTCTTTCAGCCACTCCACCCTTGACCGTTGCTGCCACATAATTTCTTGTTTTTCCAGCAGATCATCAATCTTCCTTTCAAGAAACTCCTTCCTCTGACTCGGTTGTTTCGAAAGATTAGTACATTGCAATAATTCCAGCTCTTCTTTACACTCCTTTAATTGGGTCTTGACACTCCCAAAAACATCTTTTTCCCATTTTTTAAAAGAAGAGGCACACTTTTTGATCTTTTCTTTCACGGAAATGCGATCAGCTCCACTATGTTCCTAGGCAATCCTCACAACATCTTCAAATCCCTCTTCTTTCAACCACATCTTTTCAAAGTGCCTGGAGATTATTGAAGAAGGAGGAGGGCTTGTGGTCTCAGATTTTTGAGAAAAAAATACTTAAAGGGTCATTCCTTTTGTGAACCTAATTTGACTCCTACGAAAAACTTTCTCCCACGTGGAAGGGGATTTTATTTGGTGCTCAAATTCTTGATAAAGGATTGACTTGGAGGCTTGGAAAAGGAGATCATGTCAACTTTTGGAATGACAAATGGTTATCCGATGAAGCTCTTATCTACCATGTGGATGCTACTCCTGAGAGAGATTTGAATGTTGCTGTTTCAGAATTTCTTTACTAATGGCTGGTGGGATGTAAAAAAATTACAAAGTGTCCTACCTGAGGATTGGGTCCAGAAAATTATAAATTGCCCTGCTGACTTTGGGGGCAGTTAAATGACTGTCAAATATGGAAACCTACTTCTAATGGGTTGTTCTCTGTCAGTCAGCGTACAACCTTTTTTTCAAGGGGACAGAGTGGTTACATCCTTGGTGGAAAGTGCTATGGAAACTCAGAATTCCACCCAAGATTCAAATCTTCTTCTGGTTGGTTTTTCAAGAAAAAATCTTGTCGAATGATCAGCGTACTCGCAAGCATTTAACTGCAAATCCGGAATGTAACATCTGTGAGTGGCCTATTGAATCCACCATGCATATCCTGCGGGACTGTCCTAGAGCAAGAAGAGTGTGGAATTTATTTATTGATAATATTCATGACTCCTCCTTCTTCCAAGCTGAGCTACACCCTTGGCTTTTAAACAACCTGTGCTCTAAGGTACATGCCTCTCAGATCCCTTGGAAAATTTTATTTGTGTTCATCTGCTGGCACATATGGAAGTGGAGGAATGAGTTTATCTTTATAAATGAAGCACCGCTACCTTATAATATTCAAGAAATAATTTTGTCTGATGCTATGGATTGGATTAAAGCCGCCGCCGCCACCCGGAATAATACTGATAGGGTGCATGTCATGCTGGCTTGGATTCCTCCTGAGTTGGGGGTGGTTAAACTAAATGTGGACGGATCCCGCAAAGAAAGTACTGGAGCTATTGGTGCTGGAGGAGTTCTCAGAGACCACCTAGGACAATGGCTTGGTGGGTTTGCTGTCAATTTGGGGAAAGGAAAAATTCTTGAAGCCGAGTTGTGGGGCTTGTTTTTTGGTCTAAAGCTTGCTGGGAAAAACATGTTGGTGATGTTGTTATTGAAATGGACTCAGCTATTGCCTCTGAAGCTCATACAGAATGCGGAGGTGGATCAGTTTCATCCTCCTGCTGGACTGGTTAGTAATTGCAAGCCCTTGACACGGGGTATTGTTACCTTAATGATAGTCCTGTTTGGATTGGCAACCTGTTGACCAATGATTCGACTGGGGGTTGCTAAGACCCGTTTGATAAATATTGTGTAATCTGTGTGTTTTTTCCTTTGGGGTTCTTTAACCCCCATTTCTCATAAATAAAAAAAATTCTATCTAGTAACTGCACCGAACATGTATGTATGTAATGCATGTGTCTAAGCTTTCTTCTTGGCTTCTTTTTTGCGAGCAAATTAATTGTTATTGTAGAAACCAAACTAATTATCAATTTCAATTGTGTTTCTGCCGAACAGAATAGTAAAAGGCTTACTAGGCTCAGCCCAATTCAATTCAATTCAACCCAACCCAACCCAAAGGTGTTGGTCCCGTCCCGTGGGTAGATCATAATTTTTCTATTTCTAAATAATAATAATAATAATAATAAGCAAATTTGGTTGCGTCGCGTTGTGTGGACTTGGACTTTGAAACTGCCGGCTAAGTTTCCACGTGGCAATTCATCCTTCCTTTTGCCTATGTCCTAGTCCACTTATATATGTTTTGCCTCCTCCTGGATCGCTCTTTCCCCCATAGATCGATCAGTCAAATTGGTAGAGAGAAGATAGGAGATATATAAATATAATATATAGAGCCTGACTGATCAGCCTAATTAGCAAAGAGCAAAATACCCGCCGGCCATACGTATATGTCTATGATGAACAATATTAATGGTGATGGTGCTGCTGCTGCTGCTACAAATGCAAGGGGTACTGGTAGCAAGAGAGTCCCCGGAATGCCATTGATCAGTGGACGGAACAAGGACAGAGATCATGAAGATCTTATTCTATTCCAGGAGTTGCACAAACGCCAAAAAGAACGAAATATTCTCAGCCTCCTCCAACCTGTTTCTGATGAGTTTGAGCCCACTGGTATATATATTCTTATTATTTATTTACCTCTTTTATCATCATACTCTAATAATATTATTATTAATTGCTTGCTGCACCTTAATTTTCTAAATGCCCTAAATTTATTTCTTCACCTTATACTGACGCAGTAAATATATAGCTGTTGCTTCTTGATCATATATATCTATCCAACTGCAGGAAATTATCAGCTCTACAGAACTGCAGCTGCCCAGAAAGGATCTGGATTTGAATTTCTTGCTGAAAACAACAAGAACGATTATGATTGGTAAACTGCCAACCCGCTTACCCTTGTCTCATCACCTAATTGTTGTCAACGTATAATTTTAATTCATAGTTCATATTTTTTGGGGGGTAATAAGGGTTTATATACATATTTTTTTAGTGTTCACAGTTAGGTACTTTGTTTTTTATTCTAGTTTCTTAAATAAAGATATCTTATCAAATTGATTAATTAAAGAGAGAAAGGAGACAATCCAAAGTTTTTAAGTTTTATTTACCAAACAAATGCTAATTATAAACTAGCAAGTTTACTGAACTATCTAATAGTAGCTAATAATCATTTTTATATGCATCAAGGTTGAAAACACCGCCCGCCACTCCTCTTTTTCCATCTCTAGAAATGGACACAAATGGCCCTGAACTCGTCATTCAAAGGGAAATACCAATCCTCCAGCCTCTTTCACGGGTATGTATAATATACATCTATATTGAAAGGCTTATTTACTGCAATGTTCCCTGAAATTATGGTCAAATACTACATTATTCTCAAAAAGTCAAAATAGCCCACCTTATCCCTTAACCACAATATATATATATTATATTGTTAGTTTGCCACCAAAGGTTTAACAAAACACACTAAGTATATAAACAAAAACGCTCAATATTGCATAAATTAGTTTCTAGTGGCTTTGTTTTGTAGAAAGCAATGGAGAGATAGATATTAGTTCTCTTAACCTAGAATTTTAATCTTGTTTATGAAATTACATTATAACATGACAAACAAATTTCAAAAACAAATAAACCAAAAGACACACCCACACGATTCAAATATTATACATAATTTGAACTCTATGTAATTACCTATAGGATGACTAGCAGGGGGTGAATAGGTCAATTTAAAATTATAATCAATAAATAAAAATAAATTTTAGTAGCAAGATTGATATGGCTTATATCAATCCTAAAGCATGCAGAGTATAAAATAAAGGAACACGCAGAGAATTATTTTACATGGTAAAACCCCACATCTGGGGAAAATCCGCGAGACTCCTCAGTCTAAAACAAATCCACTATAGAACGATGATTACAAGAAGAACTCACACATTTATCCTAAACACATTCTAGATAATGTTTACCGACTTCTTCGTAACTCAACTTTTGTCATGGTATGATCTTTCGACACTCCTTTTGTTGAACGTATTCCTGGTCACAATGGCTTCAAGCTCGTCGGAGTTCTTCCAACTCTCCTTATGTTGAATCCAATACCTGGTCACGATAGATTTAAACTCACCTTAGAAAAACGCCACAGCTGGTGCCATCAACCGTATGAATCAATCACCGAGCATCCAAATGAATGCAATATGAATGATAAAAGTGTGATAAATCACCAAGTAAATATGAAACACTTACTGATTTATCTCAAATAAAAACTCAGCTTTCGAAAGTTTATAGACTGAAAATATGATCATGAAAGCTCTTAAAAAACAAAGAAGACAAATGTCTTATTTTATAGACTTTTTCTTTACAAGAAAGAAAACACGTTGAAAACCAAATCTCCAATTTCTAGGGCTTGACAGAAAATCACGAAAGTATCTTTTCTATTCTAAAGATTGGTCACATGTAGTCCAACCAATAGGAAAGGAAGATTTTAATCAATCACAATATCAAATGAATCCTTATATGCCTAGTCAACTATTAAGGGTATATTTATTGACTCCTTGATATTGTGATATGATTGAAACATGATTTCCAAGCAACCAAAACGTAATAGAAAATCAAAGGGATGTTAAAACAAGAAAGTAGGAGAATCAAATTGATTTGGGCCAAAATTGCCTAAAAAGAAAACACTCCTAAATAAACTTCAATTCACTTTTAAAAACAGTAAATTAATACAACGTGATTGAATCGTCCTTTAAAATAATCCCCTAATATACATGCATGATAATGACATCACTTACCCTTGAATCAATAAATGTCTTTCATGTGTCAAGCCACAAGTGTGTCAATTACAACCTATGACCAGTGTCAATTATGTCCTTAGACTCTATCAAAGCACATTTACAACCTATGCGCTAGAATTTATGCTAGTGTCTAAGAAATGCCAGCACAAATTTCGTACTAACACTCTATCATGGGTCTGTCGACTGGTCACCGGTTTTTCACCAACCAGTAAGAATGTACAGTTTCTTCTCCCTTTAGACATTATCAGTCATGTAGTACAGAACCTTGTAATCTTGACAATCAACAGAATCCTAGCGGTTACCATTAACATCCGACCGATGGCTCTTATTCAAATAATGTTAATACTTTTTGGTCGATCTTGGGTGTATTATACTTTTCATTGATTGGTATACCGTATACTTAGTATATATGGTCCCGTATCCTGATTCATATATTCATTATTTGCATTAACTAATGAAAGGAATTGAACGAGAGCATTAAACCAGTTTGCAGGTGGCAATTGCAACTCAGAGGCAGCTGAGCGAAGAAATGGCCATGGGAGGCCAAAACAGAAAATCCCCGTCATGATCCCGAGCCAAAGACGAAGTTGCAGCAGCAGCAGCAGCACAGTATCATCGAACGTTAACGCCCAAACAAAAAACAGTAGCAAAGCGAGAGCAAGAGCGGTACCAGCAGTAGTTAATCATCATCTCAACCAGAAAGCAGCCGTTGAGTCTGACGGTGACCTCACAAGATTTAAAAGGTCAGCAAATAATAATAATAATAATAATATGGTCAATGAAAGTAGTAAGGCCAATAATATCGACCAAAAAGATGGAAGCCGTAGTAGTACTAGTGGTGCAGCTGCTGCAGATTTTGTTTCGTCGAGCAGGGCTATGGAGGAAGGAGTGAAAATGGTATATTCAAAAGCAAAGCCAACAACAGCTAGTAGCACAAGCACTAGAAGAGGTGGAGTCTCCATTGTGTCATCGTCGACTCAAATTGCGGCTGGCTTTTGTAACGAAAAACCTCCTCCTAATCTGAGGACAGAACAACGGTCGACATCTGCTAGCACCACACGGGGACGGGGTCGAGCAAGCGCGTCGACGCACCAGATACAGAAAGCAGTTGATCATCATCAACCTGCCGCAAAACTATTACCAAGGAGGCAATCATGCTCACCAAGCGTCTCTAGGGGTCGGAAAGTAGTGGAGGTGCAGGAGGAGGCTACTACTACTAGTCTAAAAGGAAGAATTCAATTTCAAACAGGAAACGGAACCCAAGTTTTGGGAAGTAGAATGGTGCAGAGAGTGATGAATGCTAGAAAATCAGTTACTCGTGAATGTCATCATGAAGAAAAAGATCATAAAAAACCCAACTCACGGTTTCCCATTCGTGAAAGCTCTGGTTTTGGAAGAATATTGCATGGCACGGCACTGCCTAATTAATTTAAGACTACATTAATTATATATATAGCTGTCAAACATAAGGTACGTACGTGTATACAAACATATATATGCTTCTTTCTTTCATTTTTCTTTTGGCAATTGAGTTATAATCCTATTTGTATTTTTGCTTTATTCAATCTTTTAATTAAAAGATGGAATTTAAGTAACATTGCGACTGAAAGAAGCAGAGAATCCCAGAGCACCACTTCAAAGCGAGGATGTATTTTGTTTTCTTTCATTTTTTCGCCAGAACAAGCGATATGATATTATTCCTAGTACAAAAGTACAAGGGGTAATGGAAAATTGAAACTCAAATATTGTTTATTTCATTTGCGGAAAGCTCAAAATGATTTAAACATGTATCCTGCATATTTACAAAATTGCACTTTAAATTCAAATCGGACCAAGCCATGGCTATTCCAAGCTCATCATAAACTTTCTAAATTCTAAATTGTCTTACACATATAATTTTTGTAGTGAAAAAATCCATTTTCATTTATTTGTTTTGTTTTTCTTCATCATTATTTTTGTTTCGTAATGTTTAACAAAACAGACACAAAATCTAGGATGCAATTGATTGGGTGAGTGATTTAGCCGCATTGAATACTTTCGTTGACCAATATACATGTTTTGAACATTAACATCTGTGTATCAATTAGGGTAATTTGAATATCTGCAACTTAAAAAAGAAATAATGATTAATTTGAATATCTGCAAAGGCGATGCAAATATTACTAAACTAGAATGTTAGACATATAGGAAGGAAGGGTAGTCCCACAGACTCCAACTTGTAGCTACCGTACATACTGGGGATGAGAAGATGGATCATGTCACTACCAACATCACAGACTCCAATTTCTGAAATTAAAATGAGATGGGATGGGAGGCCGGAGGAGGGGAGAGACTCTCATGCAATGAGGATAACACTTTTTGTTATTCCCGACCAATAACACAATGACACATGAGATAGCCAGTGTTTCCACATGTAATTGTGTGATTAATTGGGGATAACAAAAAAGTATTATCCCCGTTATAAGAAAGTTTTTTTTTGAACGAGGGAGGGAGAGATAGATCATAGATATCCTTCCCGTCCCTATAATTAATTAGTTAATGTTATATATGTATGTTAAATGGATAATACTAGGTATAAGCATACCATATTTATATGCCACATTATGTACCACTTCTCTAATACGGTACGCACGTAGTCAAGTCATGTACGAGTCATTTCCTTAGCCTTAGGACTGCCTTGTGTGATCATCATCTTTATATGCTTATTCCGTGCCATTTGTTTTTCCGGCGAACAATTAGAAGCCATCCCTAAGAGAAAGAGTGCCAAATTAAAAAGAAGACGACATTTGCATGAAGCCTCTTAGATATATAATATAGGTATCCTCCACCGCTTCCTTCTCCTCAAAAGTAGCTCAGCTCAGAAGAAAAAAAGAAAAAGAAAAAACCGATAGTTGAAACAGAGAAGAGGATAGAAGAAGAAATAAACATCCATCAGTCATCAGTGGAGGAGATTCAAGAGATGAGAATTATATATATATGTTATAGTAACTTGGAAGGCTTCGTGTTGATGTTCCATATTCATAAAGTCTACTAGCTAGTAAAAGTTTCATCAAGAAAATAAAAAGGTTTGACCGAAGAAATCGAGGCCACCACAGGTACTCTCTCTCTCTCCTCCCATTTGTCATCTTTGAAAATTTCAGCTGGCATAAATAGTATGATTATTCTTTTTGCTAAACTTTGAGGACAATATATATAAAGGAAGAAGAATACAAGAGAAGTGGCTCTCTCTCATCAAAGTTCCTCCCCTCCCCCCACATAGTCAGAGAGAGAGTCATTGAGTCAGACTCCTCTTAATTCTTATTCTTTTTTCATTCTTGCTCCCAGGAGGACCCATCCCATGGCCAGCCTTTGTTTTTGCCTTTTCATTTTTAATACTACTTTTTGCTTTTTTTGACATTATTTATTTATTTATTGATAAGCTTATTATTATTACTATCATCCCAAGAAAGTCTTGAATTAATTAAAACTAAGTAGTCCCGTTTGATACAATAAATCTTTGCAGAGACAGAAAAACGAAGTACTACATCTATCTATCTATATCTCTAGTATGAAAGTCAAGCAAGATCTGCTTCCAAAGCTTTCATCGAAAACAGTGAAATAGATAGAGAGCCCTTTTTTCCTTGAACTCCTTCCTTCCTTCACGAGATCCAATCTCTCAAGCTCAAACCCACGGGTAAATCACCTTTCTTTTTAATTTAAATATTATTATACAAACTACTTTATGCTTCCTCCCTCTCCTTCCTCATCATCAAGGTTCAAAATCAAAACCCTACCCACCCACGACCCAGCCCTCAAATTATCTCTTTTTCTCTCCTCCATCCCTCTCCTCTCTCTAGCTAATAGCTATCATCATCAAGTCAACAGATACTTGCACCGCTGCCGCTTAGGGTTTCTGGGTAACTAGAACTACACTAGAAAATACTAGTTATATGTATGATATTCATGTATATATATGCTCATTACTCACTGTATATTAATTCTTTATATCTAACTTGCCATTTACAGTAGTAAGCCAGATCTCTTATACTTGAGTCAAAACGAAAAAGATTTTGTTTTGATTTTTTCTTTCAGAAAAAAAGTATTAGGAAAGAATAGCTGGCACACCAGATCCTGCAGCAGGGTATATGTCAATGTTTTCTTACTCTGTTTTCACTTTCTCCTTCCGCCATACCAATTTCGGATGAACTCGCGCAAATTTCGATTATTTCCAACTTTGATTTTCTTTTTATTTTATTTTCTTTTTTTGGAATTGATTTAGGTAATTCATAGGGAAATTCCAACGTTGATTGATCGTTGCTGCCTTTAGTATCCTGATCCAAATTATGCCATTATGGCCAAGCGGCTGCCATAGATTTCGCATTTTGTCCTCCTAATCCAAATTTGTTTCTTTGTGTATACTTGTTCTCTACTTGGTTCTATTCAAGAATCTTTAATTATTTTCCTACAAGTACGTTTCTTCCTTTTTTATTGTCAAAAGTAGACTCATTTGTTCTTGAGTGCAAGAATTCAAAATCAATATTAATAAGGCCCGGGACATTCATTAGTTAATTAATTGCAGAGGAGGAAGAGGTGGAATGATGGCATCATCGTCATCGTCGTCGTCTTCGAATTCGCCATGCGCGGCGTGCAAATTCCTGCGACGCAAGTGCCAGCCAGAGTGTGTATTTGCACCCTACTTCCCACCGGACCAGCCGCAGAAGTTTGCAAACGTTCACAAAGTGTTCGGGGCGAGCAACGTCACCAAATTGCTTAACGAGTTGCACCCCCACCAGCGTGAGGACGCCGTCAACTCCCTTGCCTACGAGGCTGACATGCGCCTCCGCGATCCCGTCTACGGCTGCGTTGGAGTCATCTCTCTCCTCCAACACCAACTCCGCCAGCTTCAGATGGATCTTACCTGTGCGAAATCCGAACTCTCCAAATATCAGAACCTGCAGCACGGCCTCACTGCCAGCCACGGTCTCATAGCCGCTGCCGCCGCCGCTGCCGCTGCCCACACCCACCACCCTCTTCACTTACAGTCCTCCTCCTCCGCCTTACACAACAACAACAACAACAACTTGGGGATGGGAATCAATCTCATTTCAGGCGGCGGCGGAGGCCGAGACCACTACCCCCACCAGTTTTTCCCTAGAGATCGAGACCATCAACATCAGCAACAGATGATGATCAGGAGTTTTGAGGCCGGAAACAGCTACGATGCAAGCCTTTTGGCCATGAACGTCTCCGCCGCCGCGGGTGGCATTCATGGCCAACTCACTCATCAGTTCCAGCAACCTAGGGCTGCTGCTGGCGACGATCGCCGAACCATTGATCCCTCTTAATTAGGATTTCCTCCATCATTTCCTTACTTTCAACAACTTCCATCGAATTAATTAAGGTATGCCCTATTACATTTACAAATTATATGTGCGTTGTCTGTCATTTTCATTGTCATATCCATCGATGGATCATTTTTCTCCTTCTTCTTTTCGTTGTTTTTGTTGTTATTTCCGCTCTTGACTTGAGGCCACAAAATAGATATCTATTAAGTGGCGTTAATGGGTTCTGTTCTGTATGATCAATTTTGTACAATTAGGGTTTCATTGAAATCTGCCAATTAGGCCAATTGCTGATCATAATTAGTTATAAGGTTTTCAATAATATTAATTGTATAGGGTTTGTATGCAAAATTTAAATACTCAAGTTCAAGTTTCTCACATGAAAATTATCAATAAAATAATCCAAGTTAATAGCATTAGTAAGCGCATCCGAAAAAACTCCAACTTAAATATAAAGAAAAGGAACAAAGACACAAATCCCACTGTTGAGTGTTGACCAAAATGACTACCAACAAAAAGTACTCGTATCAATTCTTTCTTCTTCTTTTTTAACAAATAATAAACATGAAAAAATAAACTTGTTACTGAGAACGAATAAACGCAACAGTTGGAGGTTGGGATTGTAATATAGCACTCAGTGTCCTGCCTGACTCTCAGATTTTTCTATGGAATAAGCATTATGCCTTACACTGCGCACGGTTGTATGACCATCTAAATTCATGCAATTGTAAAAATATGACACCATTTTTTTATTAAAAATTTCTCTCATTGATCCTAATTAGCGAATTGTATAATTATTTTTTGCTTTGTAAATCATAATTCCACAAATTCATGATTTAGTAACCGTTTCCTATCAATTTGGTTTGATATGCAATGCAGGTATCAAATCTCAAGGAACAATTGGAAAGATTTCAAGAGCCAAAAGAAACAGAGATGTGTGTGTGTGTGAGAGAGAGAGAGAGAGAGGGTTTACAGTTTATTCTGATTAGTTATATCTAATTAATATATGTCTCTTTGAATTAGTTTCACACATATTTCAACTATATATCTTTTCATGCACAATATTGCGACCCTTCCTCTTCTACGGAGAACAAGAAAAACCGAAAAATAAAAATAAAATAAAAAAAGAGAAAAGAATTTTTTCCACAAAACTGTGCTTGATCTTGCAGTACTCTCACAGTAACACCACCAGTTGGTCGGATTTGTCCTCTTAGGCAGCTGGCACGGTGGGTCTAGATTTGTTTCTACCCTTTTGCACTCTTGTCTCAACAGTAAAAAGTATGTTTGCAGTCGAAAGCATCCCATATATTTTATATATATCGTTGTGATTTTTTCTTTATAGATAGTTATTTTACATGCACAAGGAAGGACGGGACTCTAATTAAATTTGCTTCCCTAATTAGGGTTTTTTTTTGGTACATTGGGAAAGACAACTTTGGGAAAGATCCTGGGTGCCAAGCAAGGCGGGAAGGGGAGAGAAATAAAAAAACTTAATTAAGGTCTCTTCTTCTTCTAACAAAGTGGAGAGAAATAACAAAAAGTTAGTTGATTTCCTTCCCCTAATTACACAAAATATGGATATGCATCAACATTTCATAAATCAATTGACATTTACTGTTTTTTTGTTGTTGAATTAATTGACATATAATGAGCCAGAGTGCAGTACATGAAGCTTTGGTGATCGTACCATTTGAATTTCTACAATTAGCTTATAAGAAAAATTCTGTCAGAAATTGGGTCTACTGCCCAAAGGTATTTGTAGGCTCCAAGTTTAATTGATATGACCACTTGCATTCCAACAAATTTTGCAACAGCTAGCGACTTCCTTTTTTCAAAAAATTTATATATTTATAATCTTATTGTTTGGAACTTTGGACAGACGCAGCAAAAAGAATAATTTAAGCAGCAACCAGCAACCAGCAACCGGCATGCTGCCTTTCGAAATATATAGAGATAGTAAGAGCCCCTCCAGCCATGCATCAAAACCGGGCAAAAGGCCCATCGGGCTAGCCCATTGTGCCTCCAGCGGAAGAAAACAAGCCTGGGCAAGTGGCGGGTCCCACGAAACTGGGCAACCCACGGGCAGATCTTGCCTGGGCTGCAGCCCGAAGGCGCTGATGTCAGCGCTGATGTCATGCTGACGTCAGCGAGTAAAAAATTCAAAAAAAATTCAATTTTTTTAATAAAAAAATACCAACAAATTATGGATGTTTTCCCTATAAATACATAACAATTTTATTCACTTTCTAAATTGTTTATATTTTGTTGCATAATCTTTTTTTTTTTTGCCCTTGCCCTTGCCCTAGCCTTCATGGGTGGAACCAACTAAGGCAAGGCTACTGCCACTATTCACGTAAATAGTGACAGTCATTGTCTTGCCTTACCCTTGCCTTAGCCTTTATGAGTGGACTTGGTCTAAATGCATGGGTTAAATTAGTTTGGATGTCGTGGACACTGTCAAGTATAAATAAAGCATTTTCCGAACAAAGGCACAAGACAACGGAATAAGACAAAAATACTGGCTGATAGGTGGATGGGAAATTAAGGCAACCCTCAAGAGTTACCCTGTTTTCTCTCTCTCTCTGCCAGAAACATGAAAGGCCATTCCAGAAAAGATGTCATGACCATTTACTACTGTCACTTTAATGAAAAAAAAAACTCAAAATCCGATGCGAGAGAGAGAGAGAGAGAGAGAGAGAGAGCAAGTAGGAGGAGGAGGAGGAGACAGAGAGGGAGATAGACATGAATTTAATTGAAGTTAATAGCAGATGAGATGAGATACTTCATATTCACTCATACCAGCTAGCTGGTCTATCTTTAATTTGATAGGTGGTCAGTGTAAGACTACTCAGTCTGTGTAAAATGAAAGAGGATCCCAATTTCTTCCTTCGGTTGGTTGGTCGTTCAATTCAAAATGAAGACAAGGTCAATTCAAATCTCTAACAAAAGTCAAATCAAAATGAAAAAAAAAATTATTTGCATGACAATGATGACGTTAGTGTAATGATCGCTTTGCTTTTAAATGCATTCGCCAGTGTCTCTCGCGTACCCATCAGCCATCAGGCAGGGTACTACAAATGCTGACGCATGCTATGTTCTCATTGCATGGCATGGCATGTCAAATTAATACATACATGCATTCATTCATTCATCATGCATAAGCATATAAGCCCCTGTACAGAGTACCTGTATTAAGCAAGTGAGCAACATCGTCATTGAAGAAGAGATGCGCGAATATGCAAGTATCATATATATATATATATATATACTTGCATATTCGCGCATCATATATATGATATATTCACTCGGTTAAGAGGTCATATATCTCGTTTTTAATTTTGATTGCTTTTTTTGTTTGATTGTTTGATTATTTGTGTATTTCTTTTTAAAACTTGAGTTCTCTCTTATATCAGTAAGGTTTGAAAGGAGATATTCCGACACAAACAAAGCACGTCTTGTGGTTGTTGTGGAGGCAAAGCAAATAATCAGTGAATAAAATGGAAACAAAGAAACCATAAAAGTGTCTCCTCGTGGGTGTGTGTTTTTTGGGGGGGTAATATTAGCATTTATTTTCGTGTTGTCCCTCTGCGCAGTGGACTACCCCACAAGGCAGGCACAAGGGGATCCCATACAAATCCCCCATTTACTACTCAATAAGGCCCGCCCTTTTGCATTGCATTTATTGGATAGTGCCAACACGACACTAGCATATAGCTTAGCTTTGCTTTGCTATACTCTCTCTCTCTCTCTCTCTCTCTCTCTCACCGTAGTCAGGAAGGCAAGCAGAGAGCATGAATATGAGATATGACTAATCCTCAGCACAGCAAAGCATCATCACTGCTCAGATCAGTATTATTCCAGAGTCTGGCTGGCCCTTGACTATTCTCTCTCTCCATTGTGTTTGAGGAATGTTAGATATCTTTTCTTTGGGGTGTCACGTATATCTAATTCATACATAATATATTTGAATATAAAGTAACACATTAAATATATGAATTTATGTATGAACAAAATACACATGAGAAAGAAAAAAGAAAATTAAAAAAAGCCTATTTGAGAAAACTCTAAGAAAAGAAACCCTAGTTGCCACCCCCTTTAGGCAGGGCAGACGCAAATAGGGACAAAATGGGGCGGTGACCTCATGGCTGCTGGAAAGGTAGCTATGGAGGTCTCAGACGACTCTATGGCTGGCTGGTGTGCGACCCCAAAGGTGCACACCAGATGTTTGATGAAAGGTTTGAAAGACCTTGCGACGATGCTCCTCGCACAGGCACACACGGGGTCTTTTCTTTTTAAATCACCTTACCAAAACGTCATTGTTCGTACCATATCTGACCCTCCACTCATCCAACGACACGTGGATCAGATGATCTCACCCAAGCACCCAAGGCCTCGAACAATCGGCATCGGCTCCCGATGGCATTGTCTCAATGCTGAAACAGCCACTACAGTCCCAGCTCGTCTACAATCGGCATCCCTTACCGATTATAGCAGAATCAACCTCGAAGTACCCGCCCAAAATATCTAAAGACTCGTGTCGACCTCATAGGGCCCTCCTATCGAGTCCCACATCGAAAATGAGTACTAAGAGCATACAAAATCCCCTCTATAAATAGACCCCTTCACTACAATACAGGGGTAAGACTTTTCAGCTTGACTTTTATACTTTTATATGGTCAACAACAAGAGCTCTTATAAACAAACTTACTTGAGCATCGGAGGGTCTTAGGCTGGTTCCACACCGGTGCCATAGACCTCACATGCTTCGCTCATTTTCTATTCAGGATCAGCATTTAGGAGGGCAGGAATAATCTGTATCTATCACTCAATCGATCTACCAGATCGTCCTCATCACTTGTAAGTTGCACTCATCTCTATCCGCTCAGTTTTAGTGCCAACAGTCGTTTTGATCCAGGTGCATTCAATTATTTTTTTCATGACCTGGCTTCAAAACGATGTTGTTTTGAGCCAGCTTTAAAACAAATAACAAATCCCGCCCCCTTTTTTCACATTCATGCAGGTCTTAAATATGCTGATCTTTATATCAATTTCTTCATATCTTACAACTGTACTAGTACAAACAACCCTTTTACTTGCCCAGTCAGACTCACCCCCCTCATTAACCCCCCAAATGAATATTTCTTATTGATAGTGTTTTCATTAATTGATTCATGCTTGTGTTTTGATTAATTGATTTGGGCTTTGTGTTTTGATTTAGTATGGATTTCTTTAATATTTGATTAGGGTCTTGTGCTTAGGTTTTTTTTACATGTTTTGTGTTTTGATGAGTTGATTAGGAATGAAAATGCTATTTTTTAATTTTTCAATGTTATTTTTGTTTTTTAAAATTTTTTTTTTTAAGAATCCTTTACACTATGACTCCATATTTTAAGAATCCTGAATCCACCACTGCCTTTGGGGGTTGGCAGCCTTCCTCCATTCCCCCTCCCCTCTCCTCTCCTTATACCCTATCTCCTCTTCTTGGGTCCCTTTTCCCCCCTTTTTTGCTTTGTTATTTTGTTTTGTGGTGTGGAAATAGCCACCGTGAAATGTTGTCATTGCCTTGATAGTTGTCGTCTTTTGGCTACACAAGAATTTGGCTACAGTTATCAGCCTTCAACATGGGTTTGGAGCCACAATGCTGGGAAGATATTGGGTTGCGTTGAGTTTGGGTTTAGCCGGTACTACACTATGAGTTTAACTAATATGGCGTTATGACTCTTTTCGGGTTGTACGGGAGGATGTGGAGCAGCGATCGTGTTTCTTAGTTTTTTTTTGTCTAATAATTTTCATAAACTCTTTAGGAGTTTACTGTGTTTTATTTTCTCTTTATGATGCTTTTTTGTTTCTTTTAAGCTTTCTCGGCTTTCTATGTTGTTGATTCTGCCATTGCAAGATATATAGTAGGTTTAAGTTGGCATGTTTTTGGTTGCTGAAACATATATTTTAATTACTTTGTGGGTTTTTCGTGATTCTCCCTAAATCAATTAAACTTGTTGTTACGTTTAGTTCATGGAGAAGATTTATTCATACTAGACACCATAATAGCTTTGTACTTATTTTGTTCATCTTATCAATAAAATACTAATACTCTTTTTTAATAAATAAATAAATAAAACACACAAACACACAAACTGAATGGTGAAAGCAAGAAGGGAAAGACAACAAAGGAAAGCAGCTAGCATTCCTCTTACAATTTTACTTCAGCATTTTTTTATGACTTACAAATTTTGCAATTTACAGCTTCCCTTTCCCCTGTTGGAATCTGCCCTCCACACGGTTTCCAATAATTATATTAGATGGTTCCATTACAAAAAGGATAGATGATAGAGAAAGAAAAGATAACAACGTTTCAGTACGTACGTAGCAACACCTGTTACTTCCTCTTTTTCTTCCCTTTTTCCTTAAATACCTACCATTTGTCCCCTCCAAACTTCATATATACTCCACACACGCTCCAAAAACTCAGAACCTCACCCACTCGATCTTCGCACTCGTCCTTCTAATCAAAGAAAAGAAAATATTAGGGCCGATTTAATAATTATTTTAATTTTAATTTTTAGTTTTTTTTATTAAAAAAAAAACTAGAATATAGAGGAAAATAATAGCAGGAATGAGAATGAGAATGAGGATGAGATTGAGAAAGAGGAGGCTAAAAGTCACTTTTGATCCATTTAGTTTGGCACTTCAATCACTTTTGACCTCGTAGTTTCAATTCCGTCAATTTTGACCATGTAGTTTCATATTTATAGCAATTCAAGGACAAGTTAGTATTTCTGTCAATTTCTATGACGATGCAAGGGGCAATTTCGTCAATCCAAAATCCTTGAGTATAAAAGCTTGTCTGAAACTCCCCTAATTTCATATTAGGGCTTGAAATTGGTCATTTGGGTTTAGGGTTCTTAAAAAATTGGGATTAATGGTTGAATTTCGAGCCCTGATATGAAATAGGGAGAATTTCAAACATGCTTTTACGCTTAAGGGTTTTGGGTTGACGAAATTGCCCCTTGTATCGTTAAAAAAATTGACAAGAATACTAACATGTCCTTGAATTGCTACAAATATGAAACTACAATGACAAAATTGACGGAATTGAAACTACAGGCTTAAAAGTGGTTCAAGTGCCAAACTACAGGGACCAAAAGTGACTTTTGGGAAGGGAGAGGTAACAAAGATGAAAACAATTTCAAATAAATTTCACTTTTTAGTTTTTGTTTTCACTTTTGTTACTCCTCTCTCTCATCCTCTGTTCGGTTCATTTTTACACATGATTTTTCATGTTATTCACCCATTATTTTGAGTTAGTTCTTGACATTTTATAGCTTTTTACTTCCTTTTTGTGTTTTCTTAGATTTTACCTTGGTTGGAATGAAAATGAGCTAAAAGTGCATTATTGGTTATAAATTCTGTTTTTGTTCATTTTCGTAGGTCAACTTCTTGGTCTGGGATCAACATGCTCTGGTGCTCGGATGAGGTGAAGATCTTCATGAAACTTGTTCCAATGGATGTTAACTGCAACATATCCAAATTTGAGCTCCATTGGACAAGTATTGCCTATCCAACCAATCCAGCATGTTACCACAGCTCTGAAAATCCGAAGTAGTCCAGCTTTTACCTCCAATGTGTCACTTGATTCTTCTTGTTACCATAACACTTGGTAACAAGAATTTACCTTAGTAAAAGAGATATTTTCTGAGGCAAAGAGCATATTTTCAAGGACAAAGCTTCATCATGGCAAGGGGACAATGGGTGAAGGCTTTGGAGGAAAGAATGACTTTTATATTCAAAGTGTGAGCTGGAAATTGATGGGCAATGGAAAGTTAATTGCAATCTGAAGTATGAGAGGCTTTTGAACGTGGGTAACCTATGCATTCTATCATTCCAAACTTTGCAGAGATTTTGAGAGCTAGAGAGCAAGAAGGAGGAGAGCAAGGAGCAACTAAGGGGAGGGAAGAATGGTATAACAATTAGAGAGAACCTTGGGGAGCCTTGAGGCAAGGATCCAAGGGGTTGAAGATGCATTCTCTTTCTCCTCTTTGTTCTTAGTTTCTTTCATTTTATTTGTTTCTTGTAATTTCTTAGTTTCAATGTAACTTCTTATTTAGCTAGGGCTTAGGTTGAAGCCCTAAACATGAAAACCTTATTGTTTTGATGCTTGAGTGTATGAATTTCTAGATATTGTTGATGAATTCCAATTCACCAAATTCATCTATCCTTGATGTGTGTTTTTCCTTGGTTGGCCATCTTTGAAAACATGCTTCTTGAGATTGTTGGGATTATGTGTATCTTCATGTTTTCCTAAGCAATAAATGGATGAAGTAAGAATCATCCATGTGATTTGATTTTTTGAATACCTAATGTAAACATCATGCTATTAGGGTTCTTGTGATGTTCATATTCTCTTTGAGCTTAATGGATTTTTCTTGTAATTGAATCAAAGTACTAAGCACACCTAGATTCGGTTATAGGGAAGACACAAGCATTGTAGCACTAGTACTGCACTTTACGTATATTAGAGAGAATCAATGCGTCTTGAGTCACTAGTACTGGTCTTGATTGCGAACATCTTCATCAACACATTTAGAGTTCATCACTTGAGTATCCATGAACATGGGTAGAATTGTTTAGGGTGGATTCCGAAACCCTAGTGTTTGTTACATTTTAATTCCACATTTTGATAATTCATCTCTGCCATTCTCATTTAAATTCAAAGTCCATTTACTTTCATGCAATAGAAATAGGTCACTTGAACCAAACCAACCCCCCCCCCCCCAAAAGTGTGTTGTGTGTGTGTGTGTTTGAAACGTTGTGTGTTTTCTTTATTGAATTCTGTTTATTTCCGTAACTGTTTTGGAATTTTGGTTCGCGTGTGTTCTTCATTTTTCAGTGCTGAATCCAACAGTATAAAGAACTTGAACTTTGGACAAACGGTTGGAAAGTTATAGGCAAAACACTGGACAGATGTCGAAACTGGAAAAAGAGAAACGAATCTGTCACAAAACGACCGGTCGTTACTGTTTCAGGCGACCGGTCGCATATGAATATGTCCAAAAACGATCGGTCATCACTGTTCATGACCGGTCACACTGTTCATTTTCACTGTTCATGATACTGTTCACAGGTGATAAATAGGTGATAGAAAGTGTTGTTTCTGTTTTTTTTTTGGTTTCTTGTTTTGTTTATTTTCTTTTACACTTCTTTATTTATTTTTAGTTTCCATTTTGCATTTGTGCATTTGTGGTGTGTCAAGTAAGTGTTCTTTACGTACTCAAATCAGAACTTATAGGAAGCCGACAAGTTCTTCGTGGGATCGAACCCCGTACTTACATAATCTATATTTCATTAGATTCGTGCACTTGCGGGTATTTTTAATTGGTTGTTTGCATATTAATTTGTGTCCTTTTAGGAATGCAACATCCTCCCCTCTCAATCTCATCTCCACTTTCATTATCACTTCCATTTTCCCTCTTTTTCTTCTATACTCTAGCACAAAAAATGAAACTTAAAAACTAAAATTGAAATAGTTAACAAACGGGCCCTTAAGGTATTTGTTTATGGTTCTTCTTCTTCATATACATATGCCATTCTGCCTTTCTGCAATAGATTTCATCATCTGAAATAGTATCGCCACCCAATTATGTCTAAATCCCTTTATTTCAAATTATGAAATACACGCGTGATTTCATCCCAATTTATAGAAATAACCCCGTCTTTTGACTTCAATTACAAGCTCCTACGCTATATTTATTTACTATGATACATATATCAGTAATTGATGAGAAGTATCATTATGTCACATGGTACAAGTTCAAATTAAGCATTTTGTTTCATTTTTGGTTTCTTTCCATGTAACTTCGAAGCGTGACAGACATATGGGAGAATGTTGAATAAGTACACCTACAAATGAAATGAATCACTGGGACTGAATCAAGGTCTTCATATTCTTTGTCGTCTTCTTGACCTTACATGGGCTTTTGGCTAATCATTTTCTTTCCAATTTTGGAATTTATTGGAATTTATCATTTTAAAAAAGTTCAAAGAAAGAAGAAACTCTTAAAATGCAATTACATGACTCGACCGAGCTCAGATATCTGTAGGCTAAAGAAACTTTCTCCTTCGGATTTGTTAAGGTAGTTGGAATCCAACTTGAGCAATCTTTATACACGCTGCATGAGGGAGTGAAAAAGTATCCAGTAAAGAAACATGGCAACTAAATGAAGGTGAAAGTTGAAACTGATAAGATGGTGCACAGATAGTAGCTAGCTCTCTGCTTCTGCACTCAGAGGAGCAAGCAACTCTGCCCATCTTTTAACAGAGTCCACCTTCTATGCTTACAATATATTGACACATCCTCTTAACTCTTTAACTTAGATAGCTACTCCTACTAGTAGATTTCTACATAATAACCGAGTTTGCTTAGTATTGAAACGGTTAAAAAGGGAAAGAGACCATACAACAGAACAAGTTTACCAACACGGACTAATACAGAAATCTCAACAATCCAAAACAAATTCTTATCACCGGACGAGTGGTGAATTGGGTGTGCAGCAAGTACAGATACTTATAAGGTCAAAATAGAACACAGAAAAAGTTTTCTAGGTCACCACGAGTCTAGGCTACTTGAGAAACTCTTAGAAAGGTAATTGGGTGGTTTGGTCTATGTACTATATAGTTTCCTAACATTCAAGATTCCAAAATTGAAACTTATCATACCAAAATAAATGCCACATCTAATGGTTTAAATATTGGTACAACTCTTCTAACTTGAATCAGAAGTCAAAAGATCTAATCCGCCATTTAGGAAACTAAATGTATATATGGTTTCTCTCTATGCATGTCATCCATCCTTCTTTAGATTGGCAACAACACGCCAATAACAAGTCAATGGCATGCCAACAACAAATACATCCCAATGAATTATGTTATTGACACATTATTGCTAATCCCTCCTTTAATAAAAGACGACCATCTTGTAGAGAGAATCTCACTGTGTGTATATTATATATATACCTAATCAGAAGACAAAGATCTGATTCGCCTTCTTCACACAATGATCTTCTTTATACCAGAAGATTTCCTAGCTAACCAGACATAATCTGTTCAATGGATACACATAATTCTTTTTCGTGTAACTCGGTCTCAAAATTACAAAGCAATATCTATATCAACGACACAATCATTGCCCTAATGCTTTTCGCTTTTGCATTTTTTTATAAGAAACACGGAGTTTATTAAAAAAATTCAAATCATTTCTTACCTTATTGACTTACAAAATTTCCTCATTCAGGACAAATACCAAAGCTCCAATAATGCCTCTGAGCTTTAACTGCATCTTAGAAAGTAATATTAACCTTCAAATAGTGTTTAAGAACAAAAATCACATCAAATTCTTTAAAAAAGGGAAGAAAAAAAAACTAACATATATTAATAAAATAAAAAAAATAAAAAAAAAGGAAGATAACGCTAAAATATTAAAAACCCACTGATATCAAGATGTAGAAAATTTAAGGCTTCAAAAATTGCATGTTGCAAGCAGAGGACCCAGTCCTGACTTTTAAGGCGCATACCTCTGGCTTAGCTCTGAAGGTTGTAGAATACAAGTCCAAGGGAAAAAGGCAAGAAAAGATTTAAAAAAACCAATCTTCCTTTCGTATATGATTGACAAGAGGAGATGCATAACTATCACCATGAACAAAATAAACAGCAAAGCTTCACTTTATTTCCCCCGTCTTCATCATAACATAAACCAGATGACCATTTTAGGCTTCTGCAACTACATTCTCAGTCTCTATTTTCTCCTCCTTCAGTTCCTTCACGGCTTTTATAAGACCCCTTGTAATCCCATTGAGATGCAAGCCATTATCCTTCATTTCTTCAAGTAGTTTTTCTGCTGTTTCCCAATCCAAGGCCTTGAGGCAAAGAGATTGGATCAACTTATTGTACTCATCAACATTAGGTTGGACCCCAGAATCTTTCATCTCGCGCAATAACTTTAAACCCTTATCAAACTCTTCCAGTTTGCAATACCCACGGATGAGTGTATGGTAAGTCACAGGACTCAATTTGGGGTGCTTGTTTTTGGCTTCGGATAATATTTTACATGCCTCCTCCATCTGACCTCCATTTGTATAACCACTCATGATAACAGTATACACATCTGGTTTCAAACCCCTACTCTTCATTAGATTCATCATCTCAATTGCCTCTCCCATATCCCCAGCTTACAATAGCCACTGATTACCATATTGAAAACTGCATTTCCTGGAGGTGGGCCCTTCATTGTCATCTCAAGAAGCAATTTTTTGGCCTCATCGACATCCTATATCCTACACAAACCTCGAACAACAGCTGAAAATGGCTGAATCGCATATTTCCGTGCTTCAACAGCAAAATCATCTAACATATCTAGAGCTAAGTTAACGGTTTCATCCTCCCTACAGAGTGAACTGATCAAAAAATAAACCGAAGCGGGAGGCATGTACTGCTTCTTCACATCCACCGCCGAGGAATAAACCAAATGGGCATCTTTAGCTTTTTTACCCTTGCAAAACCAAGATATGATCCTACCAACTTTCTCACCATCAGGCAAGATTCCCGCATCAAGCATCTTCTCACAAACAGACTGAGCCCAACCAAAAATTGAACGCCTGCAAAGTGCTTCAATTGTAAAGTAATATGTATCTGCATTTGGGACACATCCAAAATCACCAAACTTGTTGAACACCAACAAAGCAGCTTTCCCTTTACCCAATTTTGAGAATGAAGATATCAATTCATTGAGAATTTGCACATGCAACACACTGTTCTCCTTCTTCTCACCAGCCTCTTTAACTAAATCCCACAAAGAATACACATCTCTCTTCCTAACGAGGCCACTACATGTCGCTCGAACAAGTGCATCAAGTACTTGCAATTATTAATGTAGGTAACTCGCCTGACATGTGGAGGCTTCGTTTTTGGATTGCTTATAAACCACACAATGTGTGATGCAGTGGGGTTGGCTCAATTCTTGAACGCAATTGGGGAGATGGCCCAAGGAGCAGATTCACCATAAATCCCTCCAGTGTGGGCACGAGAGCTCCTCAATGCCAGAGATCCACCAACAATCACAGTATGTGCGTAGTGACACCAAACTCGGGTTTCTCCTTCAACGCCCACTTGAAAAACCTAATCAAATTCTCACCCAAAACAAGTGGGGTTTCAACTACTTTAATCACAAACTCTGGATGTAAAATCAAATTTAAACCATCAAAACTAGACTCAAGACACCAATCAGCGCTGCTCTGAAGAAAAGACAATAAACTCTCCAACTGCTCCAAATCAATCTCATAAACCTCTTCCACTTCCCCCAACTCTACATCAGAAGGGGAAAAAATGTTCATCTGAGTATCACCCTTTTCCTCTCCAACAAGCCCATTCCCAGGGGTAAGATTTTTCCTCTGTGTATCACCATTTTCACCAAAGTCCACTGATAGCTGTTGTCCTTCAGTTGAATCAGAATCACTAGGGTTTTCTGAGTGCTGAGAAAGGAACCTAAGGGTCTGACAGAGAGAGGATCTGGTTGGAAAATGAGGAGATTGATCAACTAGTGTTAGGGTTTTAGAGGAAAGCACCTTATGGTTTTGAGTTGCACACAACTTCTGTGCCGCCTGTGTCGAAAGAGAAGCTCTTGCTGTCACAACAGACCTCCACATCTTTCTCTCGGCTATGGGGAGCTCTCAGTGTGGTTTATGTGTAAATCAAAGAGTGAGAGTGAGAGATCAAAAAACCTAATTTGGGGCAAAGTGCAGAAATGAAGGTGCGCTTATGCATTTGGGTACAACCCGTATCACTGTTACCTAATTTAAATTTGACAGGTTTTTGATAAAAGAAAGGCTTAATTATTAGGACTTACGGTGTGTTTGGATGAAGTAATTCTAATTTATGTAGATGACGGAATTTCCAATTACATTATTTAAAAATTTCGTCAGTTGCAAATTTCAGCGTTTGGAAGTCATATATGCGGAATTTAAGAAATGATAGAAATTACAATTTCACTTGTTTGGATAGTATCACAGAATTGGAATTTACTTAGAAGTACCAACATTTTTTTTCACAATAGTCTTGTATATAAAATCTGGATAGGAATAATTAGCATAGTTCAATACATTATTATTATATATATGTAATTAGAAAGACTTGTGCAGTACGACAATTGTCTAACAACACATACCTCAATTGTTACTAATGTAAAGAATTGCAACTGTAAATTGTCTAATTTAAAAAAGCATAAATCACGTAATTAAAAAATGAAGCTAATCATCCCAACCAATGTTTCAACAAAAATAGCAAAACTTAAAGATGTCAACTGAATATAAAATGTGTCTACGCTCTTGGTGAAATAAACATTAACACCATTCCCTTCTTTCTCTTAGTTGGAATTGTCTTTAACATGAGAAACTATTTCTCATTTTCTATAAACCAAGAGCATGCCTTCAGTTGTTCATCTGGACTAAAATCTGGAATTGCAATGACTTCATTATATACTTATGTTGGATCAAGCTTTTGTGTAGTAGAATTGATAAAGTGTTCCAAAGATGAAGCCATTTTAGCCACTCAATCGGCAAGAACATTAGTTGTACCTCTTTTTTTTTGTGGGGGAATATCATAAGGTTTTTTATTTCTTCTCTTTGGACAACTAGAGCTGGGTGAAACATCATCCTCATATCTCGTGAAGAAAGAGTTAAGACTAAATTAGACTGAAGATAATTAAATAAATACAAATGAATGACCAAATTAAGCCTGTCAACATCTTTGTCTGCTCAAATTTGTGGGCATACTGATTTGCTAGGCATGGGTGTCAAGAACTATATGATTAGAAATTCTCTCTTTGAGGAACAGCATGTTCCAATAAATATTGGAGGATGAGTTCAGTGGCATTTGTGGAGAAAATTTAAAACTAAGATATCATTCTTCCACACTTGTTGCTATGCACAATTTAAGCTCTCAACCCATAAATACGACAACAACAACAGATGTTCAAGGGAAATAATTATTCACAGTTACCAGGATGTCCAAATCACAGTGCAGCTCCTATGATTAACACTATGCAATGAATTGTGTCCTAAACATAAGACAACTCAGAAAGGATATGCCGAATGATGCTGAAACAGGTCTCAAGAAGAAGAATGCTGCACTACAAAAGGATATATCCAGATCCATCAGGAGCAGTACATTTTCATTCACATTTTATTGGATCATGAACTCCTGACAAGCTCCAAACAAACAGGCTCCATTATCAGAAGCCTGAGGGATACTTAGAACTATGTTCCTTTCACTTCTCATCATGAAACTATCAATCCCAATTACTAGTATATAGTCCAGAATCAAGTTAACTTAACTTATAGGCATTAAGGAACAAGTTTGAAATCTCCTTCTTCTTTTTTTGGTCTGAAATTCATGTTGTATTCAAAAAAACCCCAAAACAGGGAATAGAGATACAAACAGAAGGCTAAAGCCACGAGGAGCCAACATAACACAAGAACAAATAACAAAAGCAGGGTCAGACATAGCTAGATTCCAACAGAGCCTAGAACAACAGGTCCCTACTCAGCAAACTAGCTACTAATAGGAAATTAAAACTAAACAGCAGATGCAAACTCTTGAAAGCAGTTTGAAATCTCCTTCAAGTTCTAATATTTAGCATATAACATGGAGATTTTTTTCCTTAGTTTTCTCCCTTGGGTTTCTGGCTTTAGACTGATTTTCCACAGGTAGACCTCTACATTGTTCCTGGTCCTACCTAGAGACCAACCTTAATTTCATCAACTTGTTATGAATATGAACATCTAATCCATCTTTTTCATTGGCTTTGTAAAAGGAGCATATATCAATATTTCTAATAAGGAGACTTGATGAAACTTAAGTACATAGCTTGTTATTCCATCCTAGAACGTGATAGCGACTACTTTCCATTCCAACCAATCAACAATACGATCAATACAAACACAAATATAACACAAAGCACAACCAAGCACATAGCAGGGGCAAACACAAGGAGAGAACAGAGAATTATTATCTTGTAAATAAAATTCAATTAACTGAAAAAGGAAAAATAGATAACTCAAAATTAGCAAGTACAGCCATGGGAAGAGCAGAGAAAGATGAGTCTGGGAAGAACAAATAAAGATGAGTCCGGATAGTTGAGACTCTTACCTTGATTGGAAGAGCAAATATTCTTGTCATATTGAAAGGGCAGAGAGGAGAAATAAAAGCAAAACCCTGGTTCCACAGAATGAAAAGAATCAATATAGCAGACAAAAAAGAGGCCAACGACATGGAAAGAAATTGAAAACTGAAACTCACCAGAAAACTTAGCAGAACACCATCAAGAAAATACACATGGCGCGCAGGCTGGTTCTCTTTGAAGAAGATAGGTTATTCCTAAAATTTTGGTAGGCAAAAGATGAAAATTCCTTCTCTGTTGGGAATTGTATAATTATTTATCCCTATAATTCCGCCTATTACCATGGAATTTCAACTCAGGATTTTAGATGTGCAATTCTCACGATATTTTCTGCTTGTAATTTGGCAAATCCTGAGTTGATTTTGTAAAAAGCTGAACTTTTCCTTTTCCAAGCTCCAAATCCCGACTTTTATTAAAATCCCGAGTTATTTTACCGCATCCAAACACACTGTTAGGGTTTTTAATTGTAGACGTCGCTGAACTTTGTCTCGAGTTGCAATTGGGTCCCCGAACTTTTTTTTTGAGACAATTACATCTGTTAACTCTACAAATAGTTCCAATTGAGTCCTACAGTCCAACTATGTCAATTTATCCGTCAAAATGAGGGGGTAAAAAGTCCTTTCGGGTTCTTCATACATCATTGACCCCAACTCCACCTTCTTCATCCATCATCAACCTTAACAACCTCACCTCCATCTTCACAAGTTTACAATACAAATCCATAGAGAAAAGGCGAAATGGAAAAAGAGTAGGTTTACTTGAGAGTAAGTAATTAAAAGGACTAGAACAAATTTAAGATTCTTTTCTCTTCTACCATTGTGGAGTAAGAGTAATAGATAGAAGGATAAGCTCCCTTAAGAATCTCTCTTCCAAAAAGGCAGCCACACTCACCACTACCCCTACTTCGAGAGAGAAAGCCTACAGTGACCCCAAAAGTCAAAAACCCCTAAGCCCAACGCCACTGTACTACCACCCTCGTCCCCACTCCAGATCCACCCCAGCCTCACCTAAGACCCTTCCAAATCCTTTCTATCTCTCTCTGCAAATTCAAAAATTGAAAAAGAAAAAAAAAATCGAACACTTTGCATCTTGGGGGGGTGGGGTTGCGGGTGGGTTCTAGGTTCTGCGAGTTGGGAGATGAGGGGTGGGTTGCAACTTGCAGGTTGGGTTGGGATCTGGGTTTTGAGGTGGTGGGATAAGGAGGAGGGGTAATGGTTTGCGGGAGAGAAGGAGAGACAAAGCGAAAGAGAGAGAGGGATTTGGATTTGGATTTTTTATTTTTAAGTTTATTTATTTATTTTTATTTTTTTTTTCTTTCACTTTTTCAGTTTTTTTTCTTTCATTTTTAAAATTTAAAATATTTTAATTGAAATGAACGGTTTTAGCCTTCAAATTAACTTGACGGAAGGACTCAATTATGAGTTCAAGCCCCCACAATATCTATGTGTGTAAGTTTCCTCACTTTCGAGTCCCCGTTCCTAACTTTGTCACACAAAAATACTAATAAAA
Source organism: Prunus fruticosa (assembly GCA_018703695.1). Taxonomy (NCBI): domain Eukaryota; kingdom Viridiplantae; phylum Streptophyta; class Magnoliopsida; order Rosales; family Rosaceae; genus Prunus; species Prunus fruticosa. The sequence continues at coordinate 46,811,972 of CM031922.1, read as the reverse complement.
AAACCTACATTAATAAAACTCACCAAAGGCACAATGCCCACATAAAGGCACAAAGCCCGAACAATTAAATCCTATAAGTTTGGGACAAGTATTTATGCGGAGGGGCCTCTAGAATACAGCCAGCCCAGCCTAGACTTAAATTTTTTTTTCTGTAATTGAAAGGTGCAATTTAGACAAACCGAGTTGTAACTCAATTGGTTAAGAACATTTAACCTGTATCCTAAATTTGATTGTCCCTCTCTCTAATATCGCTTTGTATATAGAGAAAAAACAACAGACATCAATACCATTTAATTTGATGTTCCCGTACCGCACCCAAGGCTTTACCCACTTATAAAAGGAAAGTTTTAGGTCCCGTTCTGAAGGCTGGCGATCTAGGGCTTCGGTGCATGAGGGAGGTAGATAGAACCCGAACAAAGAAAGCTAATGAAACAAGAATTTCAACGAAAATTGGCAACCAACAGGGTATCCAGGTTACTAACAAAGTACTCAGACAGAATATACATTACGATTACAAAAATGCTTCTTTTTTCTAAGCACTAAAGGAACATTTCAACCTACAAGATCCGACTAAAGATTCTTCATATACGGCCTGCTCAAATTCTTAAAACCACATAACAGTCGCTACCAACAGTCATAATTAAAAAGATCATCGGCTGCTGGATTTTTTTACAAGGAACACTAATCAAGATGTATGAATAACATATTATAGCATATAAACTCATTCAGCTTCGAGTTCAGTGCCAAACTGCTCTAGCCGTGCAGTATCATCATCCCGATTACGGACCAAAGCATGGTTAATTAAACCATCATCCTCGCTTGCATGTATCTGCCTACCGCCAAACCTAAATGGACAGAATAGTAATAATCAAATGCAGAACCAAAAAAAAAGGGAAGACAATAAAACATTGGAACAAAAACGCAATGATTTCTGGGCAGCTCCATTCAGTGAGGTAGTAGGTTAGTGATTTCGACCCAACCTTACAATAGCTGCAATTTTAAATTACTAAACACAGCATATCAATTACCATCTTCCATTCATCAACTCTATGCACTTTTGAGCATCATTCCTATCCTTAAATCTGACCAAAACAACTCCCTGGGGATGATTCTCGCAAACCTACAAACAAACAAAACAGAAACCTGAGGAAATTAGGAAAGGAAAAGAACAAAGAACATACATAGATATGCATGCACACCCATATATCATGAAGAAATTCTGGATACAATTCTTCAAATCAAACATCCTTGCAAACTCCCCAGACAAAACTCCATAGGAATTGTGACATTAGATTAAAAGGCTCACAGAGAGAGAGAGAGAGATGCCCAACATTTCCATAGAAGCTATCTTACCTTCACTGAGTCCACTGGACCAAGCTTCAGACATTCCTCCTCAACATCTGCCTTTAATTCTGAACATAAATTTTCATCTGCCTGTAAACATTAAGAGAAAGGTACTCAGCAACCAGACAAGGATCAGTAAATGGCAAAACAGCCTTCTCCTTCTATAAGAAGCTCAGACAGGAACCATCAATTTCATTTGTGAAAATATGAGTACATGAAAATTTATAATAACAATAAGGTCCATAATAGCTCTACATGAAGTAGTAAAAAGGCATATACTGAAAAGGTTGTGCATGCAAGTAAGCAGCACCAAAACATTGATCCACTAAAACTTGTTACGCATAGAAAAGACAAGTTTTCCAATGATGTATAATTCGTTAAGTAGTTATATGAACCTACCCTCATTTCAGCAGGAGTGAACATGTAACGAAGAATAACAGTAGTGGCAATTGACACCTTTGCATCATCACGGCCACCTGTTCCATACGGAGAAAATGTGATCTCACTATTCAGAACAGATAAGGTCATCCATAATAAAAATTGTAATAGAAAGCACTGCATATGAACAAATATAGAAAATGTCCAGCCGCTTGTGATGAATATGGCATATGCATATGATCCACAGACATACAAGTCATAGATTCACACTATTCTTCACTGTAAAACTCCAAAACGCCCAGAAACTACTTGTGAAGCGTAGGCATGCACAAATGATCCACATACATTTCCTTATGATTAAAACAATGAACACAACTCGAGCAGAAGAAAAGGTAATTTGAAATCTAAAACGATTGATGTAGACAACTAGCTGTAGAAGCTATACATACTACATATGGAAACAAGATTAGATAAGATATTGCATATGATCCACAGACAACATGACTGCATATTATATAAGATATTGCATTCCTGAAATAAATATATTTGTTTCAAGAAGCCTCGTATAAGATAAGAACCTACCCCAGCCAAGCATCTTCTCTTCCACCTTCTTCAGTTTCTTTTTCCTCTTGTTGTCTGCTTGTTTGGCAACAAATTTATCCCCTGCATACATAATGGCAGCTCATAAATTAAAAAACACAGACCTTAACAGGCATCCTCAGTAGGCTAAGGGGCTTACGACCCCTCTCTTAGGCCCAAAGTTTAAATAGTAAATTATGTGGCCCCTTATTTGATAGTGAAAAAACATACATGTGTATGAACATTAACATCTCACCCATATCTACAATTAGTTTATCAGCAAATTTGATTTATTAAATTTGATGGGGCGACTGGCTTCTAATCTAAGGCGTGCTATAATTTTTATAAAACTGTGTAGATAAGGTTTCTAAAGTAGTTCTCTCATTTGTATGAAGTGTCTGGATCCCAACAGTTACCTTTCTGCTGAAACTTAGCTTGGGTGACCGACATAAGAATCTTGCCACCAGGACGTAGAGGTGTTCCATCCAAAATTTGGGTAGCCAAAACAACCGACGGTTCCTATAGTACACACACACACACACACACACAATTAAGTACCCATATATGACATATTACAATTAAGTACCCATATATGACATATTACAATCACGGAGACAGAAAAAGCAATTAAAAACATTCTTACCTTCAGATATGTAACAAGTGCATCTCCCTTTTTCTTTCCGGTCTCTTTGTCAACATACAGCTTCACACGTGGCTTTTTTGTTTCAGGATCCTGAGTGTTTATAAGATACGCAGTATGAGGAGATGATTATTATATCATAGTAGAGAGTGTGGGAGACGTGCAACAAGGATTACAGAGTATAATGTTTCACAGAGTCTCACGATGGGAAAACAAGGTCACTTTGCAGTATACCATGGCAAACAGTACTCAGTTGTATTAGTTAAAGCCCTATTAATCAAACAATAACTCTAAGCAAGACTCTGTGAATTCGATAAATTTATGGAAACAAAAGGAGTATTAGCTTCTTCAGTTCAGTCTCTGATAAGTACTATGCATCTTCAAAGTTTTCATTATAAAAAAAGTTCCTCAATCATGAGCTCACTTCTAAGCATCATTGAACCATCTTCGAAAACAGTAGTACTCAACCAATTAACAACATGAACTGTATCCACACACAAAAAAGGAAGCTTAGTAGAACTACATGATGAGATGAGTTATTTGTTCTCATCATTCTAGAAAAAGTCAAATGTTTATTTTATTATCCCTCATCTCAGGAAGGAAAAATTGATAATAATTAATGTAACCTATATTGTCAATGTATAGCACAGCATAACCATACTCAATTGGGAAATCATGGCATGCAAAGTAAATTGTCTATAACATGTAACAAATTCCTACCTCCTTTATAATTCCACACTTGGTAAACACCTCCACCACCTGCCAAATATCCCTAAATTAGTATTGTGCCACAAAAATAGTGAGGATGAAATAATGACAGTGACTTACTTCGTCAATCGTTACATCATCCGGCAATCCAGTCACATAAACATGTGTATTAACCTTTAACTCAAACCAACTATCAGGAGGTTTATTAGCTTCCTGCAAAATATAACGAAACAAGACAGAAGGGGAGTAAACCAGTACTGCTTCATAAATTCTATACACAGAAATTTCAAGCCCAGACTAGCATAACTAATCTATCAATAGGATCCAATCAGAGTCCATCAGAACAATAGCCTTTGATATAATAGACTTTAATCAATAAATGGTACACCATCAACAAAAGCAGAAGAACAATATAAAAGGTGCAAACCTTCTTGTTAGCTTCCTTATCTGACAATTTTCTCTTCGAACTTTGATCTCCTTCTTCTACCTCACTGCTACCGTTAGCGTCTTCCTCTTTAGAGGGACCAGAAGCGTTTCCAGGTGCATTAACCTCTTCCCCTGCAGAGACCTCGGAAAAATTGACAGCCGGAAAAACTTCCTCTTCTTGCAAGAAAGTCATCTCTTCTACCCCAAACGTGCTATCCTATTAGGCATTAAATCAGTCAAATATACATTCAACAAAAACAAGTGAGACAACTTATGATGGCTGAGGGCCAAAACATGAGCAATTTGACTTACTTGCGAGGTTAACATACTTATGGTGTTCCTTTACTAGGTTAATGAACAAAATATTTTCCATAAAATATTATGTAAATATCCAAACTTACATAAAGATAGGACTTCAACCACATTGCAAATACTAGCAAAGAAAAGAGATAAAACAGAAGCATGTCACTTTTAGATGCAAAATGTGGATATCCTTATTACTCTTGCTCGTGTTAATTTCAATTCAGCCTATTTTCACTATCTCACCACCTATCTTCCTCCAGGAAGATAAAGTGGAGCACCAACTTTGGCAAGAAAAACTGAATGGTAGTCAAAGCCTACCAATTATCAATGTAACTGACTTGAGACTAGGGAAAAAAACCCATACATATACTGTTATTTTTATGAGTCACGAGCATCCTTATGGCCCTCCAAGTGAGAGATTTGTTTTCGGAGAAGAAATAAGCTGTGTTTCGTACAGCCTAAGAGTGCACAAACGTATTTTGAATAGGAAGAAAACAAAACCCAACACCAATAAAATTTGGAAGGAGAGAGAACATTTTACCAGGATTTCGGGTACTTGTCTAACTTTGAGCCTAGAACTACAAATACCCATATGTTTTGGTGAATGTAACATGAAATCTATTGCACAATCCAAACATCTGATAGATATTATAAGAATGAAATCACCAAATTATGATATAAGAGATTCAGTCAAATGAAGCTCGTATGAAAGTCAGAGTTTGCCTCTCTTTACTAGGAGTTATTCTGACCAAGGAACTGTGCCGACTCTCTGACCAGGGCACTGGGTCATATAAGTATCTGACACATTCCATCTAATGGAAGAGCTCATGAGAGCAGGTGCAGTCATGATAACCCCCATCTGATTTAATGATTCATTCCCAACGTAACATGTAGATGGAAATGAATGTCTTAAAGTTGAGTTGAGATTCAAGATTCGATAAAGGAAATCATTTATATTCACAGGGGATTGTGAATCTGGAGGCATAATAAGAATTAAAAGTGACTTAAATAAATTAACGTGTCTAAGTATATCAATTCCAATTAACCTTTAACAAAACCACTGAAAAAAATTAACTAAACCTCTAAAACTTGGCAGAAACCATGAACAAATGAAAGCAAAGGCATATTATATCTCCATGAACCAACCTGAGGAACCCAAGCCCTAAGACCGCGATCCCACTTGTATTTAGTCCCATCGTCATCGGTGAATTCTTCCTCACCCTCTGGTGGCGTCAAAGGTCTGTCACTATCTGCTTCTGCTTCACCAAGCTGCTTCCGCCATTTCTCAAAGTCGTCGTCATCATCAGTAGGGGGCACTGGAGAAGAAGAGAAACAAATTTGTTAGACCTTGTATAATTCATGGGACTGGTAGTCACAATTCCCAAAAGGAAAAAAGAAAAAAGAAAAAGAGAGAAGCATTCAATTGACCTGCGTTTGAAAACTGAGGTTCTTGGTCATGGCGAGATATTCCTGTGATCAAACCGGGAATTGAGGACAGTGACTGCCATGCACTTCTTCCTTGGGCCCAGACAAGTGTAGTGTGGGTGAGGTACCCATTTAAGAAATGCTCTGTCCAGGCGAAGTAAATAAGCAAAGTAGAAGTGAAATCGAACATGATAGAGATGATGGAACAATAGTTCTGAAACTGAAAGAGTACTCTATCAGATTACCAGTAGAGCTGAAATTCAGAAGAACAAAACAATGCGCCAGTAAATTTAATTATAGGAAGGAAGAGCAAAGAGCGTGCATAAGATTAACTGAAATTTAATTTCTTTATTCAACATAACATAGTAATCAAGTGAATTCCAGACAATAGATGGAACCAAATTGATATTCATTCATCCTATCTACATTCTAATATAAAGGGCGGGCAAGCAAACTCACCACGCAACTCTGAAAATGCGTATGGACCAACATGTTGTTGATTTTCACCAAGAATGAACCATCCTACTTCATTCAACGTTTCAGGCTGCCCTTCCATCCCCAAACTTTTCTGTTCCGAGCCTGTAAGCAAGCAAGCAAGAATCAAATATCAAAAATCAAATTTCCAGAACCTTTTCTTTCTTGCATTTTACACACACACACACACACATATATATTTATTTATTTATTTATTTATTTATTTATACAGGTTACAACAAGGCTTTTGGTCGAATCATCATCAAATCAAATCAAAGACATAATAATTTTGCCAAAATTTAATTGCACGCACCCGATTGCTGCTGCCGTTGCTCTTCTTTCTCTTTTTCTTTTTCTTCTTCTGAGTGAGGGTGATTATTCTCCGAGCCGTTCTGCAACGACATCGTTCTGCCGCCTCTGCGATTCTGACTAACGGACCAAGCTGAGAGCGTGCGTGTGGTGGTAATTGTGTAATAATACCCTCTGTCTGCTCTGCTCACTCTGATTGATTGGAAAACTCTGGGCTCGTTCTACACTTGACCGCGTTCGGAGGCAGGCAGCATGAGCTGACTTGGGTTCCATTTCCAGGCCATGAATTGATTTGGGTTTGGGTCCAAACATTTCCACGCCAAACCCACCAAATTGAGGTCCAATCCAAACCCTTGTATTGTAATTTGTAATTTGCACCCAAAACCAAATTATATATATATACACACAGAGACCTTCGATCCCTCAAATTAGTTTATTTGAGGGACACCATTGTAAGACCCACTTTGCATTGCATTTTACTAATCCAAACTGTTTATATTTTAGATAATCATTCAAATATCATCTCTACAAAAAATCACTTGAATCCAAATATCATTTGACCACTCAATTGTATAATTAAATTTTTAGTACTTTGTTGAAGCACTGTGTTCATTGATTTTGTAGGATACAATTGGATGTTGAAACTATTTCCGATTTGTCTAATTTTTTGCAATGATGATTTATGAATGTAGACTTAAATGGATGGTTTGGATCGTTAAAAAAAATTTATAGGGTACCTTAAAGGAAGTCCCTCAAATAAAATTATTTGAGAGATCCCTAAATAGAAGGGAACTGTATATAAATATATATATATATATTATTAATTAATAAACATATAACATTATTGCATCATCAAGAAAAATAAACTTGGATTATTTTGATTAGATTGAACAAAAAGAGAGTATATATAATGGATTAGTTCGATTAGCTTGTTAGATCGATGGCATGCAAATGTATTATTAATTATCATTATGCAAAGCAACAACTATCATCCCTTGGCGAAATTCTATAATGATGATGTCATATATGAACTTCTCATGTGGACATTCATATTAGTTATATGATTTTTTATATTAAATTTAAGTGAAGTTACTATTTAGATGAATCATGTGGCTAATATGAAGGTCCACATCTCTGTGGCCCATATATTGTACCCTCACCATAGAACAACTCCATCACCTTGGAGGTTGTTGGTTGTTCTTGAGTGTGAGTTTGGGCCACAGTCTTAAATATATCGTTTTTTTTAATGGAAGATATTTTAGTACATATTCACTTAAATATCGTCAATATATATTTTCATCGATATTATCGCGATAATACCGAAGGCAATAATTTCCTACTCACTCATGCAATATTTAGGCAACATATGCGATATGAAATTGAAAAATAAATGAAAATTGTTGAGGAATCGCGTTCTTGCACACAAGGGGATTCAAACCCCTCTCTTTCCCATCCACCTAATGAGCCTTATTCAACACGCTACAAACGCTCCACAGATGAGTTTGTTAATAAAGCTACGGCATGTAATATTTATATGGTCTTTAAAATTTCTGCAAGCTAACATTATCCAGGATAAATTTCCATATAAAAAAAAAATTCCCTAAGGATAAATTTAGGCATATGTTTAATGTTATTTATTTATATGGAGTTGTATGGAGTTGTATTATTATTCACTATTGAGGTTTAATATTGTTCATTATATGCGATACTAAGTTTTAACTTTAATAGGAATTCTTTCTATGTGGTACTAAGTTACTCATATATTTTTTTTTTGTTTTTTTTTGTTAAGCTCATATATCTTATCATATGTAATATATTGTAGTAAATTAGTATAACTAAGAAATTATGGTGTGTTTAATTTTTTTTTCACCAATTACTATATATTTTCTAAAGACATAGTGTTTGTCAGGTCGCTACATAATCAACTTAAATCATTCAAACCCACCATGCCATGCATTTTATTCCATTTTTTGTGACAAAATAATAGATAATTGATTAAATAAAAATCCTCTAAAGTTTGAATAAAAATTTTCAAAATTTTATCACAATTTCCGTGATTATTTTTATTCAATTTTTATTCAATATCGATATTTTCCTCAATATTTCCTCCAATATTTCTATTGATATATCCATGTTTTTTGGAACCACAAATATTTCCAAAACTCTCGATAGTTTAGACATTGGTTTGGGCCAGATCAGAACTAATAGTAATAGGGGCGTTCGTGAAGCTGTTTTGGTCTTTCACTTGATTTGGGCTTTAATTTAGTGAATATGCCCTGTTCAGTTTGTTCGTTTGGTTGGCGCATTGGCCTCAACTCAAATCAAACGTGTGCCACCAACAAAATTCAAATTTTAAAAAAATCAAATGTATGCCACCAACCAAAAGAAAAAGAAACAAGAAAACGGAAAGCACTCGCTCCTCCTCCTCCTACTGGGACTGTGAGTGGGAGACTTGTCCTAATTAATTACTAAAAGCAAAATTAATTAACTAGCCGTTACAACAGCTTGCTATGTATATGCTAATGTGGGGTTGGGGTTGGGTCCCAACTCTAACGGTCATATTCTGACCCTCACACAACACACACTTGACAGCAAAAGGAAAAATGACCGTTAGGCCTAAAGGCCTCGCTGCCCTTTTGAGTACTATACTCCTTCATATTTATATATATATACATGTATCTTTCCCCACAATCTGAATCACATTCCTCTCTCTCTCTCTCTCTCTCTCTCTCTCTCCAAAATCAGGTTAACACATACCTTCAAATTCCAAAAGCCACCATTTTAGTTTCTGATCAGAGCTTCCAAATCCCAGCAGAGTAGTAAAGGTAAATTTAGTAGTTGAAGCAGAGGAAAGTAAAGATCTCAAGTAGAGTATAAAAATGGGTGGTCTGTCGATGAATATTTCCAACGGCGCAGGAGGAGCAAGGTCTGGTTCCCAGTACCACACCCACAAGGTGTTCCTGTTGTGCAACTACATTTTGCTAGGCGCGGCCTCCAGCTGCATCTTCCTCACGCTGTCTCTGCGGTTGCTCCCCTCAGTGTGCGGCTTCTTCCTCATCCTCCTCCACATATTCACAATTGGGGGGGCCATATCTGGATGCGCGGCAGCCTCCGCGGGGACGACGTCGGGCAAGTGGTATGGAGCCCACATGGTGGCCACAGTGCTGACAGCAATATTTCAGGGGTCAGTGTCAGTGCTCATCTTCACGAGAACGGGTGACTTTCTTGGGGAGCTGAGGTCGTACGTGAGGGATGAGGACGGCGCTGTGATACTCAAATTGGCTGGAGGCCTCAGTGTCGTCATCTTTTGCTTGGAGTGGGTGGTCTTGACCCTCGCCTTTTTCCTCAAGTACTATGCCTCTGTCCAAGGCACTACTACTGCTTCTCCTGCTATGAGGAGTTCCAAGGTGCAACAAGAGGAGGACTTGAAGGACTGGCCATGGCCATTCCAAGTCTAAATATTCATTCAATCAATTATTATATCCATCTCTATCTGCTGCTTTCGTTTCATTCTATTCTATTGATTAAATCAAATTATATACATGCTGTTTGGTGTGTAATTCGTTGATTCGATGATTCAATTCAGTTGTTTGTTGTGAGGATCAAGAAAAATGTACTTTCTTCATCTGTTATATGTAAGTTTTGTTCTATTTTCTTTTTACCTTCAACTAATTTCTTTCTATTAACTCATCCACAATAATTTCATTCGTAATTACGGAGTTGGGAAAAAATTGATTGACAAATGTATTGACAACAAATTACTTGAGAAAGAGAGTAACTTTAAGCACACCATTCCATTGAAAGGGCATACAGAAGAAACACATTCTAAAGGAAAAAACGAAAACACTCTTCTAGTTACTTAACCTTTACTTCTCTACCAAAAAGCCAGCTGTTTGGAACAGTGGATGATTGTTTGGCCTTTCCCTGAGCCCTCTCCTCCAACCTTCTAATTCTGGGCGGCAATCTACACACAAAATCCTGCGCTTTACGTCCCTCACCCGAAAGACCCGTCAACTTCTCTATGTTCCATCTTCCAACCAAAAACTCCAAAATATCAGCATAATCCCTAGCAGTATACACTTCAAGCCGCTGGGCAACAGCTGAGAAATGTTCGAAAAGATTATCATCTTGACCATCGTACATCAAGTGGGCTGGCATTGATATTTTTTTCTTCATCATGTCAGCTAAAGCCAAGATAGTGCCATCTGGATCAATCTCAAAGAGCTTTTCCACAATCTTTGTATAGGCAATTTCATGGCGTTTTTCATCTGAGGCAATGGTACCACATATCTGAGCCAATTTGAGGTCCCCGTGCTCTTTGGCTTGCCTGGCTGTGTTCCCATGGGAGATGAATGTTGCCCTCTCTTGAAATGAAGTATATATGAAACCAAGGTAGGGATTGTTTTCTGTTTTAGGATCCTACAAAGTACACAAAATTGAAAAGCAGGATATAATAAGGCTGAAATAAAAATAAGATAATATCAGACAGTAGTTTGTACAATAGTTTGTCCAAGTTACTGATCATAATCATCACCACAAATTAAAGCATGCCATATTTTGACATGAAGGAATTCATAATTTGGTGGAACCACCAAAGACTAGACTGCAACAAAACAAATTTAAGAACATTTACTTTTAAAAAAATTTCACTCATTATTGTCTTTCCTATTGTGTTAGACTTAGGACCAACTACAGAAGATAAAAAGGAAATTGCACCTTACTCCGGCACTTAGATTCCTCAAAGATTTATATAAATCCTTAAGCTTTCCTATTATACCAAATTCCTAAGCATTGACTCAAAAAAATATCATCATCAAGGAAATAAACCGAAAAACAAACAAACAAATATCTCACCATTCCTGATCCAATAAGATATTGAATTGTCTTTTCAATTTGTTTCATATCTACTCGTCCCGAGAGATAAAGATACTTGTTTAGAAGGTCACCATGCCTGTTCTCTTCAGCAGTCCAGGCCCTGGTCCATATTGCCCAGGAAGTAAGGCTTGCACCAGTCTCATCCCGAACTCCATCCAAAGTATTAAGCATTGTCTGATAAGTTGGTAGGGCTTCTTCAGTGATCATATCTCCAACCAGCACAACAAAATAATCATCAGGAATTTCCTTTGCTCTTTCCCTCAACTCCTTAACTTGATCATAGAATCCATCTGATTCAGGCACTGGAAGAAAATCTTGTGGTTGCCAGCATTTCTCAACAGGCTTTAGGTGTACCAAGATGTTCTTATCAGCCCAGTCTTCTAATGATTTGAAGATCTCAATCTGTTGAGGAGGCAGTGAATGTTTCACTTGAACATGTGCCTCACGTGGAGGCAAAAAAGACTTCTTCAAATTTTCCATCTCTCTATAATAAGCAGAAAAAGATCTTAAAATGATATACTTCAAATGACAAATCTAACAAACATTAAGTAAGCTTTCTAATTCCCCAAATAACTAACTTATAAGGGTATTCTATCACGTACTTTGGATTACATCATAATTAGATAAACATACCTAGGAAACCACATACATCAAATATATACATATAATAGGATTCATGGTTTAGGGAGAGAGAGGGAGAGAGAAAAAAAAAATTGTATTGGAGTACAAAAAACACAAAGTCTGCTCATGATGAAACAAAAGACAAAGCATGATCCACAATTGAATAAAGAACAGAGAAGTCAAAGATACAGGCAGCTACCAAATTCAAAACTAAAACTGAACAAAGAAACTTTAATTGTTGCTGATAGTGCCACAGCTATAGCCTATAATTGAAAACATGAGGACAGACAAATGTAGATTTCGCGGATGTTAAACAACTGTCAATCAAAATACTATTAAACATGTCCACAAATACGGCACTACCACATTTGACAAGTGGGAAAGTGGGGGCAACAAACTTGAACAATATCGCATTATTCAAGCGCATGTGATAATTGTCAAACACAAGTCCTAGACATGAAAATGAATAGAGAGAAATAGAGAGGTACACAGAAATCCATACAATCAGGAGACTACATTGTAGTAAACAATTGACAAACAAGAATAATGCATCGACTTAAACATTAAACAAACAAAAGAAGCTGAATTTAGTTGGAAGAGAATACCAAGTGTCCAACTAGATTCATGTTAGTCAAACAAGTGTAATCACTATGAAAGAATATGAAGAAAAGGGCTATATAATTACTCAAAGACATAAACAAATAAATAAATGTTTGAAAATATATAACATCAAACTGCCAAAAAATGAAGACACAGGGGAAACGAGTTTTACAATAACCACGGGACCTAGTTCCAAAAGAAAGAATTAAACACAAAAAATTCAGACCTAACTCTCAACAGATGTGAGACATAGTTAAATAAGAAACGCATATCTTCATATTGAAAAGGACAAACAGAAAACCTAACTAGCAAATTTTCTTTTCGCTTTTAGGACAACCCCAGCGAGATCAAAACAAAATTTAATTCAATATCAATTATAAAATAAAGGAATTTTTTAAAAGAAAAATATAAGGGAACAAGATTTAATCATCGACATAAGTAAACTGTATGTGCTTCACAAGCGAAAATTGAACACTAAGCATAAAAAAAAAACAAAAAAAAAAACTTACAACTAAAACTACTAAAATTAAAAATAAAATAAAAACCCGTGGATTGCATCTACATAGAGCATCACGCAACATGCAAAGCTAAATGAAGAGAGAAGAAAACATAAGAGTAACATAATTTGAATAATCACCGACCTCAGTAACTACATGACATTTCTCGAATTGAAAACAAAATGAATGAGTGGCAAAGCCCAAACTTCAAAAAACACCGTGAGAAAAAAAAAGAACAAAGAAATAGAAGAGTATAAAAATAAACGCATAATGTTTATGAAGTTAACCCCAAATTCAACTGCATTGGCACAAAACCAAAAACCCCAGATCAACAGAATAGCTAAAAATTCATTCTTGATGATACACATTTGCATTTTGCGAAGGGGCGTAATACAACATAGGCAGTCATGCAAAAACGAAACAGAAGATACAAATGAACGGAAAAAAATGAGAAAGAAAATGAGAAAGAAACTCACTTAGCGGAAGAGTGAAGAGTAGAGGCCATGAAGATTTTTGGAGATCTGAGATTGTGGGACTTAGAAAGGAGGTTGTGAGATGTGAAAGTCAATGTCATCATGGAATTGAAACTCAGAGCCATTCTGCTGTCCTTTCTTTCTTTCTCAGTTGTTGCCTTGTTTATTTATCTCTAGAATCCAAAGAGCTTTGCTAAATTGCTACTCAGTTGGTTGCTATTCAGTTGGTTTCAGTTTTATATTCAACCTCTTGGTGGGAGAGAGGGAGAAAGCAACACGAAGAGAAGAGAAGAGAAGAGAGAGGGACAGCCGCACGAAACCAAACGATGAAATGTCTGGAGAGAAACGGGAAGGTCATTGGTAAAGTTGGCTTCCTTTCGATAAGGACCAGTCATTTCCCACCAAATTACGTCACTGCCACTTTAGTTACAGGTCGTCGTTACATTTTGTGGGTGGGGGGAGGAGGGTGGCGGTTATGGAAACATGAGCCAATTTATCCCTTGTTTAGAGCATTTCCACCGTTCTCTCCCAGTCCGGACAAGAGGCCCCTGGGCTCTTGATCCCGTTTCCAGTCCCCAAATGTTGCCCAGGTAAGAGCTGGGCTCTACCAACCCGAGCAAGGCCCAAAATAAAATCAGCTAGTTCTCCTGCCTGAGGGTTGTGATGTCACCACTGACGCCAAGACGATATCAACGCACAAATTCAAAAAAAAATTACCATTGATGCGTGATGTGCATGTTGGGACCGCGTGCGTCACACATGCCGACGGTAAAACAAAAAATTGAATTTTTGTCATGGGTGTCAACGCCTGCTTTCTCCCAACAGATAGAAGCCATGTGGCACTACCTAGGGTGTCCAATCCATTCTTCCACTACCATCCAATGGCATACAAATTGAAAAGAAAAAAAAAGAAAACAAAAACAAAAAAATTTGAAAAAAAAACCAACAAATTCGGAATTTTTTTTTCTTTCTATAAATACCTATCAATATTATTCACTTTCCGCACCAAATCTTCATACAAATTCTTCTCTTTCCAATATTATTCACTTTTTACACTAAATTTTCTACTACTAAATTTCATTTGTATAAAAATACAAATAACTTCTTCGATCGAAGTTGGAGGCTCATGGACAACCATGGAAGATGTTTTGTTGTGTGAGTGTTGGGTCCGGTTCAAGTTGGTCATTTTCTGATTACGGGCAATGAGATGAAGTTCTCTCATATGTGGAGAAAAATTCATGAAGAATTTTGTGAAAGATCGAATTCGCCTTGTCCTGAATTGGCCTTGGTTAGTAGGTGGAAAATTTTGAATAAAGTGTTAGGGAAATGAAGAGATGCGTTGGTAAAGCAAGGGACAACGTTCAAAGCCGCGAAAATCTTGGCAACGAGATAAATTTTTTGTAAGTGCCGTTTTATTACATTTAATTAATGTCATATTTTTTTTTTTATATTTTCTTGCATTTCCAATTTGTTTTTTTTTTATTATAGATTAGGGTAAACTGCTAAATTGCCCCTGAACTTGTACATAATTATCAATTTATTCCTTGACCTTTTTTTTCAAAAAATTAAGGACTCTAATTAAATTTTATTCTCAATTTCCTCCATGCCGTCTAATTTCTCAACATTTCATTAAATTTTCTATTAACTCATTAAAAATATATTTCTTTTCTTTTTTTGGAAAAAAGAAAAGAAAAGAGAGCCCTTCCACTCCACACATCCGTTGCAGCCTCCCCTTTCAAAACCCACCCCCAGACCCAAGATCATCCCCGTCCCCACCGTCGCTACAAATCTCTGAAGGATTTGTTCGATTGCCTTTGATTTTCATGCTTAACCCCCCTCAATTTCCTCTCATGTCAAAAAGTCGGAAGCTTCACAATGTAATCAAAGAAAAAGAGACGAACCCATCACAACCCCACCAACAAATTGAAGAGCATGATCAGACTTCTATGACGGCTCCGCAATCTTCGAATAGCAGCCAAGTTCTGCTATAACTTCCAAACCCTTTCACATACCGTTAGGCTCTATCCAAGAAAGGAGAAAACTTTAGCGAAAACCCACACCTCACATCTCTTCAATAGTGACAAGCTTTCTTACTCCTTCGACCTTGAACTCGTTTTTGGGCATCCTAGTGGAGTTTTGGAAGGTAAAAAGAGATGGGTTTGGTTAAGGACTGGGTGCCCCTGTCATCTGGGCATGTGCTCCATCTTAAGCCAACAGATTTTGCCCAACATAGATCCACATTGATACCCTCCAAACAAAGAAAGGCTTTTGGGTCCTCCAATCAAATCGGCAAAGAAGTTGAAAATACCTATAGGATGGCTTAACACACTTAAAGCATAAAGTCTGCTTTTTAAGTAGTTAGGAGTATTACAATAATACAAATGAACCACGCCAAGGGGATTGATACGATGTATCACTCCTGTGCAGTTCAGAACGTAAAACAGAGAAAAAACTTCAGAAAGTATTTTACGTGGTAAAACCCCACCTCTTGGGGAAAATCCACGGACCTGATAGTCCAAGGCAAATCCACTATAGAACGATGATTACAAGAAGTATACAAACTTGTCCTAGACACTCTAGACAACGTACCAACTTCTTTGTAACTCAACCTCTCGCGGGATTTCTCCTTCTCTCCTTATGTTGAATCCGATTCTTGACGCGATCGATCCAAGCTCGCCGGAGGTATGAGACCTTTGTAACTTATGCAAATGAATGCAGATGAATGCAAGGACAAATCACCAAGATAATCTTACTCTTGATGATTTATCCTTATGAACAACAAAGCACAACAACTTTCTTTTGTGTATATGAAACTCAAGAAATACTCTAGACGTTGAAAGTTGTGTTTGAATAAAAACCAAACCTTGCTTTTTATAATGGTTTTCAAAACTGGAAACAAGATCAATTAGTTCCTAATCAACATATTAGTTTTCCAAAAGCAGACTAATTGATTTTCAATCAAAGAAGACTTTTTAATGTTTAAAACTGGAAAGCAATTTATCAAATAAATCAAACTTCCTAAAAATAAAAAATCCTCTTTAATCAAAATGTTAATCAGATTGTGAGTTTGAAATAATGCTTGAAATACCATAATCAGAATGCATGATTGAATGAAGAATTTACCTTAGTAACCGTTGGTTGACAAATCAGCCTTCGGATCATATCTTGGAATTTTGACAGTCACAATCACAACTAATTTACCATCTACACTTAGTCTAATTTATCTCTAGGAAATGCCAATCACAAAATCAATACTAACATAAGTAACAATTATTAAGAATTGGGTGTGCACTAATACTCTTAACTTATGAAACCCAATTAGGGATTTTGGGTCTTGGGTCATAGAGAAAGAGAGAACGTAGAAGGGGAGAGGCAGAGGTGAAGGGGGTAGGGTGGGTGGGTCCCACCCTTTTGTTTATAAAATAATTTTTTTCATTTTTTATGTCATTTTATTTTATTTAAAAGTATTTAATTATTTTTAACATATGAAATGACCAATTTGCCCTCATATTTAATGGAAAATTGGATGAAATGTTGATAATTTAGACGGCAAGGGTAACATTGAGAATAAAATTTAATTCGAGCCCTTAATTTACTAAAAAAAAATTATGGGGTAAATTGATATTTATGTACACGTTCAGGGGGCAATTTGGAGTTTACCTACTAGATTATGCAAGCATAAATATGGTTTGGTGCCATTGGCCAAGACAAAAAATCTTTCAACAATCACCAATGTTTGGAGGTTGTGAAGAATTTTTCGAGATTCAAAATTATTCTCATCGGGTCCGAACCATTGTGTTGAATGAGACGCGCTCCACGATTCACCGGCATTCGGATTCGCCGTTCCCTCTATTGGGAGAAAGTAACAAAGGCCAATAGAGGGAACACTTCTAATAATGATTGTGCAAAATTTTTGGAGCAAATTTCTATTAACAACACAAGAATTGAGAGAGACATGAAAATAGATGAGGCTGACAAGGCAAGAGATGAAGCATTTGCAAGAGAAATGGAGTATGCATACAAACAAGACATGAACAAGAAAGATCGAGAAACCATGGCCATGGATACGATCCATATGTCCCTTGAAACAAAGTCATTTTGGAAGCAAGAATGAATGGATGTTATGAGAAGAAGGCTTTTCCGTGACGATGGACCTAGCAACACAGATTGGTTAAATGATGAAAACTATTAGGTTGTATTGATAGAGTTGCCATTTCTTAATTAGTTGTATTGATTATTTTTTTTTATTGAATAAAGGAAGCATTCAATAATATAACTATTTTTTTAAAACATTGCATACATTAAGCATAATTCATTACAAAAATCACAAAAAATAAAGCATAATTCATTACAAAACACAAACAAAGCATTAAACTTGACTTCATTGACTGTGATTGTCTCTCAGCACCCATAAGTGCTCCATCAAGTCAACTTGACATCTTTCATGTACATAAGAAGATTGTTTTTCCGTATAAAGGTCAATCCTGCCCGCCGCAAATCTCACGGCCTGGAGTTCCGGGCCGAGGGGATATGCATTGACACGCGGCTTCCTGCTTTTGGGTGCGGTGCGGTTGTGCGGGGCGTGCCCGCATGGTCACCGTGCGTCGAAGTGTGGTTTGGATGAAAGTGATGAAATGGTGCGCCTGTTTGGACTTCACTTTTTAATCAAACGATTGTGGCCGAGAGAGGAACTAATCTCGGTCGTTAGGTTCACGGCCTGAACTACAAGGCCGTTGAGTGGTGTCGATGGTGGGTTTTGGGTGGTGCTTAGGGAGCAACGGTCGTGTGATATATGGGGTAAATGAGCGTATAACAAGGATGGTGCTCCGGCGCCTTGAAAATCAAGGGTCGTATGATATATTTGATGAATGGATTTTCCTTACAAACTAACACTACTCCTAGGAAAGCAAGTAAAATATTGAAAGTGCATTACAGGAAAATATAAGTTGCTCCGTGTGAGGCTTTTGTTTGGTGTTTGAACCCTTTGAATGTGGTCTTGAGTCTTGTATTTTTAGGAAGAGTCTCTGGAGGGACAATCGAGGCTGAAAATCTGCATAGTGGAGCCTGATTAGCGCAAGTGGGTAGTCCAATCGACATTTGGGATCGTGAAGTATGGTGGTGTAACCCCATGAATCCCGGTGAATCTCGGCCGCCCCTGATCGTGGGTTCTGCACTTCTGGCCTAGGAGACGCATTTATTGCTCTGATGGCTGGTCACCTAATCTCTCAAGCTGCAAAGAGTTTTGTGAGAATGTTGGCGTCTAATCACTCTAATCCCTGTCGCCAAATCCTGACTCCAATCACTTCCCACCTTCCCTCATGCATTAAATGTTTATTCATGGCCAGTGGGTTTGCTGCAATAAACAGAGGCATTGCTTCATTAAATGAGGCGTGGGACCCTGCTATCACGTGATGATCTGACTTTAACACCTTTGACCGTGATTTTGCTCGGCCTCGGCCTCGGCCTATGATCGTGGCCGAGATGGTCATGCCTTAGCATTTTTCCTTAGTTTTCAGGAAGGCCAAACATCTTCGCGAAACGCCGCGTTTTGGCTTCTCGAGAAAGTGACAAGGCCGAGAAAAGAGGCTCTTTCGGCCAATTCATGGCCGTGATTTATTAGGCACAAATGTTGCCCTCACATCCCTGGATTCTTCGGCCTCGGCATGAGTAGGGGCCGAATGGATTCCAAGGGATGGACCTTTGGCGTTCCTTCTGAAGTGATTAACAACTGGGCATTAAATGCGCAAGTTCAGTCGGTGCATTTAATGCTTCAAGCACGTTGTGTAGGCCATTATTGCCCTGCTCACGTGAGGTGTCACTTCATCTCGTCAAGTGAAACGACGGTCTCTGGACTTTTGAAACGTCATCGTGCTCTTAATTCGCACGAGCCATTATTTTGCCTTGCTAATCGAGACGTCGGCCGCCAGATTTCTGTCATAATTTCGCGTGCTCTGAGTGCGCTGTTAGGCCGTTTCGTTCCATGAGAATCATACCTCTTCGTCTTAAATTCCAGCATGAGTATAAAAACCCAAACTCCTTCGTATTTTCTCCACACTCTCAAAATTTCTGAGTTCATGTTCTTCGAAAGTTCACACTGGCCTTCCCTAGTTTTCTCAGCCTTCCTTCATAAGTTTGAAACCTTTCCAAGATTCAGCGATCTTTCTTCTCATTTAAAACACTATGGAGCCTCCCTTTGATTTCTGGGCATCATCATTCCTTATTTCCACCTGCTCTAATGGTCCTTACTGCAGTCCATCCAAAGGCAGGGAGCCATATCTGCTGAGTCCCATGACTCGGCAGTTTGGCCTGGTCCAGACGACTTGGCAGTTTGATGAAGATGGGAGGGCCTGGTATGATGACTCCAACGTGGCCGAGTTCATTCGAGCTGAGTGCCCCGATCGCATTCATGGCTGGATTGACAACCCTTACCGCAGCTGGAGTGATGGTTCTTACCATCGCCAGAATGACAACCGCTTACCATGCCCAGAGTGACGGACGCTGCCGCGGCCTGAATGACCGGAATGGAGACTGCTTACCATGTCCAGGGTGGCGGTCGTTTTCCATGTCCCGAATGGCGGCCCTTTGTCGTGGTCGAAGTGACGGCCCTTGCGCTTTCCGTGGCCCGAGTGACGGCCCTTGCGCTTCCTGTGGCCGGAGTGATGGCCATTATGCTTACTATGGCCGGAGTGAAGCCCTGGTTTCAGGCTGGCCATGGCGGGTGACGATATAGGTGGCGGAGGTGCTTGCCTAGGGGAAATCGTCTGATTGTCTAGCAAGAAGACCAAGGAGCCGAAACGCGTAGATTTAGGGTGTGATTTTCCTCATGTGTGTTTGTACTCGGCCATGACCCGGCCGTTCCTTTGTAAATGTGTCCCCCTTTTTAAACTAAATGAATAAAATGAAGTATGATTTCCTTTAGTTCGTTTTTGTTGTGTTGCATACTCCACTTTTGTCATTTGTAAATCTTTATAACTTTTTCACGGCCATCTCCCATAATGGAGGGCGTATCTCTTCAAATACTGGTCGTTGATCGGTAAGTTGTGCCACTCTCCATCCCTATCTTTTAACTGAAATGCACCTCGGCCAAGAATTCGTTCGATAATAAACTGCCCTTCCCAATTGGGCGAAAATTTGCCGAACCGAGGGTCTTTCGTCCCGATAGGGAGCACGGCACGCCATACTAGGTCGCCTTCGGCGAATGCTTTTTGCTTAACCTTCTTGTTGTAAGACCTCGCCGCGATCAGCTTCTGTGCCTGCATTAGGTTATAAGCATCGAGTCTAGATTGCTCCAGATCCTCCGACTCCTGAGCCATGGCTTGCGCATACTCCTCCCTTTTTAATCAAACGATTGTGGCCGAGAGAGGAACTAATCTCGGCCGTTAGGTTCACGGCCTGAACTAAAAGGCCGTTGAGTGGTGTCGATGGTGGGTTTTGGGCGGTGCTCCGGCGCGTTGCTCAGGGAGCGACGGTCATGTGATATATGGGGTGAATGAGCATATAACAAGGATGGTGCTCCGGCGCCTTGAAAATCAAGGGTCGTATGATATATTTGATAAATGGATTTTCCTTACAAACTAACACTACTCCTAGGAAAGCAAGTAAAATATTGAAAGTGCATTATAAGAAAATATAAGTTGCTCCGTGGGAAGCTTTTGTTTGGTGTTTGAACTAGGGGTGGGCACTGAAACCGCGAACCGGAAATCCAAGCCGAACCACATCGGACCAAACCAGAAAAAAACCGAGTTGACAAAAAAGTCAACAACCGGTCAAAAACCGAAACTGGACCGATTTGGACCAGTTTTGGATACGGTTCCATGTCTTCAAAAACTGGACCGGGCCGAACCGAACCGGTCAAATTAAAACATATATAATTTCAATATTTATTTATATTTAATGCTATATTTTTAATCTAATAACTAATATTTATTCAATTTCAATTTCAAAATATCTCTCTTTTCTAACTTTAATATTCATGTTTATATGAAATTGAATAATTTATTAATTTTCAAGTCTAAATAAATAAATTTTCAGTTGAAAATTGTATTAAAAAATCATTTTAAAAAAATCATTTTTATAATCCGGTTCAACCTGAACCGAACAGTTTTTGAAATTTTTTTCATTAAAACCGAACCGATCCAAACCGGATAAATAGTACCGGATCGGTTCTAATTTGAGGCAAAAACCGGTCAAACCCGAACCGTGCCCACCCCTAGTTTGAACCATTTGAATGTGGTCTTGAGTCTTGTATTTATAGGAAGAGTCTCTGGAGAGACAATCGAGGCTGAAAATCTGCATGGTGGAGCCTGATTAGCGCAAGTGGGTAGTCCAATCGACATTTGGGATCGTGAAATATGGTGGTGTGACCCCATGTATCCCGGTAAATCTAGCCGCGCCCTGATCGTGGGTTCTGCACTTCTGGCCGTGGAGACGCATTTATTGCTCTGATGGCTGGTCACCTAATCTCTCAAGCTGCAAAGAGCTTTGTAAGAATATTGGCGTCTAATCACTCTCTAATCCCTGTCGTCAAATCCTGACTGCAGTCACTTCCCACCTTCCCTCATGCATTAAATGTTTATTCGTGGCCAGTGGTTTTGCTGCAATAAACAGAGGCATTACTTCATTAAATGAGGCGTGGGACCCTGCTATCACGTGATGATCTGACTTTAACACCTTTGACTGTGATTTTGCTCGACCTTGGCCTCGGCCTATGATCGTGGCCGAGATGATCATGCCTTAGCATTATTCCTTAGTTTTCAGGAAGGCCAAACATCTTGGCTAAACGTCGCGTTTTGGCTTCTCGAGAAAGTGACAAGGCCGAGAAAAGAGGCTCCTTCGGCCAATTCGTGGCCGTGATTTATTAGGCACAAACAAATCCTATGGTTGTTGTGACCACTGTCCCTAATCAACAGTTCGTGCTCCAGTGGTTGTCCATTATCTCCCACAAGCCGTTCATAAATTCCTGTCAATGTTGTGTTCATGGGATTGAGTTCGAATATCTCTAGTTCATCATAATCATACACATCCTACACAATCATGTTATGGAGGATGATGCACGTCATCATAACACTCTGAAGCACATCTTCATCGAATATAAGAGCAGCCCCCCTAACAATTATCCAACGAACTTAGAGGATACCAAAACACATTTTCACATATTTCCTATAACCCTCTTAATAGGCAACAAAGTATATTTCCTTCTCCAATTGGGGATGTAGAATTATTCTAACGAATGTTGTCCACCTCGGGTAAATTCTGTCTACTAGGTAGTACCCACCGGAGTAAATAACAGGACCCGCCCAGGAATTCCCCGTAATCCGAGACAAATCCCGTGAAAGTTCCAACATCAAATCGATGTCGGGCCAACTTACTAACACACGAGACTTTCTGCGAAAATTTGGCAGTCTCCCCTGAAAATTGGACGTTTCCCAAATTCCCCAACCTGTTAAAAACATATTTAAATATCCTCACAGGCAACATGCAAGAGGTACAATTAAACTATTTACAACAAAGGCCTCTGGCCTCACAAATCAAACCCTAGCACGGGCGATAACAAAGCAATCTAAGAGTTTCAGTTTACAAACGAAAACGAAGTTTAACAGAGAGGAATGAATAAAAGAACCCTACGAAGCTCGAGATTCAGAAGTGCACGACTCGGCTCTTCCGCTCAACTTAGTCAACTACTGTCTGAGGGGCGCAAAACAGAAAAATGTAAGTGGACAAAAACAAAGTTCAATTCACAGTTGAAACCCACATAATATAACCCCACTGTTTTAGAATATGATGCCGAAAACCATATGCATTCAAAATCGATACAACCATATATATATATATATATATATATATATATATATATATATTTAATTGGGTCAAAACCATAATGAAATCTGAACTCCCGAAATGAAACTTTATTAATCTACCCATCCAACTTTTCCTTATTATACCCAAACTAATATCTCAAAATGTGTGCCCTTTGGCACGGCGAGTGAGGAAGTATCCTCACCGATAAACAAGAACGAATGAATATATATATAAGTATGACACCAACAAGTTTGTACCTGAGGAAACAATCCAACTGGGGGATTGTTTGACTAGTCCACATGGAAGAATCCTCAATCGACCATGTGGCTAGGGAACGAGCCGTCCAACTAGGACTAAGCTCGCCAGCACGTACAACAGAATCTTCAATACTCATACGCCTGTGAGAAGTTCTACGCACGCAGACAACCCCACCAAGGGTCTACGAAACACCCCGTCAAGGGTGCCCGAGTTCCGACACATCCAAGTATCTCAACATTCCAAAGTTTCAAATCCGGGGAGGTACATAGGGTAGCGCTTATAGCACTTCAAACTGACATAACTATAACCCACTCTCTTTTCACAATCTCAAACTAACATCCCACGTACCCCACACATAACCAATCATAGATAGAAATTCTTGAAAATATTATATATCAACTCAAGATACTTGCAATATGCCAAAACCCAAATATATCAACTCAAGAAATATCATGTTCAACAATTAATAAAATAATAAACTCAATAAACCATTAAATCGACATGCATAACTTCCCGCCTTAAAAATAATGATAGCCTTCGAAAACAATGTCCAATTACAAATAGTCTCACGCTGCTTGACCCTAAGAGGGTCCTGCATGATGTGTATGCGTGATCGGAGCACCTATTTCAGAATATGAGTACGAAATTAATATAGAACGCTTTGAACAAGAACTTTAAATTAAAATCCTAGTTTCTCAGGTTTCAAGTAAGTGGACGAGGAACGAGACGTTCCTAAAGTCCAACTACGTGTTTCGGATGATGGGATAGCCTCGGAAGACGGTCGGTCAACCGAGCGGTCAAACTTTCCATAATGGGTCAACCCAGCCCACGGGACCCACGACCTCCATTTTACAATCCGGAAGTTCCTAAGGTTCATAATACACGTCTTGCAAGTTTGGTTCGAATTCGAACGGTTGGATCACTCGTGATCGCACGATAAGACGGTTATTGTTTAATACAAACTTTAAGTTATTGAATTGAAACATCTGGATTTTTCGATTCACGATCCGTGAGTTCCTACATGATCCTAGGGATGCCTAGATCAACATATATTGAAATGAAGTCGATCCAACGGTTCGAACATGTCGAACCCGGGTAACTCCTAATATGCAATATCCGATCGACGGTCAAATGATAACCAAATTCATATCTGAGCATACTGTCATGCTCGGGACGACATGAGGATCATTTTAGGACCAAGAGACCAGCCAAAAAATGGCCCACGTGCTACCCCACGAGTTCTCCAGGACGTGGATGCCTAAAGCAATGTAATCAGAAAAACTCCAAATCGCCAATCAAGACTTATACCTACATGATCAAGACATTGAGTGGAGCAACTTTTGTTCTTGGACCAACCCCAAAAAGTGGCCGGAGGTGGTCGGAATCGAGGGCCCGAAACCAGCCAAAACTTTAATCGCTTAAATCCATTTCAAAACGCAGAAATTAATCCTAAACAACCCAACCAGCAGCTAAAACACATTGAGAGGATGAGAAAACATACCAAGTTTGAAGAATTTGGTTGCCGAAATTGCCGGAACGAGCATTGAAAAAATCACAAAAAATCAGGCCGTATTTTGACGTTTTCGGCGACATGAGCTGCGGATTGGGGCTGAGGAGGGGTGGGGCTGGAAGAGGGAGAGGAGGCGGTCAATTTGGGTCCGGTCCCATGGCCAATTGTGGCCTATGGCTGTGGCGGTGGCTCCTTGAGCCACCGAATGTTTCAAAAAAGTCGGGGGTAGAGGTGCTGCTTGCGAGGAGGGAGAGAGAGAGAAGTTTTCATATTTTAACAAGCTCATTTCGAAAAATTTACGATTGTGCCATTGAGTTTGTTTTGATCATAACTTCTTCGTTACAACTCTGATTCGATCCCATTACGTGTCTACGGACTCCTCTCGGTACAATCTACGTAATAGTACCAGTCATGGATTAAAAAGTGACCGAAATACCCCTACCCTTCGAGGCCAAAATTGTAATTTCAAATTTAAATTAATTAAATTAATGAATAATCTAAATTTGGGTCGGAATGTTACAATAAATGGTATTGTTGATTTCATGCGTGATCTGAGGGGATTGACCTCTCAACACATCGTTGAACACTCGGGATTGCCTTAGCACGTTAAGGTCGTTTTGAGATCCCGCAACTCCGAAAAAGACATGTCAAACCCATATATCAAATAATGCAATAGCTTCTAGAATGATACTTTTTTTTGCCCATCTTATTCCCATAATCTTCTTGCCAAGCAGTTGAGCAATTCTTCCACTACTAGTGCATGCAGTCGATGCTTCCAATCATGCCTGGGAAACCTTGAGCCTCAGCTTTTTGTAGAAGCCTTTGGAAGTCCCTAGGAGTAGGTTTGTGGAGGTAATCCCTTGTGTATATAGTTTCGATTGTTTCACAGAATTCTGACCAAGCTCTCTAGGATAGTGTATTTCCCAATCCTAGCAATCTCATCCATTGGTCTGCAGATGCGCCAACAACCTCGTCATGTAAGACATTTAAAGTATAATGTGTTTTGTAAAATATGAGAAATGAAATGATAGAAAGAATATGAATGATTGGTGTAAGTTGAGGTTGTGGTTTTATAGAGGAATTTAGAAGATAGAGATGGCACGTGGTGCAATTGTAGCAACTGAAAATCTTATCTGAAATCTTATATGTGAATTTTATAATAAATATGGACACATGGCAACCGAAAATCTTATCCGAAATATGATATGTGAATTTTATAATAAATATTGACATGTGGCAACCGAAAATCTTATCAAAATTAATCTTTCAAGTATAAAAAATAAAATTAATTTGATGTAAATAGTAATTGCCCTTTGCCATGGCAATGGGTGGAAACCGAACAAAAAAAATTGCATGGGCAAACACAATTCATGTGAATAGTAACAGCCCTTGCCTCCCATTACCTTTTGTTATGACAAATGGGTGAAAATGCTCTTAGAACACAGTCGCTCTAGCAAACTTAGCTTAAGCTCATGTATACAATTTAGTATATTTAAAGAATGTTGTTATTTCCACCATGTCTTATTTCCTCACCCACCTTATATTTAAAATTTTAAATACAAATTTAACCATTTGTAAAATGACTTGTAAGCCCCTCTGTCTCTTATTTGAGGTTTTGACACTTGTTCACTTTTTTTCTCCATGAAGAAAAGAGAAGCTTTTATTAAAGTCGAATATGAACTTTTGCACCTGTAGCCAAACAGTTAAACAAACACTCAGTCTCTACTTACTTCATCCCACAGGTGTGACCCTTCTACTCTAGACACAAAAGAAGCCACCAAATGGGCAGCTTGGTTACATGCTCGTGGTGCATACATAATGGGCAGGCTAGAATGAGGAGGTTGAGTGAGAAGCTTATTTGAGGAGGTGAAATCTCACAATCAACAACCAAAAACAAAGTACATTGGGGGGGGGGGGTGTGCATTGGGGGGTCCACACCCCTTTTGATGGTGAGATGGGCCTCCTCAAATAAGCTCATATTTGTGCCTAATAAATCACGGCCTTGAACTGACCGAAGGAGCCCCTTTTCCTCGGCCCCGGCATCCGCTCGAAGGACTAAAACACAGCGTTTTGCCAAGATGCTTGGCCTTCCTGAAAGCAAAAGAAAATTGCTAAGGCACGATCATCTCGGCCTAGATTATAGGTCGAGGCCGAACAAAATCACGGCCAAATGTATTAAAGGTCACATCATCACGTGATAGCAGGGCCCCATGCTTCATTTAATGAAGTAATGCCCCTGTTTATTGCAGCAAACCCACTGGCCACAAATAAGCATTTAATGCACGAGGGAAGGTGGGAAGTGACTGGAGTCAGGATTTGGTGATAGGAATCAGAATGATTAGACAGACATTCTCACAAGAATTCTTACAGCTTGAGAGATTGGGTGACTAACTATCAGAGCCATAAATGCGTCCCCACGACCAGAAGGGCAGAACCTTTGTTATTCGCTCATTCACCCCATATATCATACGACCCTTCATTTTCAAGGCGTCGGAGCACCATCTTTGTTATTCGCTCATTCACCCCATATATCATACGACCATTGCTCACTAAGCAGCGCGCGCGGATCACCGCCCGAAACCCACCACCAACACCACCACTAAACGGCCTTGTACCTTAGGCCGTGAACCTGACAGCTGAGATTAGTTCCTCTCTCGGCTACAATCGTTTGATTAGAAGACAAGTCCAAACAGGCGCACCACTTAACCACTTCCATCCACATCAACATCTCGACGCACGGTGAGACCGTGCCTGGCACGCCGCCCGCACACACGCACCGCACCCAAAAGCAGGAAGCCGCGTGTCAACGCATATTCCCTCGGCCCGGACTCCAGGCCGTGAGATTTGCGCGTAGACAGCTCCTCGCTCAACCTCCTCATTATATAAGCTACCGCATACATAAACCTCACCCTTCCCAATTGTTGGCCCAGCTCCCTAATGTCAAACACGATCCCATTGAACAAAGCCCCACCAACAAAGCCTCAACCGCCACCTTCCCATTCAGGACTCCGATGAATTGAACAAAACCTCAATTTAACAATGTTAGGTCTTATAAAAATTGAACACAAAATTAAAGAAAAAATGATAAACCTAACAGTTACCCACCCCATTGCAGTGGCGGCAACTCCTCCGCTCCTCACCATTAGCCAACCTCCTCTATTTCTTTTTCCCATGTTTCTGATTCAACTAAATAAAATTCCACCTTGGGTTTTCTGATTCAACTAAAAACTTATTCTGGAATATTAGAAATTGTTACTTAACCACTTGGTTGTTAGGAGATGGAAAATAAGATGCATCAATTGACAATAAATTTCCATACTTTGTAGACTCAAATTGTGGGTATAGTGGCGAAGTGGTGGAGCGTGAGAGAGAGAAGACGAGAGAAGACAGGAAGAGAGATGATGAAGGGATGTATTAATTAAAGGGTATTTTGGGAATAATGGTGGGTGAAAAAATAGTATTGTGTTTTTTCAAATTTACATGGTGAGTGAGAAGATAAGGTGAGTAGAGAAATAGGACAAGAGTGGAAATAGTAGCACTCTATTTAAAAGATGCCTTGTTTGCGTTCTTGGAAGCTTCCATTTCAATTCAAGGAAATGGTCGAAAATGTCCATAATTCACTGGCACAGCCAGCCCTCTTTCCTGGAGAAAAACTTAGTTGCAATAGGGATATCACCGTTTTTTGTTATCTCCGGCCAATAAAACTATGCCGCGTAAAAGTGTTGTCACGCATGTCATAACGTTATTGGCCTGAGATAGCAAAATAGTATTATCCTAGTTTCATGGAAGTCTTTGTCCTCTCTCTGTGCACATTATGGTTTGCTATCACATCTTGGCGGTCTAAGATCTTAGGCCGCGCCTCTATTTTGAATTTTGATTGAGATTGAGAGAGATCCCGATTATATTCCAATTAATATCACATACGCTTATCTGGGACTCACTTTAGAAACAGACTCAATTGTTGTACTCTAGTTGTGATTAGAGCTGCTTATCTTCAACTGCTTTTTGCATGCTTCTCTCTTGGGTTGGGTTTTGTTCCTAAAATTGATGATACGCAACGCATGCATACATATATAGTGATAATTGGGTCAGAATTGGAATTCCCTTTTACGACTAGCCGAAGAAATAGATGAAGCAAGCAATCAAACAAGAACAATTATGCTGGACTTCAAATATATGCAGTAAGTATCTAAATCACAAAGCTCAAATAATAGATAGCATGAGTTGATTTTGCAAAGAGAATAGTAAAACAAGGGTCTGCTTTCCGGAAAAGCATTCTTCCTTGACAAAGAAATGTTTTGACAGATAATTCCTCCCATTACTTTAGATAAGCTCACCATTCTATCAAAAGGGCAGCAGTAGGTACTCTTACAGAAACACATTTTAAAAGGAAAAAGGAAGATGCTTACTCTTTTTAGTTTCTAGGTTGAACATAAACACTTGTACGAACAGCTATAGTTCACTCGACCCAAGACCAACACAAGAAAACAGAGTATCTACAAAAGTCTTCATCACACAGAACTTCCCAACCATCTCACACAGAGAAGGGGGCATCATAATGACAAGGCCAAAATGTAGATTGGCAAATTCCATCTATTACTCTACGAGACAAGATAAGATGGGGGCCAATGCTAACCACATGCAGCAGCACTTATACCTTTATTTCTCTACCAAAAATCCAGCTGAATGGAACAGTGGATGATTGCTTTGCCCTTCCCTGAGCCCTCTCCTCCAACCTTCTAATTCTTGGCGGCAATCCACACACGAAATCTTGTGCTCTACGTCCCTCGCCAGAAAGACCCGTCAACTTCTCTATGTTCCATCTTCCAACCAAAAACTCCAAAATATCAGCATAATCCCTAGCAGTATACACTTCAAGCCGCTGGGCAACAGCTGAGAAATGTTCGAAAAGATTGTCATCTTGACCATCGTACATCAAGTGGGCTGGCATTGATATTTTTTTCTTCATCATGTCAGCTAAAGCCAAGACAGTGCCATCTGGATCAATCTCAAAGAGCTTTTCCACAATTTTTGTATAGGCAGTTTCATGGCGTTTTTCATCTGAGGCAATGGTACCACATATCTGAGCCAATTTGAGGTCCCCGTGCTCTTTGGCTTGCCTGGCAGTGTTCCCATGGGAGATGAATGTTGCCCTCTCTTGAAATGAAGTATATATGAACCCAAGGTAGGGATTGTTTTCTGTTTTAGGGTCCTAAAAAGGAACAGATAATTGAAAACTAGAATATAATAATAATCATAAAAATAACAATATAAGGAGAGAAGAGGGTGCAGCTATGTTTCAAGTGTGTATGTCATATAGCGGTGAATCAGGCAAAAACTAGACTGAAATTCCACTCTAATTGACATGCAGATGTTCTCTGAGTAACTAGAATTATGGAGATACGATCATAAAGGGAGACTTCCAGAAACAGAAATGACATGGAAAATTTAAGATCATGATGTACTTTTTAACATATATAACTGTTTCTTGTCTTTCCTATACTTATGACCAGCTAAAAGGTCTTAAGCTTCTTAAGCTGTAGTCAAGGGGATTGATGTAAAAGGGAAAAAAAAAGGAAAAAGAGAAAAAAGAATATAACAATTACATTGCACCCTAGTCCAGCAGTTAGCATCCTTTATGATTAATATAATTTCAAAAGCTTTCCTACAATGCCAAAATTCCTAAGTGTGGACTCAGAAAAGTATACCAAAAATATTATTGTTCGGAAATAACCAAAATTGAAAGAAAGAAAAAAATAAGAGAGAGAATAAAAAAAGATCTCACCATTCCTGATCCAATAAGATACTGAATTGTCTTCTCAATTTGTCTCATATCTACTCTTCCCGAGAGATAAAGATACTTGTGAAGAAGGTCACCATGCCTATTCTCTTCGGCAGTCCAGGCCCTGGTCCATACTGCCCAGGAAGTAGGGCTTGCACCCGTCTCATCCCGAACTCCATCTAAGGTATTAAGCATTGTCTGGTATGTTGGTAGGGCTTCTTCGGTAATCATATCTCCAACCAACACAACAAAATAATCATCAGGAATTTCCTTTGCTCTTTCCCTCAGCTCCTTAACTTGCTCATAGAATCCATCTGACTCAGGGAGTGGAAGAAAATCTTGTGGTTGCCAGCACTTCTCAACAGGCTTTAGGTGCACCAAGATGTTATTCTCAGCCCAACCTTCTAATGATGTGAAGATCTCAATCTGTTCAGGAGGCATTGAATGAGTCACTTGAACATGTGTCTCACGTGGAGGGCAATAAGACTTCTTTAGATTCTCGGTCTCTCTATAACAAGCAGAAAAAGAAGATCTTAAAATGGTATACTTAAAATGATAAATCTAACAACCATTACAAAAGCTTTCTAATTCCCCAAATAACATACTTCAAGTTACATTGCAATTAGATAAATATTCCTAGGAAACCTCATATTTCACCTATACATAATTCTATATAGGTGAGGGAGAAAACTTACATATACAAGAAGCATATGAATAGATAATGAAAATAAGAAACAAGCAAAAGAATACGAATACCAACTGGGAGAGAGGGAGAGAGGGAGAGAGGGAGAGAGAGAGCATTTTGCTTTTAAAAGTATGCTCATCTAATAAGACACAGGAGCAAACTTGACCAACCACCATATAGATAATAGAGAAGTCAAAGATACAGGCAGCTACCAAACTCAGAAGTAAAACCAAACGGAATAAACATAATTTGTTGCTTGCAGTGTTACAGCTAAAATTGAAAACTTGAGAACATGACAAAGGTAGATTTCATGTATACCAATGCAAATGACAATCAAAATACCATTAACCATGTCAAAAAACATGACACTTCACATTTGATAAATGAGAAACCAGGGGAAAATAAACTTGAATAATATTGCATTATATGAATAATAGACTATGATAATTAATTCAGGTGCATATGATAATTGTTTAGCAGAACTCCTGAACATAAAGATGGAGAGAGAAATAGAGTTTAAGAAATTCATACGATGAGCTGACTACCTACATTGCACCAATCCATGAAAATATATACAATTGAAAAAAAGAAAAAAAGAAAAGTAAAAAGTATAGTGCAAAGACTCAAACATTAAACAAACGAAAGTAGCTGAACTTAATTGGAAAAAGAGACCGAGTATCCAACTAGAGTGACAATCGTCAATCATACAAGTTAAATATCTGGGGTGGATACAATAATTACTCAAACACAGAAATAAAAAAATAATTTAAGTATTGGAGAAATATAAAACATCAAACTGCCAGAAAATGAAGGCACAGGGGACAACAGGACATCAATCTTTGTATATGAAATCACATATTATTAAATAGTATGTTAAATAAATGAAACTAGTCCACCTACAGAACCTAGTTCCAAAAGAAAGTATAAACCCAAGAAATCAGACCTACCTCTCAACAAATGTGAGAAATAGTTACACAGCACAAGCACACCTTCAGAATTCAGATTGAAAAGAAGAAAATGAAAATCACCGTATCACTTTCAAAATCTTACCCGCTACAGATAAAATTCAATAGGAATAAAAGCATAAAAGAATTCTCTTTAAGAAAAAGAAACTAAAATAGGATTAAAAAATAACATTTAATCATGATTGGAAGTTCTTTTGTATGTTTCCCCAGCAAGGATTGAACAGATATAATGCATGCAGTTAAAAGAAAAATCCAAATAATAATAAACAAGAAGAAACTAGCTTACAACCTGATCTCATCAAAGAAGTGCCCATGAATTATATCTACATAGAGCATCATGCAACTTGCAAAGCTAAATGAAGGGAGAGGACAGAATAAGAAAACATAATTTCAATTATGTTTCACCGATCTCAATAACCGCATAACATTTCTCAAAATGTGTACAATCTGAATGAGATTTATTTAAAAAACAAACCCCAAAATTCTAAAAACACCATCAGAAAAATAAGAAACAGAAGAGTTTTTCTTTCTTTCTTCAAGAAATTAACCCCATATTCAGCTGCATTAGCATAAAAGATTTTAATTTTAAAAAAATACAGATCAACAGAATGGCTAAAAAATCATTCTTGAAGATACCTATTTGAATTTTTTGCGAAGGGACAGAGAACCCAACATGATCAGTCAAGCAAAATTTGTTTAAAAAACAAAAGGAAAGAAGGAAACTCACTTAGGGGAGGAGTGAAGAGTGGAGGCCATGAAGATTTTTGGAGATCTGAGATTGTGGGACTTGGAAGGGAGGTTGTGAGATGGGAAGGTAATCATGGAATTGAGACTCAGAGCCATTTCTGCTTGATTTCTTTGTTTCTTTCTTTCTCTCTTTCTTGAATCCAAAAGAGCTTTGCAAAACTGTTGAGTTGGTTTCAGTTCAGCTTATATGACGTGTTTATTTCTTATAAAGTGGGTGTGGGAGAGAGAGGGAGAAGGCAACACGAAGATATGAGAAAGGAACAACCGCAACCAAACGAGGAAATGTATGGCGAGAGAGACGGAAACTTGATTATTAAAGTTGCCGTATTTCCATAAGGACCAGTCATTTCTAACCTAATTACGTTACTTGCCACTTTGATTTTGGGTCGGTCGGTTTGGTTTGGATTATTTCATTTTTATTTTTTAGGTTTTTTCTTGCGACTTGCCGAATTGGGGGTTAAAGTTCAAGAAACGCAAGCCAAATCTAGACTTATATATTCTGTAGAGTGTAGATCTCAAATATCAATCCAAAAAAATCTCAAATAATAATACAACATAGCAGTGCAGGAAAATGAGGAGTTTGAAAAGAATATAGGTTGCAATTCTCAGTTCCATTTCTCCACCAAGCATGTTTCCGTTGAATGATATGAGGCTCAAACACTGGAAAATGTGGAGTTGATGATACTATAGGAAGCCTTAGTTTTTATAATATATATATATATATATCTGT
This sequence comes from Prunus fruticosa, assembly GCA_018703695.1. Lineage (NCBI taxonomy): Eukaryota > Viridiplantae > Streptophyta > Magnoliopsida > Rosales > Rosaceae > Prunus > Prunus fruticosa. Next base: position 46,777,845 of record CM031922.1, on the reverse strand, counting down.
GTCTGTGTGTCTGTGTGTCTGGGAGTTTTAATTTGGTGGTTGACAATAATTAATTAGCGTAGGAGGGGAAATCCTTGACTTGAAAACGTTTGGAGATGCGTGCTTGTAAATTCAGCTGGAAATAGGGACAGACAGATATAACCAATGAATTAAGGTGTTGTTTTTTCCGTAAACAAAATCTGAGAGAGCCAGAAGCAGCCACCACTACATTTTCATGGGTGCGGTGGGTGGGACCCAAAACAAGAAAGAAGAAGATCAATAAATAATATTCCCACTTGGATCCGTTACTTGCTGCTTGCTGCAGCCTGCAGCATAGACTCTATAGCATACAAATACAATAGCCTCGTATGAGTCATATCATATTCTCCTCCAGTCCAGGTCAGGTGACTCCCCATAATGAATAGAATAGTGAATATTCATCTCGTCTGATTCTTTGCGTTTTGTTGTCACATCTCATGTGAGATGAGATGCAATGTGATGTTTTTGTTCTTTTTTTTCAATTATTCTTTTCTTTTATTTATGTCTCTTTGTAAACAAAATTATTTCAAGGGTTTAGGACTGTAACAAGAAAAACGAAAGGCAAGTAAGCAGAAATTTTCATGGTGATGGACATGGATAGTTGTAGTAAATACTAAACAGTGTAAGAACGAAGGAACCAAGTTCCCCAATTAATGACATTTAAAAGGCCAACAAGTCTAGCTCAATAGAAAATGACATTAACTTGTAGATCAGAGATCTCAAGTTCAAATCATCACTACATCATAATTCCCCTTTAATTTTGACAATCAGTCAAGCCAAACTTCAGGTTGGGAGTTGGGTGTTTGCCCCAACCCCAGACAGCCCCAGGCACCATATATGAATTACGAACAAAGACAAAAGCAAGAGCAAGAGCAAGGGCAAGGACAGCCAATAAATAAACCAATCTCCTACCTGTATTTTCCTTCAGTTTTAATTGTCTAATTAGCTCTCTCAGGCGAATGTCAATAAGCTTTTATTTGTGTGACTTATATTTCTTTTTCTTTTTTTTATGTATGTCCCTTTAAAAGTAAATGTATTTAAAGAATATTTGGTGAATAAGAGCAGTTTTGAATAATTTCAACCATGATTACTTTATATATATAACTATGGACAAAATCCTGAATGTTTATTGTCAAAGCTTTTCCACCAATAACGTACCCATATATAAATGTAGGTGACTCAAGATACTTTCCCAAAAGCCAAAAGCCAAAAGCCAATTTACGTTGAAAAGTCACGTGTAGATGTTTATTTCAACAACTAATTGATGCTCTTTAATAAGGGCATACTTTGTATCCAAAAACACACAAGAAAAGGACATGGTTTGATTATTGATAGTCAGTCTCTCAGTCAGTCAGTCAGTCTTTGTAATCGTAAAATGATTAGTTAGATATCAAGCAAGCAGCAGACGTAGAAATTCCTAGCCTATTGAATCTGTTTTACTTTCTGAAACAAAAAAAAGAGTTTACACCAAACCTCTTATGGGATTTGGATTGGGACAATCTGGGTATCTGCAGCGGATTACATGCTATGCTATTGACCGAAAAAACAGCCCATACATCCATTCCATATATTACAAAATGAAAAAACAAAACGAAACAGCAATCTACGGGCGTCCATATGTGCAACTCTGCTGCCCTTGTCCAGAACAACCTGGCTTCACAGCTGGCTGAGGTGAGTTTTCATTAGGATTGAAACTTTTACCAGTAGGCGGCAAGCACCTTTTCGAGAAAAATGCAGCAATACTCTTGGTCTGCCCAGCTCTCTTTTCTGTTGATCACAAAGGAATATTAGTCTTAAATAACCAGATTCATTATGGTAATTTGAGGATGGTCAGGTCAAACATACCAGGAGATGTTGACAAGCCAACTTTTTCCAAAATTTCTTTCTTCACCTACATTACAAGATGAACATGTATTAAGCAAACCACAACTTTCTACAAACATAGATTACCGTATGTTGTATATCCATTCATCAGCCAAAGCAACTCAATTGCGACTAAACTTACCAGTTACCTTACCACCATAGTAACTAAATTTTATAAACTAAGCAAAAAAGATAAGTATCTACATGAACCCGTTTTTTAAGACACGACACTAGCGAATGTGCTTGTTCTGGGCCTAAGCTCAACACAATCGAGCACCAGAGGGCACAGGCACATAAAAATTCCATAAACAATTGTGCCTAATTGAAATATCACGCAGATGGCAGCGCAAACCATTTTACATCTCTACTCCTGAGTGACCAAACTCGGAGATTTCAAATATTCAAGACTTAAGAGTGTGTGTGTGTGTGTGTGTGTGTGTGTTGGGGGGGGGGGGGGCAGTGGGGGTAATGGCAATTAACCAAGTTATGAGTCATTAACCTGCCAACGGTTATCTGCAAAATCTGATATCTCACGCACTTTATTCCTTAACTGAGACTTCGACATATCTGGGAACTTTTTCTGCAAAGTTTGTAACACTTTATTGATGCCCTGTGAGCATGACTGAATGGCAGACACCTGAAAATTGCAAGATTATAATATTCTTAGCAACCAACTATTGACACTGTCAACAAGAAAGAAATTCAAAGCAAAGCAAAATATTTATGAAGCTAACGCTCTCCCTATTTATAGTTCATACTATCAATAAGTTTAAATTGGATGCAGTACTAATGAAACAGCTCATGTAAAATTGAAACCTCACACAAAGGTTTCTGATTCAAGATGTAGAAAGAAATACACTACTTACTATTGTAGGCAAATCCGATTCTGGTATAACAGTCACAGAGGAGATTGATTTAACACAGGGCGTGCCATTTGAAAGGCAAACTTCTTGGTCTTCTTCTGGTATGCCATCAACTGATATCTCCACAGGTGAACTGCCAGGAAATACGTGCATACTAAGAGGCTTGCAAGCACATCTGTTCAAGCTTAAGAATACCATTAAGATCTTCAGCTGTTAGCAAAGAGACCTTCTCATGCATCAAATTTGATATAATTAAAGGCTGATTTTTCTGAAGAGAGCGTTCTGTCAAATTTCCTAAATATTTTTGCTGTCGAAGCAAAATAGAGAATTTCTCGCTCTCTAAATCTTGCTTAAAACTAGGTGAGATTCTGGTCTCCTCATATGTTATATCAGTTTCCATCCTGTCAACTTGTACTCCCTGCATGCATATAAAAAGGTAAGTTTCATAAATAGGTACTTCAACTTTTTGATTACATGGTGATCATTTCAGCCAAATCGTTAACGATGTGTTCGTCTATTTGTTTTATCAAACATAGATGCCTCAGTGGTTTCCGGCCAGGCTGACTTTTTATCAACAATATCCTTAAATGGACTTTAAAAAATAGACAGTTCGGATAATCAATTTATAAGCAGAGTGGGACCCACAAATAGTATTACATGAGGAACCGGCAACTCAAGCCCACTGTAGATATATTATATTACAGTAACCAGTTAAGGTATTTCCAAGCTATGGAATAAACTTGCCCCAAAAAGCGTTTTACATGGTGCATTCTCTGAAAGTAAAGGAACAGCTCAAACGTTTCAATTAAGACCTTTTTAGACCAATACACATGAATCTCTTTTTGAGGGACTGAAACATAAATGAATCCACGTCAGCTAAAATTAGAATTTTTTTATTAATCATGAGTTTTCAGGTTTTCAGGTTTTCAGGTCTTCAGGACTTCTAGCAAGAATTTGATTTTCAAATAACATCACACGAGGGAGAGTTGAAATTAATTTTAGTTGGACATGTAGTTCAACAATTTGACAAGAGTACTGTGCAAATGGCTCAAGACAATACAAGCACAAGTCTTACACAAGTCAGCTAGGATAAGTAAAAAGAAGTTTAAGGAATGTAGGCACCTAAGAGCGACTTCAGAGAGGAGCTGGGACACGGGCTGGTGGGGGGGAAAAAAGAAAAAATGGCGTTCCAGCGATGAGCCCAAGCCCGGGCTGGGAGTGGGACCCACGAAGTTGGGCTGGCCCGAAGGCCAGTTCAGCCCGAGATACAAAACGAGGGGCTGACGTCAGCGATGACGTCAGCAACAAAAAATTTAAAAAACAAATCTTTAAAAAATACAAATAAATACTTAGTCATATTTTTCACTTCCCACACCAAAAATCTTATCCGAAAATATTATCCAAGTTAATTATTGAGGTAAAAAAAATTGTGAAAAAAAACAAAAAAATGAATAGTAATTGCCCTTTGCCATGGCAACGGGTGGAAACACACAATACTATTTGCAAGGGCAACTACTATTCACATGAATAGTGGCTGCCCTAGCTCCCCCCTTGCCATGGCTAAGGGCAAATGGGTGGAGTTGCTCTAATAAAATATTTTTGCAAAGTAAATCATTCACGTTATACCCACCAATTGTACCTGTAAATGACTAGAAGGAAATGAAGATGTGAATGACGTAGATATCTCCGTACAATACTAGTTGAGTACAACTAGATGAGAATTATGAGCATTTCGATACTACGGAAGTCTGAAAATTATGTAACTAAATGAAAACTCATCCATGAAACTGAAATACAACTATCAACCACTCTTTACCTTTTATTCTGTGAATGGGAATGGACAAGATTTCAATCATTAATAACAAGTAGAACAATTTAGAAAGGAAAATGTTATGCCTAAAGAGTCACTCCATGGCATTAGTTTTTACAATGGCCTACACACATAGCACACCAACCAAATTTGTGGACATACTCAATGACCATCCAAAACATTATCACAAGGGTAAAAAGTAACTTCGCAACTTCAATCATCAAAATTACTGACCTCGTTTTCTGAGAGATACCCATCAGGTACAAAAAAGCCATCTTCACTTTCATCTTCATCATCAGCTTTTGAACACCCCTCTTCTAAGCTTTCCTCTGCATCATCTTTATCACAATCAGACAGGCTTTCACCAGGATCCTCCTGGATAATGACAGTCATTAATGACAATTATCGCCTACATATCAACTACATGGTATGAAAAAGAGTCACATATTACCTCTTCCCACTCCTCATCACTATCCACATCATAATCCAAGTCCGGGTCCTTCCTAAAAGGGTGACAGGGTCGAACAACATGACTGAAAACCACATTATAACAAAAATAATCAGTCTAATATTTCCGCCGCAAGTAGCTGAGCCTTCTAGGGGCTAGGCAACCAGGGAAAAAGACCTTTCTATACTGAAACATAACACAAAGTGTTATGAGTTAATTCCACTATTGCATAAAAAGACAACAGAAAATTCCCATTCACAACAATATGCATTGTGTAAATTTAGATCCAAATAGACAAACAAAAAACATGTCAAGCACTCAAATGCTTTACTTTCTTGCTCCCCTTTTACTATTGTAACCTAGCTACCAGATATTATAAACAAACATGGCATGTTTCCAACCAATTACTTGGCAATTGACAAATGATATGTTGCTTTCTCAAACTTCAAGCAGTCATCCAAGTTGACTGATCAAATAGCGGACTCTTTGTGGGTGCCTATTTACCTCTCCTTTCAGACACAATTTGGGCTTAATATATCTCACTTAAGTCTCACTCTCCCATAACTAAAATTCATGGAGGAGATGAACTCACCTTTTCTTAGGCCATATACCATAGAATGCAGGTCTACAGCTCTTATCAAATTGTAGCAACTGCTTTCCCCGTTTGCACTTTTTAACATCGGTAAGAGAAAAATCTGTATTAGCCTGACATGATTTATCATCGGAAACATGTTCTCTCCATCTATCTACAAGTTTCTCTGTGCTTAAATCATCACCATGAACTAGTCCTTTACTGGTTGTGAGCTTAAGTTCCTTAAATAGTTCAGTCTTAGGCTTCTGACGTATGCCCCAGTGTTGGTTTCTGTTTGACCGAATATAATGGCCTAAGTGACGCCAGGAAGACATGTGCAACCTGCAATGTACAAAGAAATTATCATTATAAATTGAGAAGAATGCATCTTTAATGGTTATATGGTTTGAACATTAATGATGCCAACCTGCGGATATCCTCAGCAATAATCTCCTCATTAGATGAAAGAGTATGATCCATTGACTGGGTGACTAGCTCAGGCATATTTTCACTGTTTTTACTCAACAAATCAGACATAATTGCTTTAGTTGGAAATTGGTCACTCTGGCATGCCATGATGGTTTTGCTTCTTTTGACAAAACGTTCCATGATTGAAGCTTGCTTTTTAATGGATAGTTGCTTTTTCAACTCAGCTTCTTCCTTTTCTCGACGGCGTTGTTCTTTTTCAGCATCTTCTTGCTGCTTCCTCTGCAGTTTCCTCATTTCAGACTCTTCTTTTTCACGACGCTTTTCATCTTTTTCTGACTCTCCTTGAAGCCGCTTTAGCTCCTTCTCCTGAAATACTTCTACAGTTAATCCTGACAAGAAAACTAGGAAGCCCAGAGGGTGTCAACAAATAACTTACACTTAACCATTCTTCCTTTTGATGCTCACGTTCCAATCTTTTTTTCTCTTTCTCAGACACTCGTTTATCTCTCTCCATTTGTTTGATTAATAATTTCTCTTCTCTTTTGGCCTCTTTCTTTGCCCTATGACAAAGGTCAAACAAAAAAAAACCTTATTAGGAAATCAAATGAAAATTTGATATACTCTTTAATCATACTCACTGAATATACATACATGTCTGCACCATTTTTCACTGATAAGCGATCCATTAATGAGCGGATCTTTGCCTCGCACAGTGCTTTATCAAGCTGTTCGGATGCCTTCATCAGGTCATGTATGTAATTTTGATCGCTCTCTGGCTTTTGTAATGCCATTGCCATTGCTAGCACAAACATAATTGTCAGTAACTCACCTCACAATCCAAAACTAAACGAATGTAATGAAGATGACAGTGTAGTATTTAAAGGTGCAGAATGTTCAAGTCAGGATCATGGACACCACTAAACTAACTTATATTTCTTTTCATAGTCAAATGAAAATGAATTAGATAAAACTTACATCAATGAGCCGAATTTATGTGTACAGTGTATAAACTAGCAAGACACTAAATGCGGGCTCTAAAACTTAAAGAAACATGGTCAAAAGGTAAAAGATTTGTCACATCAGCGTACAAGAGAATAGGACTCCAGTTTGCACGACCTTTAATTACTCCACACTCTCAGCCATTCACTCGGACCTTGGAAACATCGAACAACCTTTTCTCCAACATAAAGACACTTTTTTTTTTTACCAAGGCATGTCACTACCAAAAAAGATCAAAGAAATCGAATATAAGTTACAAAGATAATCTGTAACAATGTGGCACCACCCCTCCCAAAGAAGCATTTCGGAATTTCTGATTGTTGATTGGAAACATCAATCTAGAGCAAACAAGTCACTTCCTGTCTTTATTCTTCAATTTCTATGCATCATTCGCTTTTCTACATTTACATTAATCAGCTTAGAGTAAATGAAAGACTAGCCAACCCCTTTTCTTATTTCTGCTTCAAGAGGTGTTTATGCATGGCTAGTCACATCAAAACTAGTAAGCATTGAGTTAGTACATCAATGCTTCCCAGATACATCATGTGCATTTAACAAAGCATAATATGATTTCTCTCTTGGTATATAGTCTCAGGGAGCCTTCAAATTACCAAAAGAAGGACAAGGAAATCAACTAGATTGCATTCTTCTGTTTCAGCCAAACAGCAGTAACATGTTACAAGGTTTTTAAGGATGGAGGTAAATATTTTGGTGATCTATTGACTAAGAATGATGCGGAAGGCAATATTTATGTTGACTATCAGAATTAAGGTGAAACCCATCTGGCATGTGATGACAAGACATCTATCATGTGATTCAATTATAACACAAGTAAAAAAGACAAACAAATCCATAGAATTATTGCTCATCATTATGTAATGCACAAGACACCCAAAACCAATCATTTAATTAAGGAATCAATATGTACCAGAAACTGCAGTAATCCTCTCATGGATCTTTCTTCGACAAGTGCGCCTAATATTCAACACTCCGCGCACAGGTGCTGGCATCAACTTTACATCCCTTGTCTATACAATAGGTAAAAAAAGATAAAAACTTAAAAGACCAAAGATAAAGTAAATAGTGCAGTACAGAAAGTTGCCCAACAGCAAGGATTAGTATGCCCAACAAAATATGCAAGCAAGAAAATGGTAAACACTCAACATATCAGAAAAAGAAAAAGAAATAGAAATGTGGGTAAAAAACCAAAAGCCTTTTATACACACAATAGAACTGCAATTAGATGAAGACCTTTACGTACAAAAGAAGCACAATAATATAAACAAAATTAACCAGAACATAAAGTAACAAGCAAGGTTCACAAATCTATCAACAATTCAGGAGACCACATAAATTGAACATACTCAGTTATCAAAAAACCAAAACCAATACAAATGGGTAAATTGAACATTCATAAAAATTCAATAGTAAAAAGAACCATCACCTCCCAACACCAAAGACACGACTCGGACTCGTCCTCCAAAACATCAGCATCAACATTCGGCACACCGTACATCACTCTTTGTCCAACAAAGAGCACAATGCTCTTCACATAGGCCAAAGTCACATTCCCAAAAGCCTCATTTGCGTTCTTGACCTTCTCGAAAACCTCCTCAACAAGCTTCGACAATGGCAGCCCACTCTCTTCGATCAAAGCCCCAATGACCGAATTCATATTGTTACCAAATTGCTTCACATCTAAATCGACTCTCTGACCCATCACTTCCTTGTAGAACCCAAACAACCCATCAAGCTGTTTGCGAAAAGAGTCAATCTGAACCTCTTTTGCCTCAAGTCCCAAACATTCTGGGCTCAAGCTAGCCCTCTTTCGCTTCTGGGTCTTCCTCACTCGATCTTGGTCGTTGGATTTCCGGCCACTTGGGTTATCTCCGCCGTCAATTGCCACCACTTCACACATCATTTTCAAACTCTAGGGCTAGAAAAGTCGGATTCACTCAAACACATATGAAAATTCACAGATCAAAAGCCCGAACTCCTAGATAATCTGAACCAGACGGAAAACCGACGCTGCTTGGGTCCAATGGATTGGGGATTAAGAAGAAAACGAATAGGACAAGTGAACAGCTGAGTATTTCAGAAACCCTAATGAGAGAAAGAATGGCTTTTCCAAATATCTTCACCGTCTTTTCTTCTTTTAACTTTTTAAACAAAGAAATTCTTGGAGATACTGAAAAGATGGGTGGGAGTTGCAGAGACAGAGCGGCAACCAGATATATGAAGTAACAATTTTTCCAACAGCTATGAATAATTTTGAAGACGAAACAAATTTATTTATTTTTTCTGTTTTCTATAAATAATTAATAAAATGGTCTTGGAGAATAATATTACCAAAAGGGTTGCCATACTTTTATTTTTCCCGCCAAAAAGGTTTGCCTCCAAAATTGCGAAAATAACGCTTTTTATGATTTTCGTTTTTCGCGCCACTGGTGTTCGTTTGCGCGGGACACCGGAAAATGAGACACGTGGGGGACGAATGGCATTTGCCAGTACTCGTGGCGCCGGAGGAAGATAGTATAATTAAATTCCATGTAGAACAATTTAGAAACATGGTTAACAATTTTGCCACAAAATAATTAAAATTAATTTTTTATGTTTTTATGTTTCGAAAATGTGTCTTTTTTAGCAATTCTCCCTTCATTACTCGAAAGTTACTGGTTTTGTTGGATGTCAAAGACTAATAAGAAAGAGAATAAAAAGAAACAGGGAGAGATATTTTTATTTTTTTAAATCTTATGTTCAAAATGTCTACCAACATAAGAACTGACCTCTTTCATTACTTTTGTTTTCAATAAGTGATAGTGGAGATTCAAATATTCTAAGTTGGATCCCTTGGGCCATCTTCGGTAGTGGTGGGCTAAACATAGTCTACCCATAAAATTTAGTCTATTATTTATAAGTTTTTAAGGAATAGTATTGGGCTATATATTTATTGTCTCTAGCAGCACATGACTAAATCATAATCCCTCAATATTTTATTAATTTTTAGTATATGATTTAAAGATATTGGTTAATTTAATTAAAGTGCTATTTATACCCTATTCAAAATACATTTTAGATGAGGGGACTTTTTTTGTATGAAAAGAGGAAGGATAATAGGTAAATGATGAAAAATTTGTGGGAAATTCTATAGAAGGATGAAAAGAGTATAGTATGTAAAATGAAAGATGAAAAGAATGTAGGGAATTAGATAAAAGAATGAAAAGAACGTGGGAAATTATGTAGAAATGATGTTGGTATATATAGAAGAGAAAAAAGGAATTTGTTTAGATTTATATATAAATACCAATTTTTAGGATTTTTTTTTTAAAATAATAATAATGGCTAGCTGATGTCAACCGACCTTAAATAGCCCACCCATAAATCAGGCCAAGTTTGGACCAATAGTTTGCTTCTTTGGTATGCTGACTAGGTTTGGCCCAATGACATGGAATGTTTAGCTCACTTGTCGGAGATGATTTTTGGGTGTGCAATGGCTAAATTTGTGGGTGTAGCCCACTAATTAGGCCATTTCCAACTTTAACGAGCTAAACGTCAAATTTTTAGTTTTTAGCCTAAAAACCTTCTCCAACCCATGTATTGCATGGGCCTAATATATTGCCTAATGGATTGCATGGACAAAAACCTTCTCCGTGGTGAACTCCACGGAGAGAAGAAAAGTAGCCCACATGAACAAGTGAATAAAGATGCCCCGTCTAACACAAGGACTGACATCGACCAACGCTAGTGCGCTTCGCGTGGCAAGATCAGCTGATGTTGTTTACATTTCAAGACACTTTTTGTTTGTTTTTTTTTTTTTTTCAAACCCAATGTTGTTTTCATTTTAAGTGAAATTATATTATATTTTGAATTTTGAAATTTTTTTAGGTTTAAATATTTATAAAATTAAATCACGAATATTTAAACAAAAATAATGTCAAGATAAATTAACGAAATAACAAAATTATGGATTAACCATTCTTGAACAATTTAATAAGTTGCAAACTCAAATTATGAGTGTGCATGGTTGGAGGAAAAAATTATTTGAGTTCCGAAAAATACATGAATAATTGTATTTTAGAGGGTGAAATTTTGAGTTTAGCCCAAACGTGATTGGAGATGGGCTTGTAGTTTCTTGAAGATAAACACCACTAAAAGTCGGTTTGGTTCACGAAATAAATTTATTGGAAATAAAACTCTCATGTCTAATATGAGAGGATATTAATAGGAGATGTTCACTCATGTGTTTAGCAACCCTGAAAAATGTCATTTGATCTAATTCCCTTGTTTGGTTTTTGTAGTATTAGAAATGAAAACTTGTTCAATTTTCCAATATTACCCTTCAATTTGTTAAAGTTATATTAATGAAAAGTGGTAATTGAATGAGGGTAAGTTAGTACAAGAAAAAGTGCATTACATTCCTTCATAGGTATATATGAGAAAAAGAAGAAGAACTAGTAGCTGGAAATGGCAGAAGAAAAAAAAAAGAAAGGGGGTTATGTAAACTTACTGTTCCTGGCAAAAAAAAGAAGAAGGTAAAGTTACTCTACCAAAATGGAACTGAGAGAGCCCAAAAATGAGAATAGTAATATATTGATGAATTGAAGTTGAAGATCAGGTGGTGTGCTGTGCTGGACCTTGAAAAAGGGTGGTTGGCACACCTCGATCGCTTTTCACTTATCTTTTGTAAGTGGACTGGACTCTGGTGGTGTGTGTGTGTCCGCCTCAATGAAAAAGAAGATGATATATGTATGGTATTTACGTGCGAATGTTTTATAATTATAAATGTGGAATTTGATTGGCAAGAAGACGCCGGACAAAACTTACAAGAGATAAAAAAAAAAACAACAAGTGGTTCTGCTTGCTTTATGTGTGTGATGGATAGGTTTAGAGAGGCGGAGGAGGAGAATGGAGTTGTGGTTTGGCCACAAAGCGAATCATTTCCTTATTTGGAAGGTTCTCTGGTGACCAATGCATTATGTATCTCGAGAAATCGAAGTATATATATATTGATGGGCGACAATTGCTGAACATCCAATCCAAATTGATTCTGTATCCCTTTGTTCCTTTGTTTTTTGGCTACGCACGCTGTCTTTGTCCAGCTTTGATTCACTCACTTGTTCTTTTTATTTTTATTTTTTATATATAAATATAAATATAAATAAACTTGATCGGTTGGAACTTGGAAGAAGAATAATGAAATCATGAAATGATCCCAATTCCCTCGAGGGCTTTCAACTACTAGTACTAGTACCTAAAAAAGAGTAGGGCTAAGGCCCTCTCTTGCTCATCAGTCAATTCTTGTATATCTATTTATCTTTCTCTTTTCTTGTGTTTGTGCGGTCTCATCCTCTCACTCTCACACCCAAAAAAGTAACAAGCGCACACCACAATGTCAATATGCAAGGAAGGCCCTTTTTTGCTCATTGCTTCCTCTCAATCACAATAAAATTAATATATATATATATATATTAATTTCTTTAAGTAAAGCATATATATCTGGAACTGGAAGGAATGAGGTCATATATACAATAACTATACGTAGGTAAGACAATAGAAGTCCGTACAAGGGCTATATACTCAGTTGAGAAAGGACGAAAGAAAAAAAGAAAAAAAAGGTTGTAAAAAAGTAATGAAAATATCTGCCATATAGCTCGATCATCGTGAACTTTTGACCTGTCCAAATGAGCACGGCACCAGATGGAGACGGATCGTTGGGTCTAACACTCGCTCTAAGGAGAGGAGAGGAGAGGAGAGAGATTCGGCAGTTGATAATAATAATATATGTACGTTCTTATATTTAGCAGATGAGATGAGAGACAGACAGGACAACCGATGTATAGTGGGGAATGGAATGGAAGTGCATGCGTAGGTACTAGGTCCCCTGAAGATATCAGTATTTAGGTGCATGCGTGGTTTGCTGCTCATGATGTATATATCTGACTGACTGATCACTGCTCACACCTACTGAAGATATATATATATATATAAGTATATATATATATAAACCAGTGACATGATATGATATGATGATACGATGAATATATAGTTTATGAGTTGGCAGTGTGCAGTGAAACCTACAGTTTTGAGTTCATGAGCTACCAAATAGTACAATGTATTCATCGTCAACTATTTCGAATCTCAAAATCATGTATGTCCACACTCAAAATTCCGTGCGATTCTTCTAAACACTTCGGTTGAATTCATCACATCCACACACGTACTCATTCCAGACTAGCAACTTTGTTTAAATCCACCAAGATTCCCTGAGAAAGCGATCTGCCACTGCCTCGCCTATGCCACACAACCCAATAACAAAACTTACGCTTTTAATTTGCATTTATGTTTGTTTTTCTTTCTCTTTTTATCCGCTCACACCATCACATTATCTCAAATGTAAGAATAATTATTATTCTTAACCAATTCAGTTACAAGTCTCTAATCACTGACTATTTCATATATATAATGAAAAAAAGAATTTGAATAATTTGAGATTGCCAGGTAGCTAGAATTTTCTTCTGAGTGAAAGAGCAGATTTTGACAACATGTACGATGATGGGGGAGCTTTTTGGACCGACACCGCATAAACTGATGAATGGGAGAATAAAGAGTGGTGGTCCACTACTTAACTTTACAGGTTTATGAAAGAGAGGAACTTAGTAAGAATCAAAAGAAAATAAAAATATCTCAAGAGCAAAAGGCAAAAGCGATCCACGGAGCAATCAGAATATCTTTTTAAGTTACTGGTTTTACAAGAAGAAAAACAAAATGGGCAGCGCAGCATGCAACAGAATATAAATAGCCAATGGCCCTCTCGAATTGGATCACCAAACCAAATCGATCTTCTCAATATCCAATCCAACTAGTTATTTGGATACTTTGTGTATGAGTTTTAGTTTGAGTGTTTGAGCTTCGTATATATATATATATATATTTATTCGTCAAAATATATAAAAAGGAAGAAAATGCCTCGGGACAGGGACCCGCTTGTTGTTGGAAGAGTGGTAGGTGATGTTTTAGACCCGTTTACAAGGTCTGTTTCTCTCAGGGTCACTTACGGTGTGAAGGAGGTTAACAATGGTTGCGAGCTCAAACCTTCCCAAGTTGTCCACCAACCTAGAGTTGATACTGGTGGGGATGATCTTAGGACTTTCTACACTCTGGTAAGTAAAGTAATATACTATTACTACTTTATTAATCTACTTTCTTCCATTCCATTCCATCTCATCTTTTGCATATATAATATATTTGCATGCTTCTCGACTCCCCCCATCTTATTTTGAGTGCATACGTACGGGGTCAATCCATCCTCTTGCTTGCATGCTTTTTTTTATTTTTTTTATCAACTCTCCAGTACATATGATACATTAATTCATTGTTGCAGGTCATGGTGGATCCTGATGCACCTAGCCCAAGTGACCCCAACCTAAAGGAATATTTGCATTGGTGTGTATTATTTGTCGCTTCTCTCTCCCAAGGAATAAAGACATCTCTCTCTCTCTCTCTTTCTCCCTCTTTTCCATAGAAATTTGTCCTATATCTTCCCCCTTTGGCTTAAGCAATTTGCCATCAAAAGTTGAGGTTTCCAGCTCAAATCTTCATGCCTTTTTCAACCAAATATATATTGGGGAAAGAGTATATATAGACGAAGAAGGATTTGCTTAGGAAAAAGAAGAATGTTCATTCATTTATTCCTGGTTGTTTTCGGAATATCAGTTAAATGTTGGTCTTATACTTCTGATTGTGCCAACTTTTCAGGCTGGTTACGGATATTCCAGCAACAACAGCGGCAAGCTTTGGTGAGTAGTTTCTATTATATTTTAGTTGTGGTAAATCTAGCATTTTCCTTCTAGTTATTGGGGTTTTTTTTTTTTTTTTTTTGTCCATATAAATATGAGCTCCTACATTCCTTCTAATAGTAGTGTGATATGTGTGCATAAAATTTTCAAAGAAATGTCAATTGGGCTAGTCTAAAAAAGGCTTAATTAATTAATATTTGATTATAATTTTGGATGCATGACCAATTTATAATGAAACCCCATATACGTACATTTATTGATGTAGGGCAAGAGATTGTGTGTTATGAAAGCCCACGGCCGACGGTGGGGATTCATCGCTTTGTTTTGGTGTTGTTTCGGCAATTGGGTAGGCAAACAGTGTATGCTCCCGGATGGCGCCAGAACTTTAATACCAGAGACTTTGCGGAGCTTTACAATCTTGGATTACCGGTAGCTGCCGTCTATTTTAATTGCCAAAGAGAAAGCGGCTCCGGAGGAAGGAGAAGATAATTAAGTTTGATATTATTAATCGTGTCATACGTGTAATATTATTAAAGAAGAAGCTAGTTAATCTATATATAACGTGGAAACTAATAATAATAATAATTTAGCTAGCTAGTTAGTGGTAATCAATCTCCTACTAGCTAGCTAGTCCATGCCATGGCACTAAGGCACACTAAGGCACTAGGGCAGTAGGGCACCAGGGCACCAGGGCACCAGGGCACCAGGGCACAGCATGTTGTATGCTTGTTTGAGACTACATCTACGTACGAACTCCACTTTCCAATTAACAAGACTAGCTATATATATATAATAATTAAGTCAATGTCAAAGTTCTCTTCTTCGGTCTAAGTGGATGTCGACTCGTTATACTTATACATACAAAGTGTGGGGTGTAATTGTCGATCAAATATTCATAATATATTCTATTTCCCATATTTATTATAGAGATCAATTCAATTGTCGAATGATGAATGATTATGTACTCCCATTCCATGCATGTCACATGTTGTCGTCTAGTGCTACTCAGATGACATCGCGGTCAGCTCAGGTATCATTTGTGCCAATTTCTGCACTATAATTCCCACTAATTCTCACATCCCACGAGTTTGACTAGTTAACACCAACAAATATATATATATATTTTTTGTCATACCTAGCTAATAATAAACACACGCAATTACGAATCTCGCAAATTATTAGACAATAAATATATGTTTTTCAGTATGTCATTCCGTACAGTTCACCTACTGTCTTATATGTTGTAAAAGAATCCATACAAAATACATAAACTATAACTATATGTAATATATATTAATTAATGCCCCTTTTGGTTAGAGTTCTTCCGATATAGACCCTTACAACTACTATATCCTAGTTATATACCAACTTATTTTTAAATTTTTACTGAAAACTTAAATTTAAAATAGGTTTCCATGTGAGATAGATTTGTCATAGTATTATTAACTAAATTACATTATATGCCACCTACCTTCATATTTTATTTATAATTTATTTTCAAGCATGTCATTAACTACATTAATTATAATTAATACTTCCTATTAATAGCATATCAATCACCTTATTTATTTTGGTTGGCATTCCCTCTACACATCTCCAATCCCTAAAATTTCAAACAAACAAAAAATCCCTAAATTAGATATCCAATAAATAATGTATCTATAAAAATTATAAATATGTATCTAATATAGGTACTTTATTTACAATTTTTTTTAAATAAAGAAAAAGATTCGTTACTTTGTAATTGAAATTTCTGTAAATATTTTTATAAATGAAAAATAGGTACATTATTTATAAATTAAAAATTATGTGTTTTTTTTGTCAAAAAATAGGTACGTTGTGTAATTGATTCATAAAAAAAAAGGGTGGAAAAATAGATACATTATTTTATTTTAAAACATTATAGGTATATTAAATGTTTCTTCATAAATTCAATAGGCCCTAAACTTGACTTTTTTAGATACTGATTTTTTTTTTTAAAAGAGAAAAAACATACCCTAAAAATTCCTAAATTTAAGCCAATTTAAAAAACCATTTTCCTATCCAATAAAACACCATTTGAATATTACTGATACATTCAGCACAATCACCGGAGAAAACAACAATTGCAAATATGTAGGGGTATTTTGGGAATATAAAAGTTACAATAAATCATATCTTGAGCTTGATAAAGTAACTTGATGAGGTGGATCTTAGTCATGGTTTTTAGTTATAAAAAACGGGTTTTTAGTAATAGGAACAAAAGTAATGAATTGCAGTTAAGGAAAATTCAATTTGGAGGAGGTAAGCCAAATCAACTATATTATATGTGTATTTGCTTCAAGAAGGCTTATATAGCATACAATACAATACCACACGGTCGTTCTTCTCTTCAACTTTAACCTCCATCTTCGGAAAATCGTAATCAAGATACAATACCCAGCTAGTTACACACATATAGATATGGTTCCATGCAAGCATGTTTTTTACGACATTTATGTGTTTTCTTTATTTATATATATGTATATATATTCAATCATCTAATAAGAACTTGTGGAAGAGGGCTTGGAACTTTTGCATTTCCTTATGAGGAAGCGCCACCAAAATATTAACCCCAGCAGCACCAGCTCTTCCAGCCGTAGTAGTGGTACTAGTAGTTGAGGTTGAGGATGAATATTCATGCATATCTTCTTGTTCAGGAAAGAGCAAAATGATATCCTTCCTGTGATATACAACGGGACAGCTGTACCTGGGTTTCCCCCAAGGATACTCCACGTCAGCAAAGCCCAATCTCCACCAGGATGAGACCAGCACCTCCCCGTGAGGAAAGCCCTTGTGTAGCTCTCCCCAGTCGATGACGGATCTTGCATACTCATCTGTCATCCTTGTTGCTCCCTCAGACACCATCTCCACCATTCTCGAGAAGGGCACTTCCTCCAGTTCCCTGCACTTGGCAGAAGCGTAGGCAGTCAGCACTGCATTCCCAGTGTAGGCTTTGGGCAGCGGAGGCTTCAGCCTCGGCCTTATGTCCACCGCATAAAGAATCCTTGATTCTCTACTACTACTACTACTTGCCGCCCTCTTGTAATTAACATCTTCATCATCGTCTGTTGATGATGATGATGATGATAGTGCCTTGCACCGCCAAATGAGGGCCGTGACCACGTTAAAGCTGCTACTAGCAGTGGTGGGTTTCGCCTTGTCTTTGAGGCGAGCAACGTCGGTGGCAGTGAGACGGAAGATGTTGAAGTCAAGCTCTTCTTGGGTGGCTTCAAACACTGTAGGGTTTAAGTCATCGAGGGTGGACATATTCTTGAGCTCTTGTAACTCAGGGTGGAGGAATGGGACATGGGGTGGGGATCGAGCAGCTAAGATATGACGGTCTTTGTAAGGAATGGCTACCATGGGCTTGTTCGCAGCCACGGCAGCCAGATTGTCCAAGAACAGTCTGAAGCTTAAACCATCAAATGTTGCGTGGTTGTTTGATATGCCCATCGCAAATCCACCACACTTAAATGTTGTCACCTGTTCAATTCATAATTAATTAATTCTTCAAAATGAAAGTTCAAACCACAAACTAACTAATTAAAACCACCACTGACTAAATATTTCCCTATATATATAACATATTAACTGTAAATAACTCACTAGTGTACCTGGTTTGGAGTATTTACTCCCTCGTGTAAGGTCCTAAATTCGAGTTTTAGCATGTGTGAGTTCTCACTAGAAAGGTCCTAAAAAAAAATAAAGCAACCACAACCTTTGTTGTAGTAGGTATCTTAACAGCTTTCAATTATTACCGAGCCAGAGGCCAAAATAGAGAAGCATGAGAGAGGGGAGATAGGTGTGCACGCATATAGAAACTAACGGCAAAGGAGCTAGCCTATATCCAAAACGGTGTGTTGGTGAAGAAAAAAAATATAGTTATATACTGATGTGGCTTAATGAAAGAAAGGTGGAGGTGTCAGATCTCTTAATTGGGGATCCAGATCTATCTATGCATAATGCACGCACCTACCCCCGCGGCCCGTGTATGTTACAACGGACGGAAAGTCATAATAATGCATGTGCAACAGTGCAACAGTGCAACTGTGCAAGAAATTAAGATATCTTTAGCGACATATATTCACACTCATTTGCAATTGGGAAGTGGTAATAATTCAATTACTTAGTATGAAAATACCAAAGTTATTAAGGTATTGTGGCTAATATATATATATATATATATATATATATATATTGTGGTATATGTAGTAGATTGAAAGGTGTAACATCACTTTCAAGGGTAAGGATAATATGTACCACTCAATGAGCCAGCACATGCATCATGCATCATACATGCGTTCGTACTAAGCATGCGGATGTACCATAGAAAACCAAATGGCACTGAATTATAAGATGTAGCTTTATGCAGGATAAATGATGGTGATCAAAATAAAAATTAATACCTGCAGAATACAAAGTGGCTGATCATGATCATGATCATCGGCAGTAGCAGGGTTCAGTATACGAGAATCCATAGCGCTGCAAACCAGTTGTGCAAAAGCTGAATTAGGATAAACCAAGTCTCCAATCTCATCTAAAGCATACTCACTAGAGGCCACCACGAAGCCTGCCCCGGATGCATTGCAGTCGATCTCTAAGCGACTCGTGTTGGGGTTCAACTTCAATCTTCCTGCCAAGAAATCATAGGGAACCAATATCTTGGCAAGGGCATCCTTGACTTTCTCAGCTACAATTTGGGATTCAGGAAAATCTTTGTGTGCGCCAAAGAAATGGACGGTTTGGACATCGAAATTGAGAACTTGGTCTATGTTTGATAAGAAGACGGTTTTTTTCTGTGTTTGTTGGGATGGGAAAACCAGGCATGAGTGGTGGACAGTGACCTTGAGATCTTGGAGGAGACTCGGAGGATCATGGAGACTTCCCATGTTTCACTTAATTAATTTTGCCTTTTGCCTCTTGTAGAATTCTGATCATATCTATCTATCAAACTGGCTCTCATATATATATAATGTCAAATAATTTCCATAATGTTCACAACCAACACAATTAATTATGGTAGAATAAGTATGACGATTATGCAGGCCCTTTAAGAGCACCTCCATCTAAAAGGACAAGGATAAAGGCAAGGAAAAGGCAAAGTAAGGTTTGACAGTAGATAGTCAATAGTCGATAGTCATTGTCTCAACAAATCACGATCAAAGAGGGGGATGGGAATGGACCGGCAAGCCTTTGCTCAACATATAAAACCCTAAACTTTAAACTTTATATAAAAGTGGGAGCTGTCGGCATTAACTTCCGTAACCACTTTCATCAGCTAATTAATTAATATTGCTTTTCCATTGACCAAAAAAAAAAAAAAAATTGATTTTCACTTTATTGTTAGATGTAAGGTATAATACGAATCACCATCCATAGCATGAATATTATTCTTCATGCATCGCGGTTTTGAAATTTTAATTATTTGTACCGCTTATTATCACAAAACGTCCTTAAGGTTTACCAAACTATCAGATTGAATCTTTAAGTATGTGTGTGATCACAAATGGTCTATGCCGTTAGATTTGGTCAAAACTCCGTGTTAGTTGCCTGATGTAGCATATATATATATATATCACAAAACATTCATGAGGTTCACACATCTATCACAAATGGTCCCTCGAATTTTTTAAAATTTTTTAATTTAAAATTCATAAAATGAAAAAATGAAAAAACCATTTATATAAGGATTTTAACCTCGAGGACCACTTATGAACCCTAAACCCTTCGTTTTTTTATTTTTAAATTTTATGAATTTTAAATTATTTTTTTAAACTCCACTAGTTTATTGATGTGACATATATGTGGATCCCACATCTACAATAATATAGTGTCATGTGTATTTAAAATACAATATATATTTTTAAATAATTTAAAATACAATATATATTTTTAAATAATTTAAAATACAATATATATTTTTAAATAATTTAAAATACAATATATATTTTTAAATAATTTAAAATACAATATATATTTTTAAATAATTTAAAATTCATAAGATTTAAAAAAGAAAACCAAAATTTTATGAATTTGAAATGAAAGAAATTTAAAAAAAATTGCATGGACCATTTGTGATAGGTGCATGAACCTTAGGGATGTTTTGTGATATATATATATATGCCACGTCAAGCAAATTAATGGAGTTTTTTACATAACTTAACGGCAGTGACCATTTGTGATAACGCATACTAATTTTGAGAACCACGAATGACAAAAAAAAATATTAATGATGCGAATCTGATAGTTTCGTAAACCTTAAGGACATTTTATGATAATAAATCTTATTTGTACAAATATTTCCTTAGAATTTATTGGCAATAGCTGTTCTAGGTGATGCGTCCATCTTTTGGGTGTTGATGAAGAGCCATCATCCAAGCACGTGAATATACAACAAAAAGCATCATCTGCGACATTGACAATTTGACATGTCATGACTCGTGTATGGATACTTGTAACTTGCCTTGCCTCTACAAACATGGATAACCATCCAATTGTCCATTACGTTACGTGTATGTATGGACTGTGTATGTTTGATATCAGGCCCGTTGGTCAGATCATGAATAATTCAAAATTTGTATCATATGATGTGATCAAAGCTGTCTGATTTATTATTTATGCATGGTTGAAATTGAAAGGCTTCAAAAGCTCCACATATGCGAAAAAAAAAAAAAAAATGGGGGGGAAAAAAAAAGGGTTTAAAGGGGGATTTTTTTTTTTAAAAAAAAAAAAAATGGGGGGGGGGCCAAAGTAGAGATAAATAAAAGTTTTTTTTATATATGAACAAAAACTAAACTATTAAATCTAAAGCATCCATCTTCCCTTTATCCTTGTTTACTCACATGGGGTTTTGGGTTGGGTGGCAAAGTTTACACTGTCACTATGTGGCTGAAATAACCTTTTGGCCCGCCCCGCCACGATATGCATGGTTTTCCCTTTAGCGCTTTATCTAGTACATAAAATCATCTTAACCACCCACCCCCGTCCAAAAAATCTTAGGTCCATTTGGTTCATGAGAAAAGGTGCTTGAGGATGAAAAATTAATTACTTTCTTATGCTTGATAAGTTTATGTATGAGAAATTGTTGCTTGGTACATGGAAAATTAGGAGGGAAAGTGAAGCCATCCTCCCCCCTTGAGTTTTGTTTTCCCTCCTCATGAGAAAGTTTGAGAAAATGAGCCAATATTAAATGCATATTTTTCAAGATCATTTTGTCCCCATTAACAATTTAGAATTACAATATATCATTAAATGCATTCTTTTTATTATTATTTAATTTAATTTGGGTATAATTGAAATTTTTTACAAACTTTGTTTTCCATTTCTACTCAAAACAAACATGGAAAATGAAATAAAGTGATATCTTCGGGTTACTTTCCCAGGCATTACCAAACATGAAAAAAGAATATTTCATTTCTCATCCCTTGATAAAAAAATATGGGAAGTGATTTCCCCTCAAATTCATTTTGTGAACCAAACAGGGTCTTAGTTGAAATGAGAATAGCACTATTTTGTTATTTTTGACCAATAACATTATGATACATGTGACAACGCTTCTATATATATGGCAGAATATTATTAGTCAAAAATGGCAAAATTGTGCTATCTCTATTTTATGGAAGTCTTTCTCCACTTCCACACATGAAAGTTGGCAAAGTCAAAAGTTAATGATACAACTCCACTCCCGGTAGAAATAGCTTCCTTGGACAATGCTTCAGCAAGAAGCACTTTTGTTGACCTATCTTATATATAAGCGTTTTTGTTGAAAATACTTTTATTATAAATATGTTCAAATTTTTATTCAAAAAATCTTTTAAAAAGTCCTTCCAAGTCATTATGTTCCTAAATAGTTTTTTAAACTTCACTGGACTTATTTATCCATAAATAGTCTTTTAAAATCTCAATTGAATACACCATTCTAATTGTAAATCTTGAAAAACGATGCTAGAAACGAGTTTGATTATATGAAATTATATTGGGTTTAGTATTTCTATAATCAGTTCTAAATATGTAGTTTTTTATTATAGAAATTCTAGGATTTCATTCATAATTCAGCCACAAAGGGCCATTATAATAATTGAACGATTTAATATCAAAATTAAGACAATCTATATTTATTGAGCGATTTCATTCATAACTTTGTTTTTTTTTTTTTGGTGCTAAGGAGGGCTAACGCCCAAACAAAGAAACAACAACTATAAGGGAATTAAACGAGGACTAGCCACATTGCTAGTATCAGCAGCAAGGACAATACTAAGAAAGGCAGGCTCCGAGTCAAAAATATGAGGTAGCCAGAAGATCAGCAACACGATTTTGCTCACGGTAGATATGGGTAAGAGAGCAAGTCCAGTCATCATGAAGCTTCACATGACAGCAGTTTAGAAGACTAAAAAGAGGATGATCAGACATAGGAGCATTCTGAATGAGGGCCACCACAGAGCTAGCATCACATTCAACTTCCACAACTCTGAAGCCCATATTCCAAGCCAACTTGAGGCCCCAAAAAACACCCCACAGTTCAGCCTCTAGGATTGTCCCAACCCCAAGATTCACAAAAAAACCATTTAACCACTTGCCAGTGGAGTCTCTCAAGATACCACCAGCACCAATACAGCCCGTTTCAGTTTTCCTGCTACCATCAGGATTGATTTTACAGATCCCATGCTTGGGAGCAATCCAATGTAACTGAACCAGTTGCATCACAACAGGATCAGGAGTATGATTACAAACAGTAAACCAGTCCATAGCATAATTCAAAATTATTTGACGAGAGTTAGGCGGAGTCGAAAAAATTCTGCTCAAAGACCACCTTACAACGCCATTTCCAAACAAACCAAATATAAACTGTGAAGACCAACGACCAAGGAATACTATGAAAGGTTCTGTGGGATTTTAAGTTTTTAAGAAGCCAAGAATCAAAGTCAACCATTGGGAAATTAGGAGCCTCAACATCCTCCCAAAAATCCTTCCCAATTAATTGAGTAGTAGTGCAATCAATAAACAGATGATCAAGGGATTCCACATGAGAGGAGCACCTCGGACAGAAAGTGTCCTGACCAATCCCCCTCTTCTGTCTTTGAACATTGGTAGAGAAGTTTCTTATGACAAAGAACCCAAAGGAAGGTTTTAATTCTAATAACTTTGTATTTTTTATTATTACTAAACATGTGGTTCTAAACATGTCATAATAATTACTTATTTATTTATTTATCGAACATAATAATTACTTATTGTTATTTAGTTCAATCAATATATAATTTATAAACATCGTGACATTGATTTACTCATCTTTAGATTTGCAAACTACCAGATTAGATAGACATATGATACGATAATGATCTAAGTAGCAATAGTTTCTTGTAGTTACTGGCGGATCTAGAATTTTTTTAGCGGAGGTGCAATATTGACTAAGTATGAAAATGGTTTTTTGCATCATCAGTTTCTCAAAATAATTTTTGGCAGCTTTTATTCCTTATACATCAAATAAAAAAACTTGATTTTATGGGATTTTAGTATGAAGTATATATTGACTTAATGAGCCATCATTTTTAACCTAAATTGTATTTTGAACTAAAATCGATTTTTCATATTTTGATTTGGTGAGAATTTGATTTTATAGTATTTTTATTTGAATCCAAATGGGAGGTACTTCCTTATTTACATTGTAAACTTAAGTAAATGGAGTAATATAAAAATAAATGAAAGTAAAAGGACAAAGACATTTACTTAATAGATATTTGAAAATGGAAATAAGGTAATCTATACACCAGTTTAGAAAATGGGCATTTTGAAGCACTTGTAATGGTTTTTCAAGCGAGGGAAGGTGCAGCTTAGTTCTGTAGTTGTAACTTTTGTATGATATGATATAAGCAATGTATGAATAAATATTTATTCATATATACATATTACATATATAATGTTAAATTATATTTTGTGTACCTTAATTGTTATATTTAGATATATGTGGACATCAAATTTATTGACAAAGGGACCATTTGGGTTCCCAGTACCTAGAGGCAAAAGGGTCATTAGCAGTTCAATCACAACAACTCCCCAAAAGAGACAAATATATGTATGTATCATGAGCAGTGGCGAAGCCACCTAAGGACCAGGGTGGGCTTGGCCCTCCCTCATATTTTTAATTATATGTGTTGCTATATGTTTGCTTCTTGGAGTAAAAACTCATTTTTTATCTCATTATTTTCCTCTTTTGATTAACTTAAGCTTTGTAAATTTCCCTTTCTCCTATTTTACATGTCTAAGTGGGGCATCTTAATATTGGGATTTATTAACATTTTTTGTATTTCTTCTCTCTATTGAAGTATAAATTATTAAATTTTGAGTCTTTAATAGTGTAGATGATGAGAATAATATTCAATCATGTTAAATATAATATTCAAGACAATTATGATTGTAATAAATGAATAAATTATTAATTAATATGAAATGATATTATTAACTTATTAACTTGGTTAGCCTTTGAAGTCTCCTACTCGAATCATTTTTAAATTTTTTGTAAATGACCCCCTCTAATGTGAAATTCTAGCTCTGATACTGTTATGAGGCTAAGCTTAAAGCTTCCGATTTCCATCACAAAACCAGCTAAGTTTTTCGGTGTTAATGCCAATCTGAATATGATCTATATTCTAGACAGTAGTACAGTAGTACAGTATTCCACAATTAAACAGAAGCATCGATATGAAGCTTGACTTTGATATATACAACGACACAAGTACCATGTGATTTGACATTTCGTACAGGAAAAGCAAACCATGGCTAATGGCAGACAAAGTGACAAGTGAGAGACTAATACTATCTTGTAATTGTTTAGAACCGACATTTCAATTATTCCCATTTTTGACTTCTTTTTTACTTTTTATGAACTGAAGGGACAACACAATTACACAAAATCAACACAAACAAGACGGGAACGAGAGACCCCAATCAAATCACCACTTGCCATTTATTTATTTACATAATATATATGTAATGTGTCAAATAGACGTTACAATTCCGGATTTAATAATCTGGAATTTAATTGATTAGGAAATAGTTAGACTAGTTATTATCTCCTTTATTCCCTGATGTGGTTTAAATTGATTTCAGTCATTCCAAATAACTAGCGGAAAGACATTCTCTGATCACTACACAAGGCCCACTTCAGATCACATTTCTTTAACGGGCTTATATCAAATCCCTTATCATCTGACAAGGGCCAATACGTGGATGGGGATATGTTATATGATAAGGCTCGTAACCCCTTGGCCCCTTTTCTTTTTGGGCTGAAAAATGCTCCATATTGCAGCCAACCCCAAAACACACAACACACAAAATTAACATCGAAAGAAAACACTTTTTCTTTTGTCTACTTTTTCCCTTAAAAAATTGCAACTAGTCTAGGGGGCTCAGCTCAGCTCAGCTCAAAATAACATGATGAAGGTGGAAAAGCCATAACCAAAATAATAATAATAATAATAATAATAAATGAAGGCACAAGTGTCATCCAGTCGGATTGAATGCGAGCTCAGCCACCCAAATCACCACGCGGCGACAAACAACTCCTTCAAAGGGAAAAGCGAGCTAACGGCTTCAAACGACCAACACCTAAGAAAGCAGAAAAAGATAGAGGCTTTTGTTATTTTTTTTCTTTTCTATATTTCTACCCGCTCTGTAATAAAGAAAGAAGAAAGAAAGAGAGATGCTGAGCAGAACAACAGCCATAGCAGCTTCTCTTTCAGTCTCTGCTGGTTCTGCAAACCCATCAAAATCAAACTATTCTCGATTGTTGGGGCTCAACAACAATCTCTCCTACACTGCTTCAAACCCGGTAATTGTATCATCCAACTCCAACTTTGCGAGCTTCGCATGGAACACCAGCAACAACAGTAACTATACAAAGTCAAGAATGGAGAGGTTCACAACCCGGGCTTCGGCGCAGCCCCTCACGAATGCTGATGAGCTCATAGACTCAGTCCAGACTTTCATCTTCGACTGCGATGGTGAGCCCTGCCCACCTCGTCCTTCAACTCCAAACTCGTTATTTTATACTTAGATTGATATTGATTAAATTTGATATCGGAGGCCTGAAAGTGTGATCATTTCAAGTAACTCCAAAAACTGAGCGTCAAGTACTAACCGTGAGTGTTGGCTTGGCTTAGCTCATTTCAAGTAAATTGCATTTCTTTTTTGTTTTTTTGTTTGTTTAGAGGTGATAATTTTGTTGGTTAATGTTTGAGATAGGGTGCTTCCTGTATGGTGATCTTAATCTGTCTGTTAGGCTTAGGATCTTAAAATATGAAAACGCAATTGTATTGATTTGATTTCCTGTGCATTTATCTGAATCTGATATCCATTTTGTATGGTTACCTCTTTAAAGGAAAATTCAATATATTCAGAACAAAGTGTCGTGTTTGTGGGATGTTGCTTACCCAATTTATAAATATTGCTAATTGGGTGACATAAATTTGAGGGGGAACTAGGATTACTCAATCATGTTCCATTAAAATTTGAATAATGTCTTAGACAATCTTATAATGTTAATTATCTTTTGGATGTAATGCTCCATTACTAATGTTTGAACTCATCACCAAACAACTGCAGGAGTTATATGGAAAGGAGATAAGCTCATAGATGGTGTGCCAGAAACTCTTGATCTGCTACGGTCTAAGGTCTCTCTGTGAATGCGGTCATGTATTTGTACTAGTTTTGTACACATTCATATGACAAGCAAAATCATTCTACTTCATACATTATATTTAACTATTTCTTTATCCTTACTATTGGATCCAAATATAGCATAATATTCTCTTCTTTGTCAGCAAAAAGACAGGGACATAATTTTAAGAGACAAGCATTGTTATGTGGCCTCAAACCACTTGCATATTTTCTTTTCCTTCAGGGCAAAAGATTAGTTTTTGTTACCAACAACTCAACAAAGTCTCGGAAGCAATATGGTAAAAAGTTTCGAGACACTTGGTCTGAATGTCAATGAGGTCAGTCGGACAGTGTGCCACTTTTTTTTTTTTTCCATGTTCACAGATTACAGCAAGTCAGTAATTCTAATCACACCTTAAAAATTTCAGGAGGAAATTTTTGCGTCATCTTTTGCTGCTGCTGCCTATTTGAAGTCCATTAATTTCCCTAAAGATAAAAAGGTAACTAGCATGCCTGGTTGGTAAAAATAAAATGAAAGCTGAAAATTTTGTTTCAATTCCCTTTGCCTAAAAGTGGGATTTTTGTGAAAAGGGAATGGTTTGCATCTGGTACCTCATGATTAGCACTAAATGAATTAACGGGTGCATGTTAATCATGAAATTGGATGATAATAGACTGATGATCGAACCTTTTATAGGTTTATGTGATTGGTGAGGAAGGTATCTTGAAGGAGCTTGAGCTTGCTGGATATCAATATCTTGGTGGACCAGTAAGTATGAGTCCGAAAATCATACAAGTTTCAGTACATGATGATGTTACTTGTACTTTTTCCATTTTATATCTTAGTCTGAGAAATCGAATGACATGTTATTCATTTGGCTAACAAGAACATTGCACAAAACTTGGTGTCAGTATTTCCCTTGCATTTGTATCTTCATTTTTGTTTTAAATTTAGGATAAAGCTTAAAAGCTTACCTATAGTTTAAAAGATCTTCAGGCACTCTGTCCATAATATGTACATATCCTTCTAAATAGCAAATTGTTGCTCGAGAGACATAACGAGGTCTACATCTTCTTTGGATGTAAAAGTAAATATTTGGAAACTGAAAGTTCCTCTGGTAATTATTTAGTATGAATGTTGAGGTAGTGGATAAAGTAAAGGAGGATAGCCTGCCTGCCCCTCTCCCAGGACCATGCAGTTTGCTCCAGAAAATCTAATTGTTTTCTCTCCCCCACCCCCACCAAACAATAATTTTTTGAAAACATCATCTTTTTGTGTGCATGCATCTGTGTGCTCGTGTGCCTAAGGCCCTAAACTATCAGGAAAGTTAGGTGGTTACAATTGTTTATAATTAGTAGTTTGAGGGATGGACTGGGCTACAGTTGTTTATAATTCTTTTTATTCATTAATATTCCCCTGTTATATTACATGTGATGAGAAGTATTTTTTTAAATGCTTTACTTTTCTTACAGGAAGACGGTGGGAAGAAGATAGATCTGAAGCCTGGATATCTGATGGAGCATGATGAGAATGTATACTTCTGTCCTTTCTTGCTTCATAGAACTTTGTTTATTATTGGGTTCGTACTGATAGAAATACAAGTAGAACTTTCTCTCAATAGGGCTTTTGCATTCCTTTTTGGAACCTTAAATTGACCATACGCATGTGAGGTTCTTTCTTTCTTTCTTCTTCTTAAAAAAAGAAAATAATAAATCAACTTTTAATATTGCTAGATCTGTTTGTTTGTTGTCTTCTAGGTTGGAGCTGTTGTGGTTGGGTTTGACCGAAATTTCAACTACTACAAAATTCAGTAAGTTCTGGTGGTTCTTGATTATGTCAATGTATGTGTGTTGAACACACTGCAAATTATTTTTGTTGCAAGGTACTGTACTTTCCTTTGTAATTAAAATTTGAAGAATCACTGCTGCTTCAAGTACCTTCTGCTGTAGATTCTTCTTGCCTCAGAAATTATTAGGGCTTCGTTTTAATTTTTAAACGTCTGAAGGTTTGGATTGAAAAAGAGATGCCACATAACTGCCACAATTCACTATATTTTTTTCTTTATTTTTCCATGGACTGTACTTGTGCTCAAATTCAGATGTATATGCAAACATTGTGTTACAAAGTATTAAATGGAAGATAACCAAGTGCCAACACCATATGGTCTTATTATATATTGAGTGCACTTGTTACATGTATTGCATTTGGTCTTCTCTGGTGGCAGTTGTCATAAATCAATGTTTATGTGATGGAAGGTATGGGACACTTTGTATACGTGAAAACCCTGGATGTCTTTTCATTGCAACAAATCGTGATGCTGTCACTCATCTCACAGATGCTCAGGAATGGGCAGGTTCATTTCTCTCCTCTCTTGTTGCACTTTGTGTTTTAATTACATTATTTTCAACTGCGTTATGCTGTAAAACATGTAAAGATTTTCCTAATTGGAATTTTTTTTAAAATTCAAAAGTCATTTGTTAGGGGTAGCCATTTTCACACTCCTATTTGTACACTTGGCACTCACATTTATATATGCTTTCATCTCCTTGTTTCTGTTCAATATATCAAAGCATAAAATAAGGGAGAGGAGATAGGATTGTGAAAACGGCCACCTTTTATTCGATCTTATAAAAAAAAAAAAACTTTTTATAATTTATACTCAACTTCAGGTGGTGGTTCTATGGTTGGCGCTATCCGTGGATCTACTCAACGTGAGCCGCTGGTTGTGGGAAAACCCTCAACATTTATGATGGACTACTTAGCAAACGAGTAAGTCAAATGCTTTATTTATTGTTCTTCATAATTTATCTTAATTCTTAAGTAACATGAGTGCTGTTATCTTGAGCAAAGACCATATTCTGATAGGAGTTTTTATGTTATATAACACCAAGGCATTCTCTTAATGTGGATATCATATAGCGTGATACATATAATGCGCTTTATATTTGCTTTGTAAGAGATATATAACCTTTGTGTACCAAGTATTATATGTACCACAATATCCATACTCGGAGATGCATTATAAGAGATATAAATGAGTATTGCATTGTAAGACATATAATGCACCTACTTATGCTGATGAATGAAGACAGCGATTGATTTGCTTTGTAAGCACAAGACTACTTGTGATAACGAAACCATTGAAGTGCTAACAAATTGTAGTGTTAGTCCATCCAAGACTTGCAAAAATGAAATTAAACTGTGCACAGAGTACACAAGTGTGTGTGTGCCTGCACATTTACTCTCAGAGATAGAGAGAGATCAATGGTGTCTTACATAATCTTCTTTTATCTCACTGTAGATTAATTCTTTAGTTATTGAAATTAAATTGCTCTATTTGGTTTTCTGACAAACATTATAGGAGTTTCATCATTGACTCATCTTTTTAATCACTCACTATGCTTAGCAACCATCTAGATTATATCACCTGTCTTAAAAGTTAAAAGACGACTTTGACTAATGAGGTAAAAATAAATGATTTTGTAAATACAAGAATGTACAATTTTCGTGATGTAATTTTGCATTCTAATTAGTAGCTGACATGTACTAAGTCGCAGAACACTTGACATCTTAAAGAAGTGAACTTCAATGGATCTGATGAAAACATATTGGTCATATAATTACTGATATTAGTCAGTTGAATTTAATCAATGACAGATTTGGCATCCTGAAGTCACAGATTTGCATGGTTGGGGACAGATTAGATACTGATATTCTGTTTGGACAAAATGGTGGTTGCAAAACTCTTCTTGTTCTCTCAGGTAACTAAACTAAAGTCTGCATTTTTGGCCCAAGTTTTCTTGAGTTTGTGATGTATTTTGAGCTAATTAAGGCTTTGCCTTTCCGTCTAATAGGTGTCACCACTTTATCAGTGCTTCAGAGTCCTAACAACTCCATACAACCAGATTTTTACACGAACAAGATTTCAGACTTTTTGTCTCTCAAGGCTACAACTGTGTGATTATTATGTTACCCCTAAAATCAATCTTGGGCGCATCTCTCATTATTTGTCTCTGCCAGTCATAACTTTTATATATTATTAATGTCCATGAATTTTTTATTTATTTATGGATGTAGGTTTCTGAAACAAATAGAAACAGAGTACATTAATAAATAAAAGTTATGCTCTTGAGATCTCTATGCAATTGTTAAATTGTTGCTAATGCATTCCTGCATCTTCTTCTTGGCAACCAGACCAGCACATAGCTGCAGCCATCCGTGTCTCTGAATTTCTTTTTTTGCGTCTCTTTCTTCTGTGTGATAGGCTATTGCGCTTGGATAGGTAGATGTTCATTTCATGTCCCAAAAGTCTCTCGGTCTAACCCTAGTGGAGCCTGTTATTTGTCTAAGTTGTGAAAATTGAAAATAGTATTTTATTATAATATTATTGAGTATTAGATTCCATACAAATAGATAGCGGAATATGTGATGTTCATTCTGTTTGAGGCTTTTTGTCTTCCGAAAGAGACAAGTCCTCATTTGATAACCATGCTTAGTGGAGGAGAAGGAGCCCGATCCGCCATTTTACCCAAATATAATTGGTAATCATTGATTGAGATCACGTTTTTTTTTCTTTCTTTTTTTCTCTTTTTTCTAGTTCAATGAATGATATTGGATTCGTATTCAATACGGAGTGCATAAACAACAGTTCCATTACCATGTTTAGGTAAAAAGGAAAAAAAAGAAGGTAATAGTTCCTTCTATATATTTTTTTTATAACTACCATCCATGGATGGTTTATAAAGAAAAAGTACCATTACATAAGAAAAAACATTCAATTCCAGTAACACATTTATATCAATAAAGAAAACACATATTTTCTTATTCGGATAGTACAATGTTCGAAAAATCGTTAGGTGGTAAGTGGGAGAGACAAGGGCCTAGCGCCTAGAGGAGTAATCGAGGCCTAAGCGGGCATCTAGGCATTTAAAAAAAATTATTTTGTATTATAAATTATAAATTTATACTAAAATCATGTAAAATAAAAGGATATATAAAAAAGGGGCATGGCCGTGGATAATTAGAGAGAGAGAGTTGCGGGTCGTGGCGGGTTGTGAGGAGAAACACTTACATAAAACGAGGATAACATTATTTTGCTATCTTTGGCCAATCACAATATGCCACGCATAATAACTTCTCCATATAACAGACTGTGATTTTGCGAGGGATAGCAAAACAGCGAGATATTTGTAGAAATGTCACCTGAACTTTTACTTTAATTTCAATTTCACCTTAAAAAAAAATTTAAGAGAAATGTCACCTGAATTTTTCAAAATCCATAATTTGTCACCTGACTTTAACATCATCCAATTTTCCATCTATTTTGAATGGTATTTTAGTCTTTTCATTTTCAAAGGTATTTTAAAAATGAAAAATTCATTATAAAAAAATTATATATTTTTTAAATAATTAAAAATGAAAAGAAAAATTATGAAAAAAAACTTCACTCTTCCCCCCTCCTTATCTTCGACACCCACCATCACCGCTTTATTTGAATACAATTTAAAATAAATAAATAAATAAGAGTTAGCTTAATAAATAAATAATTGAAAAAAAAAACATAAAACTAAAAAATCAGAAAAATGAAAGACACCACCTCCAATCCTCCAATCCCAACCGCCAGCTGCCATTGTTCTCTCTTCTCTTTCTCCCCAACAACAACACACCACCTAACTCCGATCCATCTCACCCCTTAATATATATATCTCTCTCGTCCTCTCACAAGAACAAACCCTACCCCACCATCCCTAGTTGCTCACCTAGATTTTCCAACCCATCTCCACCCCAATCTCTACCGATTGGGGTATCACCCCACTTCTCTGTCTCCATCTCTCCCCTTTGGCCATGCCCATCCTTCCCACCTCTCCGTTGCTAGGTCCTTCCTTCCCCCGACAACCCCCATCCTTT
This sequence comes from Prunus fruticosa, assembly GCA_018703695.1. Classification (NCBI taxonomy): domain Eukaryota; kingdom Viridiplantae; phylum Streptophyta; class Magnoliopsida; order Rosales; family Rosaceae; genus Prunus; species Prunus fruticosa. The sequence continues at coordinate 46,744,465 of CM031922.1, read as the reverse complement.
TTTTTCAAGTTTTTTTCCTTTCTCTAATGTTTTATTTCATTTTTATTTTTGTCTGATCAATTTTTAAAATTTGCCAATATGTTAAAAATGGAAAACAGGGCTTTTTACATTTAACCATTTAAGCTTTCTTTAAGAGAGAGAAAAAAAAAAAAAAAAAAAAAAGAAAGCTTAATTTTTTTTTTCTTTGTCCAAAAAAAAAAATTAAGCTTTCTTTAATAATAATTTTTTCCATTTTAGAAATACCTTTGAAAATGAAAAGACTAAAATACCCTTAAAAATAGATGGAAAATTGAATGATGTTAAAGTTAAGTGACAAATTAGGGATTTTGAAAAATTCAGGTGACATTTCTCTTAAATTTTTTTTTAAGGTAACAAATTGAAACTAATGTATAAGTTTAAGTGACATTTTCTACAAATATCCCGCAAAACAGCCTTATTCCCGTATCATATAAATTTTTCTGGTGGGCGAGAGGTCGTCATAGCCTTGTGTCGATAGGAAAACCTAGGTTTTCTTTGAAGTCAGGAAAAAAAATCTAGAAAAAAGGGAACCCGACCCACCCAGACCCGCCTAAATCCCGCCTAGCGCCTAGGGCGGCCCATTTTTCGAACCCAATTTTTTTTTTTCCTATTCACATTTATTTCTCCCCCTACCCCCCATCTTTTGGTTTTTGATCGAATACCCTACCCCCCCATCTCAGTCATCATGAAAAGCAACATTTTCCTCTCTTTCTTCCTCTCTCCATTTCCTCAGAATCTTCCCTCCTCCTCTAATTTACGTACTTGCCACTCCCTCTATTTCTCTCTTTCCTCCAATTCCAACCCCAGCCCTCTTTAGTTAAATGCAATTAGGATTGGTTCCCAATTAGGGTTTTGATCCTCTTCACCTGAAAACCCACGAAATGGAATCAGACGACGAGTTCGACATGCTCGACGCCAATGATGACGACGACAATGACGAGGATTTCTATAGTGGCGGCGACGACGACGCAGCCGCAGCTATGGACAGTGACGAAGCTGGAGTTGCCGATTACGAGTTCATCGACAACGACTCCGACGATTCCAATGATGTCGCCTCACATCGATACCAGGTGGCTTTCTGCTCATTTTATTTTTAATTATGACAGTTTCAGCTCTTTTATTTTCTTATTCTAGTTTCTATAAAATGATTTTGGTTATCTGAATTTTCTTCATTCTGATTCTGGGTTGTGAAAGTCGAGCCTTTTTAGTTGTGAAATGTTAATTTCGCTTAATTTTGGTGTTTGGTTGATGACAAATTTTCTTACCTTTTCCCCGTGTTGCGGTAATGTTAATGCTGCTGATTTTGATCTTAGGTTAGGTTTTATTGATTTATCAGAAATGTGAATTTAGTTTGTGTATTGTGCTATTGTTTATCGCGTTTGATCTTGATATTTGGTTTAGTTGAGGTTATAAAAAATCTGAGCCTTTGCTTATATCATGGTAATGTTAATTCTGCTATAATTTTGAGATTATTTTGATGGGATAGATTTTGACATTTGGGTTAATTTGGCTAGTGTAACAAAGGAAGGATTTGCATAGGTGCTGATATTCGTAACAAAAAAGTGATTTACATGGGTTATGGTTTAATTATATCTGATTGGTTTTTACTTATTGTCTCTTGATTTATTAAAGTTAGAGTCTTTTGTTGGTTGATAATATCAATTCTGTTTAGAAGCAATTTGGTATTTATTTAATTCGTAGCTGACCATGGTTGAATTAATTGGTTTTTGTCACCGTTGTGACAAGGTTGTTCATTGTTCCATTGAACCCATCGATTTGGTAGCCTGTCTCTTGAAACACTTGGCTCTGGAAAAGTAGATATTGAAAATCTGAGCCATATTGCATTATGTGATGAATTTGACGTATTGTTGAGTCTAAAGACGAGAAAATTTTGTCAGTTATAGATACATACTAATTGAGCCTTTTAGGCATGGTAAATTGTGTTTGTTAGTGGTTTTCTCCATGGGGATCCCAAGTTTTGCGTATTCTGAAAGAACTTTATTTTGTTGTGATTTCCTTACTTTCCTTTTTCTTTTTTGGAATTCCATTATATATCATTGTTTACTAAGACTATGTATGCATCTTAATGTTACGACTTTTGGATGAGTGTATGTGGAGACAGAATAAGAATGAATATGTATATATATTTGACTGTTTAACTCTGTTGAATTACTCAAACACGCTTTGATGCTTGTCTATACACCCAAAATAAGTTTATTAGTTTGGCTTTGGTCTATTATTGTTTTTGTAATTTCTTTGCTCTCTTGTTGCAGCAAAACTACACTGTTTTGACAGAAGCTGACATTCGTCAGCATCAAGAGGAGGATATTATGAGGATATCTACAGTACTTTCCATTTCAAAGGTTTCAGCTAGCATACTGCTCCGCTACTATAGTTGGTAAAATGCTGTCTCCAGTCTGGTGTATTTTTTATTTAGTTTTACATTTTTCTGTCCAAATGGACTGCCTTTACTTTTAGTGCTGGATATCTGGGTTACTGTGAACTAAATTTAGTTTGTCAGATCATTTCCATCAGGCCTTACCCAATTTGTTTACCATGCATTTATTTGATAAGCTTTATGCCTTGGTGCGTTATTTGTAAGAATCTATACTCCCTTTGTACTCACAGGAGTGTCAGTAAAGTACATGATGAGTGGTTTGCAGATGAAGAAAGGGTTCGCAGGGCTGTTGGCTTACCAGAGAAACCAGTTGTGGATTACCCTAATGCTCAAGAAGTAAGCAGCCTAAGCTTTAGGATCTCATCAAGTTCTAGCATTTTTCACTTCATAGTTGGGCATGTTGACTACTTTTTTTGGTGTTTTAATGCTCCAAACAGGTATATATTGCTTAAATCTTTTTATAACGTGTTGTTTTTTGACAGCATAACTGTGGGATTTGTTTTGAAACCTATCCTTGTGATAAGATGCATGCTGCAGCTTGTGGCCATCCTTTTTGCTCCTCATGCTGGGCAGGTTTGATACAACTTTCATAGTGTTCCTTCTTCTTCCATGGGAAATCTGAACTTTCAGTACAGTGTGGCAAGATTTTTTCACATTTCTATTATTACCGGGGATGAATGTTGTATAAGAAAAATATGTCGGTAATTTGTTCAAACTGTTGTCTCAAGAGTCCTCCATACATGTGTACCTCACCTATCTGTTCAATGTCAGTGTCAATGGCATTACTATGGCCGCCCTTAAAAGGAAAGACTGGTGGCGAATGACCTAATTTAGTGGGTCTTTTGTTGTCAAAATATTATTTTTTTCCTATAATAAACAGTATTTTGTAGGAGCTATATTATATATAAATTATGTATGTATACATGATATGAATGTCAATAGTGCAAAGTTACGTTATTTGTATTATAGCTCTATTTTCTTCTACTTACTACTGAGACAAGTTTTATATGTGTTTTTACATGTCTGTCATTTTATATCCCGGAATTTGAATTTTTGAACTTTCTATCTTTTTTCATTTTGTTATTGTGTATCCAAATGAGTTTTGAGTTTGATCATACATTCTGTTATCGTTTTCTTATTCCCTTCAAGGTTATATTAGCACGGCCATTAATGATGGCCCTGGCTGTTTGATGTTGCGCTGTCCGGATCCATCTTGTGGTGCCGTTGTTTGCCAAGATATGATTAATGCTTTGGCTTCCGCTGAAGACAAGGAGAAGTATTCTCGCTACTTTATTAGATCTTATGTTGAAGACAATAGGAAGGTAATCTTAAGTTGGAACATTGACAAGTGTTTTTCTTCTCCCAAAAAATGCAAAAATGTTTAATTATTTACGACTGTTGTTGGCAAGTTGACCAATTAGCCTTAGTTTAGCTGATAAAAGATTGCTTTATTGCTGATTAAAAATCCAGCTGGAGTTCTATGGTTATTATTATTATTTCACTATAAAACACCATTACTGACTCAACTACTAGATACCAAACCTTTTCATTGTCCTGTACAACATCATCATTACCTTCGTACTGTATTACTTTGTGGATTCTAAGTGAGTTTCCAAACTTATAGTTTGCATTGGAGCATTCTTTTAACAAGCCTTCATTCAACATTTTGCTGACTCTTGTTCATGCTGGTTCTTTGTAGACCAAATGGTGTCCTGCTCCAGGCTGTGATTATGCTATAGATTTCATTGTTGGTGGTGGAAGCTATGATGTTACCTGCCGCTGTTCATATAGCTTTTGCTGGAATGTGAGTTTCTTCGAATTCTTCACAGATAGTTTTTATCTTCACTGAATATAAATTTTGAAGGGAACTGCATATCTGTGCATGTTGCATGCACACGGGACACAGGATGTGTTGATAAAATATACATATATATATATATATATGTTCTCCCTTCCTATTCTTATTTTATGCTTTGTTTTGTTTTCATATCACCCCTTAAATATTTTAGAATAGCACTTGGATATGTATAAATGTTTAAAAAAAGAAGAAAAAAAAAAAAAAAACAACCACGTAACTTTTGAAAATTATCCTTGGATCCCCTTTTCTTTTATCGAAAAGGAAAATTACTTGGATACTCTGTTTGAAAATTTTGGCCTTGTCTCATTGGTGCTCATGGCATTTAAATCATATGAATTTTACCTTGCAGTGTACTGAGGAAGCTCACCGTCCGGTTGATTGCGGCACTGTGGCAAAATGGATATTGAAGAATAGTGCCGAATCTGAAAATATGAATTGGTATGCAATACGTTAGTGATTAGTGACAAAATAAACTTATAAATTTTGAGGACAGTGATCACATTTGAACATTGGACGACTCCTTGGGCCATAGGATGATGGGACAATAATCTATGTACTGATGTAAAGTGGTGTGTGGTGAAAGCATGGCCCAGTACCTGCCTTGATAATTGTGTGGCCTTTCTACCCTTGTCCACGTGGATATGCCTTTTGATCATATTACAGCATAATAATCTTATTAGCTAGATAGTACACAAATATGTGGTACCGGCCAAAAGTTGGTGTGGAATGGTCACCTTAACATGGACTTTATAAGTCGGGAACTAAGTTCTAGATGATTCCCAAAATATTGAAGAGAGTAAAATATCTCAACGTTTGGTTTGTTAAGCTTATAATAGGGACAAAGTCGTGCTTATATTTCAGTTCCTATTACAAATATTTTGAAGGGTATAACCACAAAGAGAGATGGGTATCCTGGGTTACAACAGGGATGGATTGAAAGAAGACTAATCTTCAAGATTCCCCTCGTTTTGCATGATCGCACGAATACTTCATGAATATATACATGTATCCATTCCCAAGAACTTTAAAATCTTAAAGGGCCTATATCTCTCTTGTGCACATGCCAACAATAGGTCTGGTTATTTACTGTCATGTAAATGCCTTCAATACATTATAATAAACAGTGGCTCACAAAATGTTTTGTTGCCTGTATTGATTTTAGGCCAAAAATGCTAAGGTAAAATGTTGATGGATTTCAGGATATTGGCTAATTCTAAGCCATGCCCAAAGTGCAAGCGACCGATTGAGAAAAACCAAGGCTGTATGCATATCACTTGCACACCACCTTGTAAATTTGAGTTTTGCTGGTAAGCTTTTTAGCTATACTACCTGTTGTTTTTGATTTCTTGTGCATCATAATGAAATGTGACTTATTACCTTTACGTTCGTTTCTAGTCTTTTAGGTAGTCATCTATATATATAAAGCAAAATGCAAAGAATGGTAAAACATTCAAATTACCAGAAAATGCCCTTGGTTAATGGAAACATTAAGAATTGAAATTATTAATTAAATGAGGATAATATGGTTAATTTACACTTTTTCATATTAAAAAAAATTAAAATTAAAAGAAAAGCCAGGTAATGGATCCTATTTTTATGGAGCACAACTACCCATTATCTTTTTTAATTCTAAAATAAATTTAAATTTATTTAAAAAAAGTCTCCGCAAGCGCGGAAGCGCATGCGGAGAGGCTAGTAACTTGTTATGTCAAAGCTGGATTTCATGTTTTCATGCATCTTGTGTGAACCATATCTGCTCAAAAAAACCCCCAAAAAATAATCTTTCTGGAACATTTTGATACAAGTTGTAGATGATTTCAGGCTTTGCCTCGGTGCATGGTCAGATCATGGTGAAAGGACAGGTGGATTTTATGCATGTAATCGTTATGAGACAGCAAAGCAGGAGGGAGTGGTATGTTAATGTAGTTTCCGTCTCTATTTTGATGGTTGAGTATTTTCTCAAGCTACTATTTCAGTATGTGGAATGTTATATAATTATTATTGTAATGTTATTTACAGTATGATGAGACAGAGAAACGAAGAGAGATGGCCAAGAACTCTCTAGAGAGGTACACTCATTATTATGAAAGATGGGCAACCAATCAATCGGTATGTACAAGTTTGTCAAAAATATAGTAAAACTGATTCCGTTCTTGTCATTGTGCTTGAAACGATAGGTTTTTCCGAAGTTCCATGTTTGCTTATGTTGTAATGTTTGTTAATTATCTAAACGGCATCTTTCTAAATTAAGTCATTTGGGTTGTGAGTAACTTATTTAGCTATATTTTACCTTTGTAGTAAATAATTATACATAATGCGTCTCTGTGGCACTTGTGCAGAAGACAATTTTTTTTTCATTTATGTTGTGGCCATCAATTGATTTCATCAGTTACAAAGATTCAATGCAAAATCTGTTGACAAACCGGCATTGTGCTTGATGTAATCAGTTTGCTTAAGTCGGCTATCTTTTATAAAATGTCTTGTTGCTTTTGGTTGACTTGTGTACACTTCACTCCTTCGTAATAAATAATCTTGTAAGTGTGCGTCCACACATGGATATACCTGTTAAAAAGAAATTAGTGCTTTAGCCCTTTGTATAATTTTAAATACATGTTTTCCATTTTAATCTGTGAGAGTATTTTAAGTTAGAACCTAAAATTTTCCTTTTTTTCCCCATCACTACAGTCCAGGCAAAAAGCACTCGCAGACTTGCAGCAGATGCAAACTGTGCATGTAAGTAAAACCTTTTACTATCAGGGCTTTCTTGGTTAGTGATGCTGGTATAGCTGATTGATGTGGCTATCAATTGTGGTGAATGTGTTCCTGGGCCTATGTGTAGCATAGTGCATTTAATAAATGTACAATTTTCTCCTTTCTTTCCTACTATTTGGCATTCTGCTTGTTAAGTTATCTATAGTTTCAATTTTGTGTCAATGTAGCTTGAGAAGCTGAGCGACATCCAGTGCCAACCTGAGTCACAGCTGAAGTTCATTACAGAGGCCTGGCTACAGGTACACCACAAGTTCACTTTTCTACTGAGAGCCGATTGCTTTTTCTTATTTGATTTTCTCCAATTACAGATAGTTGAATGTAGGCGAGTACTAAAATGGACTTATGCCTATGGATATTATTTACCTGAGCATGAACATGCCAAGAGACAGTTCTTTGAGTACTTGCAAGGTATGTCATTTTCTCAGGCTTGAAGATAGACATTGCATGTTGTTGATTTATCCTAATTAATCTGTTTCTGCAGGTGAAGCTGAGTCTGGGTTGGAACGACTTCATCAATGTGCAGAAAAGGAGCTACAAGTTTACCTCAATGAAGAGGACCCATCGAAAGATTTCAATGAGTTCCGCACAAAACTTGCTGGATTGACCAGGTTATTTTGAACTAAAGATTTTACCTTCTATATTTCTCATTGGATAAGTTGACTACTGTTGGGAGGTAGTGGCTTGGGTCAAAGGGAAGGGTGGTTATTTGTTAGTATTATTATTTTTGTGCGTGTGTGTGGTTTTGGCGGTGGGGTTGTTGGCAACTTGGTAAAGTGAAGCAAGGCAAGTCAGATTGTCCACATTATTCTATGACTTTTTAAGATTTCAAAAGCAAGTACGATCGTGCGGAAGCCTTTGCTCAACGTCATGTATCAGAGAGTTTTGTGTTTTGAATTTTTTAGAGTATCAAACTCATTTTCAAATCTTTTTTACTTTACATGTTGACCGACTTGGGATGATATAGCTTTTCAACTTATTGATTTATGGTTCAAATTCAATGAAAACAGTGTGACTCGGAACTACTTTGAAAATTTAGTTCGAGCTCTGGAGAATGGTCTATCAGATGTGGACTCCCATGGTGCCTGCAGCAGGACAGCAAGCTCAAAGAATTTGGGAGGCACAAGCAACAAGGGAAGAGGTGGGAGGGGCAAGGCAACAACATCTAGGTCAAGTAGTTCCAGTAGAAATATTGATGATTTAGGCCACTGGTCCTGTGAACACTGCACCTTTGCAAATGTCAAGTCGGCCACGGTCTGCCAGATGTGTGGCCAGATGTGTCAACAACGCCGATAACTTATTTTTCCTATGCAAATTGACCTACTTGGATGTTGAGGCCTTGGTTTTGCCTCTTTGGCTGGCAGGTTTCTGTGGATAAGCACCCTAGCGGTTTGCTAGGGAGGGAAAAATTTCGATTGGTTACTTTATATTTGGAATTATAGGAGCGAGGACAATGCAGAAAATAAGAAGGGTGGGAGGAAGGAGTAATACTCTGTCCGTCTTGTTTATTGGAACATGAGCTGTATATAGTTCCTACTGTTTGTCTAGCTTTCGGTGGCTGTCTTTGATTCATGCAAATGCCTTCATCTGTAATTTTCTTGTCATTATCAGTTGCTGATAAACTTGTAGCAAGTTTGAAGCTTTAAAGTGGGTTGTAAGAGTAAACTTGTTGGGGACAAGAAACTGAATTGGCCCCTGCACAAATGAAATAAGTATGTACAATTTATCTTTCTTTTTCTCATCTTGAATACCAAAAAAAAGAAAGAAAAAAAGAAATCCCTTTTGGCTTTGATCAGTTCTCAATAATTTCCTTTTTCAGTAGGGGGAGAAAACTCAGCTTTTCTTTGCACTAGCGTTCCGCAATTAGCAAGGCTTGCTTGATTAGATTACTCTTATGCAAGGGGGTGTGCACCTGCTTCTCTTTCTTGATTTTTAAAATGAAAAAAAAAACAACAAACAACCGAAGAGCCAATTGACACACGCCTGGCTACTAGGTAGTTAGTAGAAAAAGAAAAGGTGGAAGGTGCGATAATATCAAACAAGATTGTGTTTAGGTCTTCATGTTTTAGGAGTTTATTTCTTTTATTTATTTATGAGAATTTAGGAGTTTATCTCAATGTAAATAAATTCAAAAGGGAGAGAGAGACAGAGGAGAAATCTCATAAAACTGTTGAGATCAAGCAGGAGTACATGAGGTTTTCACAACTCATCAACTCCTTAAATTACGGGAAAGGAAAAAGAATTACATACTTCATTGGTCCCAGACTCTGAAGCTCTGGATGAAACTCACTCTTGAATTTTCTGCAATATATATAGGTCTAAAAGGAGGAGAGAGAGAGTGTGTGTGTGTGTGTTCGGTCATGTATGCGTCCCACAGCCACTTCAAACTTACAGAATAGATCAGTAACAATTGCATTCCTGGAGCTTAATTTTTAGTGGCTGAGATGAGATGGATTTGGATTTCTTGGGTTTTTCAGAGTGGCACACAAGTGAACCATCAGACTCCACTAGGTTAGGCTGGGAATATCAACACGAGATGATACCAACCAACCACGGAATTGCTGCAGCATATTGTCGGCAAACCGATTTCAGCCTCCTCTCCACTTTCTGCATTTCAAATAATTCATACTATGCTTTTGAAATAACTATCATAAAAGTTCCAGTTTAAATTGACAAAATGGATGCAAAGACTGCAAGTCTTCTACAACTGCATAGAGCCATATTGTATTACACAACAAACACAACTTCCTTACTTCAGTTTTGTAAATTGAGCCACAGCACATTAGGGGTACAGCCTACAGCCACTTGTTACAATTAACATGCTAGGGGACTAGGGCTGCCTCCTCTCCCAACATCAATTTCTTAATCTTAGGTGTCGCTTTGCCTTCTTAAATGCAACACAACCAATTCATCACCAAATCCAAACCCACTTCAAATATTATCTGCCATAGCAGACCTCAAAGCATCACTTCTTCCTGTTGTTTTGTTTGTTCATGTGAACTCAAGCCTGCATGAAATGCGTCCTATTCAGCAACAAGGAATGTTGATACAACTTGAAGAAATGTGAGCCCAATTTTGCACTCTGCAATGTGCATGGTATTATATACTCCTGGTTTTGTAGACAGTATAAGCCAACAGTAGTGGAATTGTGAGGCTATATCCTGGAAAATTGAGAATGGGATTCATCTCATATGCTTTGATGAGAGCCCTGCAATTCTGTAATCCAAAGACAAAAGAAAGAAAGAAATCAAAGTAAAACATACATGAGTAAAATGATGCAAACCATTTACAGAAAAAGAAAAAACAAAACAAAAAATGCATCTCCATTTATTACCTAGTAGTCATTTCTCCAATACGGTTCCCAGGATGACAGAGGAAAGAAAATTTAGTTTGGAGACCTCGCAACATTTCAGAATGGTGGTTGCAAGGTTCCAAACAATTTCTTGCCTCCATCATCTTAAGAAGTCTGGATGAGTATTCACATATGTACTTCACAAAATAAAATGATGTGATTTAACAATTCAAATAATATAAGAGGGCAAGAAAGGTCTAACAAATAAGCCTATCACCAAGGGTTGGAGAGGTCCCTTTGTAACTTGAGAGAAAGCAATGAGGGTTAATGACTACACTCAAATACTTTAAATAAAATGTACCACGATCCAATTCCCATGAACTACATGTATTTCAAGCAGAAATGGATCGGAGAAAGGAACCTTACCATAAAATGCTTCCAACAAACTGCCAAGCAAAGAACCAAAAGAACTTTTCGAATCCACCGGTTTCCAACACAGGAATTTGATTTCCTACTCCCTTGGTAATCATACCATAAAGAACTCCTTTCCTCTTGATCATGGTCATCTTCTTTCTTCCCCGTAAGTGAGAGAAAGTTTTCCCTGGAGATCCGTTTTTCAGTAGCCAAAACCCCAGTCAGCAAAATAGCAGGAAAAACCACAAAGAAGAGATGTGGAAGAACAACCACCATTATATCTGGAGATCCGGCATATTCATGTTTTCCCTTTTGATTGAAAGATTTAACTACCCACCCCATATAGGTCATGTATCCTTTATCCTTGCCGTCCGTGAAAACTTTCCCAATAAACCAGGGGAATAATATAAGGTAGAATAAGTATCCTAAAAAACCAAACCATGTGAAGGGAACCCTGCAAAGCTCCTGTAAAACAAATCCTATGCCATTTAGGAAGCCGTTATTCTTGTAAGTGAAATGCCTAATTGAGAAAATGAGGAGAGCTTTTGGAATAAGGAGAATGGAGAGTATAAAGTATACAGCACACCAGAACATTGGGTAATACAAAGCAGCCCATTGACAACCCATGACCATAAACTCCTTCCATGTCCATGAAAGCATAGTACTAAGACCATTAACAGAAAACGGCCTTAAATCAGTTGAAGTCGATCTGCCCATGAAGTCAGTTGCTTCTATTTGCAGCCAATATCTATTAGGAATTGGATCCTCAAAGGCTCTATAATTCCATGGAGCAACATAAAGATCTCCCCTGGAGGTGTTATCCTCAAGCTTTCTCATGGGTGCCTCGAATACCAGATTGAGATATCCAGGTCTTGAGTCATAAATCCTAGTCATAACCGACACAATTGGAGAAACAGAAAATACCAGGGCTCTTACTGTCTCGTAAGATACCATAGCATGACATTCATACTTATGATGGGATGAAGATGTTGACATGAACCGTGAGTCCAGGGGAAAAGTTGGCAATATGATAGTCTTTTTGGTGCCTGACATGAAGTCAATGTCAACATACGAAACATGACCTCTATCAATGGCCAAAATTCTCATGGCTCTGCTCTTCCTCCAGTCACCCATCTCCCACTCCCAGAATTCTCTAGCCGCTGGGGCTTCAATTGAACAATTAGCAGTACCATGAAAAGATAATTGGTGTACATTTAGCTGGAAAAATTTCTGCAAGGATAAAAAATGACGACTCAACTGATGATGCCGCTTCAAGTTTTTACCAAACCGTGTATGCAGATGCCCACATATATAAGCTGATATGGAATGATTGAGGAAGATATCTTTTAGGCTCTTCCCAGAGTATGAGGTTGCTGAGAATGAAAGAGGAAAATGCCCAAAGGAAATCTTGCTTAATGGTTTTTCTGATTGAGAATCCCACTGTGAGAGCTCCATATCCAGTTCTGCTAATAGTTGATCAGTTGGATGCCCAAAAAGATTAGTGGGACCTCGTAGACCAACAGACATTGTGCTATCAACTCCAACAAACAGATGCTTCCGCTCACCAGTCTGGATGGAGAGAAAAGTGTAAAATTGGGGAAATTATGAAAAGCTTTTGAATTAACAAACACTCAATGGAATGCCTGCATCTGTAGTCAAAAATTGGGAAACGGGAATGTACAATTAAAGTTCAACTCTTAGGTCACACAACTTAAAGTTCAGTTATTGAAACTTTGGAACTGTTTGGGATTTCCTTGAAAGGAATAACTCACCTGAAGTGTGACACTATTGACATTCCCAGTTCTGCCCAACTGCCCATTGATGCTATACTTTGAAAAGAAATCAAAGGAACCACCAAGCACCGGTACGCCAAAGTTATCGTGATTCCCTCTAAGATCAAAGAAGATACTCCTGTCAAGTCTACTCCTTTTATCACATCTGCCATCATGTTCTGGTATTCCACCCACTCCTCCTCATTTTGCTTCATTGTCAACAAATCCTTGCTTTTTCCATCTGAAGGAGATAAGGAAAATAAGATTATTAAAACTATCACTATTAATATTGTTATAGAAGAAAAGCCAAGCATAACTATGAAGATTTTTTATTAAAGTATGGTTCCAAATAGCAAACACTTGGCATCCATCTCTTGCCCCATTAGTGAATAAGCTAAATGCGTCACAGGGCTTTCTATTATCATTTCAAGCGTGAGACTTGACTCATTAGTTATCAAAATTTGAGAATATCAAGATTGAGTATAGTCTCAGATTGCTAAGCTATTTATGACTTTCCCAATCCAATAAAGAAAGAGAAAGAGAAAGAGAAATATTCCTCTTTTACATACAATACAATCCTGAATCCTGACTTGAGGGATAAAAAATCCAAACATAACATGAAATCTTCGACATACATGAAGCTAAATCAGCAAAACATAAAAGGGAAATACTTTCAAAGGGGAACGGTAAATAGAAACAAAAATAAAAACCTGTGAGATCACCGGTGATGAGGACCAGAGAAGGGTTGATCATGGAGAGAGCAGGCCCCACAAAGTTCTTGAAGTCAAGTGCTCTGTCAGGATGGTGGACACTGAAATGGAGATCAGAAAGCTGAACCACCCACACTAGCGACTCTGGGCCTCCCTTTACATCTATCACTCTCCTGTGCGAACTGGATTTTGCAGAGGAGAATTCGAATTCTTCACTTGCTGCATAGACAGTGAGGCATAAAAAGAGCTCTAGCATCAGAATGGCACTCCCCATTTTGTTTTCCCCCGTAATCTTTAAATCTTCCACTAAATAGCTTTCTTTTGTGTCTTCAGGAGATTCAGAAACAGGGCAAAGTCTTGTCCGTGGGCCTTGGCTATCTGTAACTATAGAACAAGAAAGAAAGCAGCAACAGATTACATATAACAACTGAATACGTTATGCATATACAATATAGGTATAGCCGAGCGGCTATACTATATAAATATTCGAATATATTTGAAACGTATAGCCGCGCGGCTACACTATTTTGATATTCGGAAATAATTAAGAAGTATAGCCGCCCGGCTATACTGTTTAAATATTCGAATATGTTTGAAAAGTATAGCATATTCGTATATTTAAACTTTTGTTTTTGGTCGAAATTTTCGTAAATTCGTATATTTAAACTAAAAGGAGAAATGTCAAAAGGTAAAAACAAATGGAGAAAAAGAGTAATATTTACAAAGAGAAAATAAATAGAGCGATGCTGAGTCTCATGTTCTGGTCTGGTTGCTGATTGCTCAAATTAAGAACACAATCCACTGCTATCAACAACGAAAAAACAGAAAGCACTGCCTGCAAAGTCCAGGCAATCCCCGAGCTCACTCATGCCTGCTCTTCATTCGTCATTCATGAGGACATAGAGATACGCACTTGTAATTCTATCGCCACTATCTTCTTGACTAATTGTCCTCTTCTTTTTCAGGGCGAGTAATCTTTTTATCTGTCTTTTATAAATTTATATTTGTTTCCCGGAAGTTGCTGCTATCTGGGTTATTTATTATTCTTTATGGTATTTATTTGAAAGGATCCTTAGTAGTTGGTTCAATATTTCTTCAAGTTTTGGTTACATTTTCCTTTTCTCTGGGTTCTTATCATCGGGGTTCTTGGTGATTTTAATTGTATTTGCTCAAATGGGTTTTTAGAGGTGACGTTAAGTATTTTATTTATTTTTTCTTGTTGCATTAGTGTTTGTTTGATTCATGTTCTTACGGATTCTAGTAATTACTAACTTAGGTTCTTAAATTCCTAGTGTTAATTATGCAATTTGTTCTCTTTTATTAATTTTCATTTCGTTCTGGACGACTCCAGATAAAAAATTTGGTGGCTTGAGCCCAGTGTGGCTGTGGAAATTGATGGAACCCTAAGAATGAGTTGGTTTTGAAGGGTTAACCGAGTAAGGTTTAGGTTTATGTTCTGGTCTTGGGGCTTGATGAGGTCCATACCATATGCTGCCTACCATCTTATTCAGAATCATACTTACATAATTACAGTGGACTAACAAATAACCTCCTTACGTCTGAAGAGTATGGCCTAATGATTCTTAGTTTCAACAATGACTGAGTAATCAAAAGTGTTCAATTGAAGCCTTGAGTACTAAAAGATAATCCATATTGCGTCATGGTTCTTATGAGAGATTATCACTATTCACATTGTGTATCCATTTATTTTCTATAATTGTAGTTCATGGCCTGTCGAATGGGAACTACAACGCTACAGTCAAGTTTACTAGCAGTGGAGAATCAAATCTCTGAAAGATTGCCTATAACCCTTGCAAACCAGAACTGTTGCAGTGAAACAAATTTCATCAGGCAAACTTCAAAGATTGGCATAAAGTCTGTGCCATTCCTCCAAAGGAGGTATGCTTAATGAAACCAAATGTTTTTTTTTTCTAGATCATGAAGTTTTATATTGAATATGGCTTCATGCTGCGTCTCAGCCTTTTCATTTTCGAGTTTATCTGAATATTGGCCATCATGAGTTTTTCTTTCTTCTTTGTTCTTGTTTCTTCACGAATTAAAGTCGACTGCATTATCTTTTCTTTATGAATCTTAGATTATTTGAAATTTCTCTTATTTCTATGACACCTGAATAATTAATCAAATCCCTGAACCCTTCTGAATAATAGTGAGTTGCATGCATCCTTCTTGTGGCAAGGACTGCTATTCTTTCATTCATTTTTGGATTTCCTCTTTTCGCTCTGCTCTGTTCCTACCTATTTTTGAGTTCCAGAATATTATTATGCAGAATGATGCCCAAATTTTGAACGTGGTGCTGTATATTAGGAACTTGTACCAAAATCCTGCCTTCGCTAAGAATTAGGGGCTTGAAGGAATGGGAGAGGGCTGCCTCTCATCCTGTGGCCATAGACCTAATGGACCTTGAACGGATGGAAGTATAGATTCTGCTTAGTCCACTTACAGAGAATGAGTTGAGTCAGTTTTGGAAATTTTGTGGGCAGTCAACAGTTGATAGAACTTTTCTTTTTGGTTTAGTTTACAGTAGATTGATTATATATCCACGTCAATCCAAGTTCTCCGAACTGTGCTCAAGAATTATACATGTCCTGGTCCAAGTATGACTAGATAAAATACTTGCTGATGCTTCTTCTTTTATAAGAATATATCGATGCCCCCTCTTAACTTGCTTATTTCTTATACGGACACAGTTTTCATTCAACAAGGCATCGGTGGAGAATAGCCTTTGCCTTGGACACAGGTGGGGTTCCTGATAATGGTGGGCAAGAGGGCATCAATGGCAACAGCTCGGATCTCAATCGCACTCGATTGGGTCGGATAGTGACTGCAGGTGGAAGACAGCTATTGGAGAAGCTGAATTTAGCCAGAAAAAATTTTCCCATGAAGATATTTCTTCTTCTTTTGGGTTTCTACACAGCAAATGCATTGGCTACAATCCTTGGACAGACCGGCGATTGGGATGTTTTGGTTGCAGGTATTGTGGTTGCTGCCATTGAGGGTATTGGTATGCTTATGTATAGAAAGCCCCCCTCTCTATCAAGTGGGAGGCTGAAGTCTTTTGTCATGATGATAAATTACTGGAAAGCTGGTGTATGCTTAGGCCTCTTTGTGGATGCTTTTAAGTTGGGTAGTTAAAAGGTGCTTTTATCCACCTCAAGTTTGGAACTAAACTCGTGTTTTAAGTATTAACCACCCTCGCTCCATTGGTAGGCTCAGGCTGTCCTGTCCGGACTCCGGACTAGATCCACTTGTATCATAAGATCACCAATCTCAACTTCAGTTTTGCAAATAAAATTTTGTCCGGTCTGTCCGGTTTCTGTACATGCAGCTGTCAGTTTATTGTTTCCTGAACTTCTTTATTTATTTATTATTTTTGTTTCTAGAGAGAGAAATGAAGAGAAATGAATGAAGTTAAGTCATCACTATATATAGGCTTAATATCACAAAACATCCTTAAGGTTTATGAAATTATCAAATTACATCTTTAATGTTTTTTTGTGTCATTCGTGGTCCTCAATGTTATTATGTGTGATCATAAATGGTCTCTGTTCGTTAGGTTCCATCAAAAACTTTGTTAGTTTGCTGACGTGGTATATATCACAAAACTATCCTTGAGGTTCATGCACATATCACAAATGGTCCATGCATAATTTTTTATTTTTTTAATTTAAAATTCATAAAATTTTGGTTTTCTTTTTAAAATTATTTAAAAATATATATTTATTGTAACACTAAGGAAACTTAAGAGAAAGTTTAGGAGAATATGATAGAGAGAGAACTAGAAGTGTTAAGCTTGTTGATGTTTTATCTTCTTATTCATCTTTGAAGCCTATTTATAGGCATAGGAAATATGTAAACAATAAATATAGTGGTAGGCTTATACAATAAAGAATAGAAATTGGGGTGAGTCATTAGACCATTTCTAGGTGTGGTAAGCATCCATTTTATCTAGTGTTATAACACTCCCCCTTGGATGCCACCATACATGAAATATGCCTCATTAAAAACTTTGCCAGGAAAAACCCAATGGGAGAAAAACATGGGCGAAGGGAAAAAGAGTACACATTCAAATAGCTCTGTCTTATGCCAGAGGGATCCTGATAAGCGTGCAACACTGCCTCATTAAAACCTTGCCAGGAAAAACCCAGTGGGATAAAAACCTGGACGAAGGAAAAAGAGTACAGTGTATAGAGACTTTGTTGATAGCACGCTCCCCCCGTTTTTTAATGAATATCTCCCCTGATAAGTATGCAATCATTTTACCTGATTGTAAAGTCGGCGTAATCCAATCCCATGTACCAGTTTTTGAAATGTATGTTTTGGTAGAGATTTGGTGAAAAGGTCTGCCAGATTATCATTTGAACGTATCTGTTTGACTTCAATTTCTTGCTTCTCCTGAAGTTCGTGTGTGTGGAAAAACTTTGGTGATATGTGTTTGGTCCTGTCTCCCTTGATGTATCCTGCTTTGATTTGAGTGATACAAGCAGCATTATCTTCATAGATGGCTGTTGGAGTATTTGTCACCAAAGGTAGATCGCATGTGCCCCGAATGTGATGAATCATTGATCTTAACCAAACGCATTCACGACCGGCTTCATGTAGTGCAAGTATTTCTGAGTGATTGGATGATGTAGCCACTAATGATTGCTTTATAGAACGCCATGAGATTGCCGTTCCTCCACATGTAAATACATATCCAGTTTGGGAACGACCATTGTGTGGATCAGAGAGATATCTTGCATCTGCATATCCAATAATGCTATGCCCATTGTTAGGTTCATATAATAAGCCCATACCTGTTGTTCCACGAAGATATCGTAGAATATGCTTGATGCCAGTCCAATGTCGAATGGTTGGAGCAGGTGCTATATCTTGCCAACAAATTTACTGAAAAAGCGATATCTGGTCTCGTACATTGTGCTAAATATAATAAAGCACCAATGGCACTAAGATATGGCACTTCTGGACCAAGGATGGGTTCATTTTCGTCTTTTGGACGAAATGGATCTTTCTTAGTGTCAAGAGATCTAACAACCATTGGGGTACTGAGAGGATAGGCTTTGTCCATCCCAAATCGCTTCAATACCTTTTCAGTGTAAGCCCAATTGATGGATAAGAACTCCTCTATCAGGATGCTCTATTTGTAGCCCTAGACAATAATGTGTTTTCCCAAGGTCTTTCATTTCGAATTCTTGTTTCAAATATTCAGCAGTCCTTTGAATATCTGCTGGAGTGCCAACAAGATTCATGTCATCAACATATACTGCCACAATTGCGAAAACCAGGTTCCGATTTCTTAATAAACACACAAGGGCAAATAGGATTGTTGGTATATCCTTCTTTGAGTAAATATTCGCTGAGGCGATTGTACCACATTCGACCAGATTGTTTTAAACCATACAATGATCGCCTCAATTTTATTGAGAACATGTCCCGTGTTTTAGTATTAGTTGCTTCAGGCAACTTGAATCCTTCTGGGATTTTCATGTAAATATCAGGATCCAAATCTCCATATAAATATGCGGTAATGACATCCATGAGTCTCATGTCAAGTTTTTCTGAAACCGCTAAACTTATGAGGTAACGAAACGTAATTGTGTCCATTACCTGGAGAGTATGTTTCCTCATAGTCAATCCCAGGCCTTTGTGAAAACCCTTGTGCAACGAGGCGCGCTTTATACCTTGAAATTTCATTTTTCTCATTGCGTTTTCTCACAAATACCCACTTATAACCCACAGGTTTAACATTGGGTGGGGTCAGAACAATTGATCCAAAAACACTCCGTTTTTCCAAAGAACTTAGTTCTGCCTGGATTGCATTTTTCCATTTATGCCAATCATTTCTTTGTTTACATTCATTGACGGAGCGAGGCTCAACGTCATCGTCTTCTGTGATCTCATTAGCCACTGAGAATGAAAACATTTCATCGATGATTATTTCATTTTCGATCCCACAATTTGTTATTGCATGCATAATTTATGGAGATCTCTTGATTTTTAGGTACCATTTCGTCCCCCGGGACATTTGTCAGATCTACGACATTGTCCTTTTTAGGAAATATTTGTGCCTTTTCGATGGCATTTAGATCATGTACTGTGGGTTCCATATTTGTTTCTTTTTCATGATCAATTTCCTTTGGATTCATTTTTGCCATTGCCTTTCTTTTTCGAGGGCTGAATCCTTTGAGCCTAATGGCCTGCCACGTTTTCTTACGTGCAATTGATGAATCATTTGCTGCAACATTATGCTGTTTGACAGGTATATCAATCCTAGCAGGTGCATTTGCTGCTGGAATATATGATTTTGTCACTTTTGTTGCATCATTAAATGCATCTGGTAGTTGATTGGCAATTCTTTGGAGATGAATGATCCTCTTCACTTCATTTTCACATTGAGTGGTATTAGGATCGAGATGAGACAAAGTAGGTACATCCCATGATAATTCACGCCGTTTTTCATGAACAACCTTTTCTCCCCCTAACGGCGGGAAAAGTCTCATCAAAGTGACAATCCGCAAACCTTGCGGTAAAAACATCACCTGTCAAAGGCTCTAAATATCGAAGGATAGAGGGTGAATCAAAACCAACATAGATTCCCACTCTGCGTTGAGGACCCATCTTAGTACGTTGGGGCGGTGCAATAGGCACATAAACCGCACAACCAAAAATTCGTAAATGTGAAATGTTTGGCTGATTTCCAAATACAAGTTGTATCGAAGAGTATTGGTTGTTACCAATGGGCCTCAATCTTACTAATGATGCTGCATGTAAAATGGCATGTCCCCAGGCATAAATGGGTAACATAGTCTTCATTAGCAAAGTACGGGCTATGAATTGAAGACGTTTAATTAAAGCCTCTGCCAAACCATTTTGAGTATGAACATGAGGAACAGGATGTTCAACCTCAATGCCTAATGACATGCAATAGTCATCAAAAGTATGTGATGTAAATTCACCAGCATTATCTAGTCGAATTGACTTAATAGGATAATCCGGGAATTGAGCTCTTAATTTAATTATCTGAGCCAGGAGCCTAGCAAATGCCACATTTCGTGTGGACAGGAGGCAAACATGCGACCAACGTGTGGATGCATCGACCAAGACCATAAAGTACCGAAATGGTCCACAAGGTGGTTGAATAGGTCCACAAATGTCCCCTTGAATTCTCTGGAAGAATGATGGAGATTCAACATCAACCTTGCATTGAGATGGTCTGATTACCAACTTCCCCTTTGAACAAGCCTGGCAATGGCTATTACCAAAAGATGACATATGTTTGTTTATCAAAGGGTGGCCATGAGAGTTGGTAATGATTCGACGCATCATTGTAAATCCCGGGTGACCTAAACGGTCATGCCACATTTGGAAAATACTAGGGTCAATGCATCGTTGGTGCTTTACAATATGTGCCTCAATCGTTTGTATAGTTGTATAATACAATCCTGATGAAAGCGCACAAAATTTCTCGAGTACACGTTTTTGGGTATTACCAGAGATAATACACAGATATTCTATCTTGTTCTCATTTTCGTGTCTCAATATGGTACCCATTCAAACGTATATCCTTAAAACTCAACAAGTTTCTCTTGGAGTTGGCTGCATATAAAGCAGTTTTGATGGACAATATTGTGCCATTGGGTAATATAATTTGGGCTGTTCCTGAGCCATTTATCAGATCTCCTGGACCTGATATAGTTGTTACACATGCTTTTCTTAGCATCAAGTTTGAGAAATATTTTCGATCTTGTAGGATCGTGTGAGTAGTCGCACTGCCCGCAAGACAAAAATCTGCGACATCTTTGCGTTGGGAATATCCAGAAATCATTTCCATTCCTTCAAATAAATAAGATATATTTATTAGATATATTAGAAAAAACAGTACCAGTTTCTTGAATTCAAAATGTAACGTTAATTATACAAGGGTAGATAAAACGACATTAATTATACAATGGTAGATAAAAACGACATTAATTATACAATGGTAGATAAAAACGACATTAATTATACAATAATAAAAATAGAGGAAATTATTTGATGTCATTTTATTCCTTTAAGCATGGAAATCGGAAATGTCTAGGTGTGTCGTTTCTGGCTGGCTTTGTATCCCAAAATTCCCTTCTGGATTGTTCATCGGATCAAAATGATCAACGAAGTTTATTTCAGTTTGCCTTCCCTTTTGTGAGGACTTATAAAGTTCCACCAGGTGTTGGGGTGTACGACATATACGAGCCCAATGTCCATTACTACCACACCTATGGCAAACTCCCTCAATGGTTTTAGGTGTGGAGTTGTTCCTCATATAAGATTTCCCTTTATGTCGGGATGCATTTTTAGGAAATGAGTCATTCCTCGCACTCAGGCTGACAGGATGATTACCATTTCTTCTTCCTCGGCCTCGTCCACCTCTTGGTCTACGTTTGTAAGTGTTTTCACGTGAAGAGGTGGTATTTATTCTTCTGGAGACAACATTCACTTCAGGGAATGGTGCAGAACCTGTTGGTCGAGATTGATGATTTTTCAACAGCAGTTCATTGTTTTGTTCTGCTAACAGAAGGCATGACACCAACTCTGAGTACTTTGTAAAGCCACGTTCTCGATATTGTTGCTGCAGGAGCAAGTTCGTGGCATGAAATGTGGTGAATGTTTTTTCAAGCATTTCAGGATCTGAGTGATTTTTCTCCGCACAATTTCATTGTAGAAGTAATTCTGTGCATGGCAGAGTTATATTCAGAGATCCTGTTTTGTAATCCTGAAACCGCAGATGTGTCCATTCATAGCGAGCTCTTGGTAGGATCACCGTTTTCTGGTGATTATACCTTTCCTCCAAGGCCTTCCATAAATCTAGTGGATTTTCAATCACTAGGTATTCGCTTTTCAATCCTTCATGGATATGTCTGCGGAGAAATATCATGGCTTTTGCATTTTGTTCAGGAGATGAATTGTTTTTATCCTTGATGGTGTCTCCAAGGCCATGTGCTTCTAAGTGGAGTTTGGCATCGAGAGCCCATAGAAGATAATTATTGCCAGATATGTCCAATGCTGCAAATTCCAACTTTGCCAAGTTCGCCATCTATATAGAAGAATTGAGATGCGTCAGAACTTATAATAGTGTACTTTTAAGTTCTTAACATGACATTCATTTTTGAACTTCTGGCCAAAAATGTGGTATGCTCGAAACTTCAGGCTCGAGCTTTAGTTTGAGGAACTTCGGGCCCTCATTCTTATAAGCTTTTGAAAATAAATTCATAAAGTAAATTGCTTATTGTATGATGGTTAATTCCACACCATACAAGTAAAATGTGCGATAAAGTAAATTCATAAAGTAAATTGTATGAGGGTTAATTCCACACCATACAATAATAAAGTAAATTCATAAAGTAAATTGTTTATTGTATGAGGGTTGGTTCCACACCATACAATAATAAAGTAAATTCATAAAGTAATTTGTTTATTGTATGAGGGTTAGTTCCACACCATACAATAATAAAGTAAATGTGGGGGAAAAACCCGCGCCACTTGAAAATAACCATGGGGGGTTAAAAGGAAAAACCACTCCCTTTTAAAAATTAAACGTGGGGGGTTAAAAAACCACTCCACTAAACTGAGAATAAAAAGTATATATAATCAAAAGGGGTTAGAGACAAATTTGAACATAGATATTTCCTGTCATCATCTTTTGGAAGAACTTTGTCCAGATAGACCATTAGGCATAAATTTCATAAAATAACATTAGTGAAACAAATGTATTGAAAATTGATAAGAACTATAAAAAGATGATATACCAGGATTGAGATTCTCCAGGGACTTTGGTTGATGAGCAAACTCCTGCTAAAACGTATTGTAACACTAAGGAAACTTAAGAGAAAGTTTAGGAGAATATGATAGAGAGAGAACTAGAAGTGTTAAGCTTGTTGATGTTCTATCTTCTTATTCATCTTTGAAGCCTATTTATAGGCATAGGAAATATGTAAACAATAAATATAGTGGTAGGCTTATACAATAAAGAATAGAAATTGGGGTGAGTCATTAGACCATTTCTAGGTGTGGTAAGCATCCATTTTATCTAGTGTTATAACAATATTGTATTTTAAATACACGTGACACTATATTTTATTTTTGAAGCTATGGGCTCCACATATATGCCACATCAACAAACTAATGAAGTTTTAAAAAAATAATTTAAAATTCATAAAATTTAAAAATGAAAAAACCATTTATATAAGGATTTTAACCTTTAGGAGTATTTATGAACCTTAAACCCTTGGTTTTTTCATTTTTAAATTTTATGAATTTTAAATTATTTTTTTAAAACTCCATTGGTTTGTTGATGTGGCATATATGTGGAGCTCACATCTACAATAATATAGTGACACGTGTATTTAAAATACAATATATATTTTTAAATAATTTAAAATTCATAAAATTTTAAAAAGAAAACCAAAATTTTATGAATTTTAAATGAAAAAATTTTAAAAAATTCGCATGGACCATTTGTGATAGGTGCATGAACCTCATGGATGTTTTGTTATATATATATATATATATGTCATGTCAACAAACTAAGAGAGTTTTTTATGGATCCTAACGGCAAGAACCATTTGTGATCATACATACTAACCTTGAGGACCATAAATGACAAAAAAAAAAAAACATTAAGAACGCAATCTGATAGTTTCGTAAACCTTAAGGACGTTTTGTGATATATATATATATATATATATATATATAGAGAGAGAGAGAGAGAGAGAGAGAGAGAGAGAGAGAGAGAGAGAGAGAGAGAGAGAGAGAGAGAGAGAGAGAGAGAGAGAGAGAGAGAGAGAGAGAGAGAGGGTCCACGGGATCATTAGGAAGTTTCCCTCAAAACGTGTATACAAGAGAAAGTAACAGATGAAAGAAAGAAAGATAGGAAGAAGAAATGTCAAGACCCTCGTTGGTACACCTACTTGAAAGCTCTCATCATGAGCATGACATCCTTCTTCGATAATTGCCTCCAATTTCGGATAATTATTTGCACATCTCTGGACCTGGTGGTGTTGGCAGTGGTGGGAGATAAGAAGGGATGGTGCAACTTCACCCCAGGTCTGCATGTATCTCAATCTCAACTCCTTTGCCATCATCTGATTTCTGATCTCTCCTCTCGTCTCGTCTCGTCTCAGCTAATTAAAGGGTTTGATTCGATGGATCTTTTCTCAATGAAAGCTACCCAGCTTTTGGGGTTGGATGGTGAGAAAGTTGATGTGGATGATCCAATACTATTAGGCTAGCTATAGAGATTAACCGATATGGGGGGTTGGATGATCAAATCCTATTTATACATAAAAGCTGATTCAGTGAGAGGTTGGGATGAAAAGATAAAGTAAACCAAAAATAGAACAAATCTAAGATAAGCCAAAAATCAAAATTCGGTGGTGGGAATTTAACAACAAATAGCATTCAAGTTTGAGCCAAGAAAAAAACTGACCAAAAGCCAAGATAGCTAATAGCTATGGTGATTCAACCAAATGAGAATGAAAGCCTTCAACTAGCTATTATTATGCATTTATACAACTTAACCTTTCTTTAAAACGAAAAATAAAAAAACAACTTTATCTTGAAATCAAGGAATACAAGGCATGCTTACTTGTTCCAAGTGCCAACCATACCATACGAAGCATTTGTTTACAGGGTAGTAGTAGGGCAATTGAAACAAAACAGAGACAATAGATATCCCATACTTACTGGAGATTCTTCCTCCAACTAAACTCATATTTATCATTGCAATGCAAAGTAATACTTGTTCAGTAAAACAAAATAAAATTATAAAGCTAATGTGAATATATACAGTATACATTAGGTTTAGGATGCTACGACTATCTGAGGTTATATCGCTTTTTCCCTTCCGATTCAATCTCCTTTACCTTGTCGACAACATACTGAACTTTCTTTGACAGGTCTTGCGTATGTTCCTCAATGTGATCAAATAGAAGATCAACTATTTCTCTAAGTGAAGCAGACCGCTTTCTCTCAAGGAACAGCGCGCGAGTTAATTCTTCAATCTTTGTCTTATCATCCTACAAACACATTCCACATCTGTTAGATAATGTAACAGTTACCCACTGACACTGAGGTCAATCAAATCAACTCTTTGGAATAAATAACAAAGAGACAATGAAAAACACCCATGAAACATATGCAACCAGGAAGAAGTTTGCCTGAAAAGAAGACCCGAGTTAAACTTACTAAGAGCTTCGCAACTTTCCCCTCAATGGATCAAATTAAATTGCAGAACCAGAACTTTGACAGATCTAGAAACAACGATTATTTTGTTTCTGAGCTTTTTAAATAATAAAAAAGGAAATGCTTTCCTGTCCCACCAGCCAATTCAATTTAACATATTTGACCACTCCAATATCAATTCCACATATACAAAGAGTGTGCAAGCTTTCCAGTTGTCCAATTTGGTTTATAATCTGAGTCAACATGGCAAAATTTTATGAGGCAAGACAAAAAATTTCTTCGAACAAATTAAGTCAAAAACTAACAACTGAAAAAGAGGACAATAACTGACCGGTACTTGATCAGCAATCAATCCCTTTTGACCTTTGTTGGCAGTGGCAGTCAATGCATGAGTGTGCTCCTTCATGAACCTTGTAACAACCCATTTCCGAATACTAATTTTCTTTATCGATAGCATGGCCTTACAACCTACCCTAGTGGGAGCCCGAGGCCTTATGGTAGTCTTATCGCGCCTATCAGGCTTCCGGTAACCCTCCTTGTTGCATACAAAAGTCCGGCCAATGATGGTTCCATCATGTTTGGATCGAGACAGGTAGTTCATACGAGTCATGAAACCCACACGCATGCCATAGGCATTATAAAATGCTTGTGCAGTTTATTCTGTATCAAATTCCTGACCCACATACGGCTCATCTGCTTCGACCACTACACTTGATCCATCTGTACAAGGATTTTGAGTCACTTCATCATCTTGTCCTTGTCCAAGATGAGACATCTCTTCAACTTCAACAAAGCTTCCTACCAATGCACCATCATTAGAATGCTTAAGCTCGGCATCACTTGAATCATTTAACACCCCATCATTAATATTTATATCAAGTTCAGAATCCACTGCAACATAACATTCATGGAATCAATCATGAGGATCCTAGTGCAATGCAAATTGTTCTTTTTTCTATAATCAGTAGTATCAGTGGAATTCATAACCAATAAAAAACGAGTCACTATCATAGTATCATATCATATCATATCATATTTAAGCAGATTGATAACCACCACCACCCATTTCTCTTCTGCGAAGAAGCTCAGGGCTCTAACAATCTAGGGCCGGCCTCTTGCGTTAGGCCTAGCTGGAGGCTTTTAGGTTGCTTCAATATAGAAAAGAGAGGAGGAGATTTCATGTCATAGCCAATACACCCGCAAAGGAGGCAAGGTTTCGAATTTGGACAAGGATTTTGCCAAAGCCATTCATTGGTGAAGCCCAGGACTGAGTGGGCTTAATAATCTTGTAATTAAGTGATTTTTAAAACAAATTTTTGGACTAAAGATTATGAACTTGATAAAAAAAACGTATGATACAAGTTGAATTTTCATTTTTTCTGCAATATGGGATATGGGATTTCTAGAGTTGGCTCCTCAACGGCTGCACTCCCCGTGCAGCTTTTTTTCTGGGTTTTTTGTTTTTTGGTTTTTGGGTATTCATGGTGAAGGGAGGGAGGAGAAGGTGGCAGACATGGGTCTGCAAATTTTCCCCTCCAATTCGTCTTCATCATCTGAATTGGCACTGGATTTTTTGGGCGGTAGCTGGGTTGGTGGGTTTTGGGAGATGGCTGGGTGGTTCTTTGAGCGGCGACGGGAGAGTGGTGTGGTACAAGGGTTGGTTTGGATTGGAGGAGCGGGGTGGGGGAGGGAGATTTGGGGTAACGATGGGGAGGGAGAGAGGGTTGGCTGGGTTGGAGAAGAGAGATGAGAATTTATTTGTTTTTTCTTTTTTTATTCATTTTTTAATGATTTTAATATGATTTAAAAATTATTTTTAACATGTACATAATTTTTTATTAGTTTTTTGTCCACATAGAAGTCCACATCATCAAAAAAATGGAGTCCCATATTCGTCATGTCAGTATTTAACAGATTCACTAACGGTTTGGCTAACCCATCGGCTTTTTGTAATTTTTCGTGACGTTGTGTATGTAATTGTAAATATCCGATAGGTTGGGATGTACTCATAAATGGCCCAATAGGTTGGGGGTTTATTGTACGTTTTCCTAATAATAATGTAATCGATATTATGCACGGGTTGGGCTTTCTAGTTGAATTGGGTCGGGTGGTTTTGTTAATATTATGTAATATATATATATATATAAAGCAAAAGGCAGAGAATCCTGAAACATTCAAAATACCTGAAAATGTCATTGATTAATGCAAACATCTATATATATATAAAGCAAAAGGCAGAAAATAGTGAAACATTCAAAATACCAAAAAATGTCCTTGGTTAATGCAAACATTAAGAATTGAAATTATTAATTAAATGAGGATAATATGGTAAATTCACACTTTTTCATATTAACAAAAAAGAAAAATAAGATAGTGAATCCTATTTTTATGGAATACAACTACCCATTATCTTGTTTAATTCTAAAATAAATTTAATTTTTAAAAAAAAAACCTCTCGCAGGCGCGGAAACGCATGCAGAGAGGCTAGTATATATAAAGCAAAACGCAGAGAATTGTGAAACATTCAAAATACCAGAAAATGCCATTGGTTAATGCAAACATTAAAAATTGAAATTATTAATTAAATGAGGATAATATGATAAATTCACATTTTTTTTATATTTAAAAAAATCAAAATTAAAAGAAAATTCAGATAATGACCTATTTTTATGAAACACAACTACCCATTATATTTTTTAATTCTAAAATACATTTTAATTTTTTTATATAAAAAAAATAAAATAAAAAATAAAAAACCTCTCACAGGCGCGCGGAGAGGCTAGTTAATATAAATTGTTTGCCCTGTGAATCACATCACTTATATAGTTATAACTTATTCTACTCATCCCCCTTATACAAGTACAAATCAATAATTAACAGGTAAATGTTAATTCGATTCTATTGAATAATTGAACAAAAAATTTAATTTGATCAACAGCCATCCATCCCATAGAAAAGGTAAAGGTAAAGGCATATCAACTAGACAATAGATTGAGAAGGCAAATGTGAAAATTCAATTTACAGATTTCACATTTACATTACAAAACGAAATGCAGACTAGGGGACATTTCGACGGTCTTTTCCCTTTCCCTCGGATGATACAATTTCTTGGAGATTATCAGTTATGCGCTGGATCTTCTGCGACAGGTTTTGAGTGTGCTCTTCAATGTGATTGAATAGGAGGTCTATGATTTTTCTATATGAAGCAGACCGCTTTCTCTCAACCAGCAGTTGTTGAGTTAATTCTTTGATTTTCATCTGTTCATCCTGCAAGCAAAAACTAAGCACAATAAGCCCTTAAGAAAGGAGGACATGATGAATGAATGACTATGTTGTGAAAGGCTAATTAAGGACAGATTGCATAATGGAACTCCAAAACACATCTTTCTTTGTTACTACTGAACAACAATGTCACTACTGAATAAAAGGGAGGCTAGAAAAACAGGCTAACACTTTCAACTGCAAATCTCACTTACACATAGCATATTTCCCAAAACCAATAAGTTTTGAGATTAATGATTTCATTTATTCCTTAAAACATTAATAATTACACCCTCAATATGCCTGTAGACGTGTGAAACACAAGACTTAACATAAGGCTAGACAGACACCATGGAGACATGAGAATTAGGGAATGTGCTTATTAGGACTTGAATATCAAGCAAAAAGGAAAACCAAAAAGGGTTCATCCATAGTTCCACAACATATAGATATAGGAACAATCAATTTTTAACTAAACAAGAATTGCTTTCCATGGGTCTCTCACACTAATTTGAACTCCAATAAAGATACTGCAGAAGGCAGATAAGCTTATAGTATCTAAATTGAGAAACAATGCTAGTTAACATGCATTTCTCAGAGACAAGTATTTAAAACCCTAATCAATTCAAAAGAGCATTAACTAACACCGCACTGGAAAAAATAATGAAAACAATAAAGAGAAGTTACCGTAGTAGATTGATCATTTGATCCTTTTTTACCCTTCCCTGGAGACAGTGTATGGGTATGCTCCTTGGCAAACTTTGCAACTACCCACTTTCCAATACTCAGTTTCTTAACTGAAATCATTGCCTTGCAACCAACCCTAGTGGGGGGTCGAGGTCTCACACTCATCCTCTCACGCTTATCAGCCACTCGGTAACCCTCTTTGTTACATACTAGCGTTCGAGCAATGATGGAGCCATCAACCCTAGAACGAGATAGATCGTTCACACGTGTTCTGAACCCTATTCTCAGTGCATATGCATTATAAAATGCATGTGCAGCTGCTTCTGAGTCGAATTCCTGGCCCTGATATGGTTCGTCTCCTTCAACTGCATTTTGTTCCACTCTTGAAGAATTTTGACCCACTTGCTCAATTTGCCCAAGACTAGAAGCCTCCTCGACAACACAAGTTGCTAGAATTGCACCATCATGATTTAATCTAAGCTCAACATCTGCTGAATTATCTAAGACCCCATTTTGAGCCTCTGTATCAAATACAGAATCCACTGCAAAAACATAAACTTTGAGTTTGAGCCATTGCCAAGCAAAAATAAACAAAAGCAACATAATACAAGAAAAGCCCATGTCCATGACATAAATTCTCAGCTTGAATTAAGCAACAAAATGGTCAGATCAGATGGGCTACACATACACTAGACTAGGAGGGTCAAGAAATCAGCATATTCCATCTCAATGATTTGCATTCGTCACAATCACATGCTCATTCATTCTCAAATGGATAAACATAAATGTGTGTGTTTGTGTGTGTAAGGCACAGGCTACAGACCCAATACTAAAAAATTAAAAAGAAATAAAGAGGTAAAAAGAACAACACACAAACACACACAGTTTGGCGTTCATATTAGAAGAAAACAAAAACACCATGAATCAACCGAATATCAGATTCTAGTTTGTTGTAAATAAGGAATCTTTAAAAAGAGAACTTACTGATTGATCGATGGTAAAGCTGAACGAACCAGGAGAGGATAGTATTAGTTACAGGCTTACAGCCACCAAACCCAACTGAACGCAACCCACTGAGAGAAAGAGAAAGGAAGCTGTTTTCTGTTCTCTCTCTCTCTCTCTCTCTCTCTCTTATCGTCTATCAGAGAGGTGAGCGATGAATCGGGTAACCCGGCCTGTTGTGTACATTTTTCTGTTTTAGGGCCACTAGAGCTAGAGTGTGGACTCCCGTTCTCAGCCAAGATTTTAAATAAAATATATAAATCCAAAGCCCAACACATCTTCAATTCCCTCTTCGGCCTTCTCAAAGCCCAACAATACCCAACCTTTTCAAACCCCACTCGCTTACTCTCCTTTTTTAAATTTTTTGTTGAAAGAGATGTTTTATTAAAGATAAAGCTGAAACAGTAAATACTACCAAAACTCAAGTCTCGCTCGCTTACTTACTAAGTAATAATAATAATTATTATAAGTCTCGCTCGCTTACTTACTAAGTAATAATAATAATTATTATTATAAGCTTGTATTTTCAAACTATAGATAATAATAATAATAATAATAATAAATATAAGAATGTGAGAACTGAGAGTCTCAGGTTACTCACATCACAGGCATAATAATGTTGGCCACTATAAAATCTTGTACCCTATTTTACGTGGCCTAGGCTATATATATATGAACATTATTCCTTTGAAGCTACATTGATTGACCACTTAAATTGCCACTCCCCTTAGCTGCCTATACCTAGCAATAAATCACTCCGCTATTTTCTCCTGCTTGTTACCAGCTGCCTGTCTGTCTATTTCTCTCTCTCTCTGTGGGAGAGACTGGTAAAAGATAGAGAGAGAGAGAGAGAGGAGCTTGGTCCACTGTTACTCTGATATTGGCCCAGTCCATGTTCGATGCTGCTTTGAACATGAAATCCAGTCAAGTAATGCATGTATGCATGTATGTCACCCATGCTGTGATGCTGATGGTAGCTAGCTAGCTACCTTCCTTGATCCCAATCAATCACCACCACATCAGACTCCGAGATTCAGAAGGAAATCCATCAATCGAGCACACTAGACTGTATGGCACTGACAGGCATTTGACCATTTCATGTAATTTACTGTTACACACAATGAACATAATTTACATGTGGATGTGGAGTACTTGTACGACCACCAGTGCATGAAAATGAAAGCCATGTGTTGATATATTGGCATATTTAGATTGCCATGTGTATAATTACTCCATTTCATGTCTGTGCTGTGGTTATATATATTTTATTGTTTATCTTTCACTTCACTCATCATGGCTCAGTCGGTCATCGCCATGGGGAGTTCACGGTAAATTTACCACGGTCAAATTTGAAAAGCTAGCCATTTCCATTCACATCATATACAATAATATTATATTATAATGACCTAGCTAGGGTTAGCCATTTTCCCAACCCCTAATTAAAAGATGGTCAAAAGTCATACTCTCTCTCTCAAATTTCCTTTTTACATCTTCTCTGATAGGGCATGATGGTGATTAGATTACCGAGAGTATTTATTTTATTTTTACAGTGGCAACAGGCTTTGATTTATAATTGTTAACTAAGATATTGATAAACAAATAGTTAAAGCCATGTGTTTTACCGTCTTTGATTCCTTCCTTCCTTCCTTCCTTCCTTCCTTGACGGTCAAACTTACAGGGAGCTATTTTTTGAAGACTTCGAGATGAATCTCTCTCTCTCTCTCTCTCTCTCTCTCATTTCTGCACCCACCTCCACCCTTTTTTTTTATTTGTTCTTACCTTCTCTCTCTCTCTTTCTCTGTACCCAATATTACCCCATTAAGAGAGATATATCACAAATTTTCAAATAACATATAGGTATGCATATATATGTATGTTTCTATAATACTATATATTATATAAGCAGACGTCTAATTTCTACTAACGTTATGCAAACATATCAAATAAGAATCTAACAAGATATACAAACAGGTAAGGTAGGTAGCTAGGTTAGCAGTGCACTAATTCTGAATATATACGCAGTGCAACTTGCAAGTTTTACAGACTGAAAAAGACAAGTACCAAAACTATACCTGTAAGTAAATAAGTATGATATACACGTTTCTTTGTTTGTACGATTGGAGATATATACGTACAGATGGAAACAAATTCAGAAATTATAAAGAGTTAAGGCACAGAGGCAGTTGACAAAAAGTGCTTAAACTGAAAGAGGCGTGTTACGTATATATATATATATATATATATATATATATAGGCAGGAAGGAGCTCCATCTTCTTGCAAATTGCAATTGATCTGTCCCTTTCGAAATGACCAAGTTATTTAGAGAGAATGAAGTTAAAATTAAACTCATCAAAGACCCGGAAGACTAGGGTTAATGTCCTCACAAAGGGGTGCAGGCTGCAAACCTCTCTCCCCATACAAAAAAATAATATATATATCTCTGCTAGCTGCATGCCTCTCTCCCCATACAAAAATAATATATATATATATATATGATGATATAATATTATAACTTGTCTTTCTTTCACTGTATCTGTATGTATGAATATATACAATACAATGCTTATATACTGATTAATTAATTAGACTACTTTAGGATTCCCGAACTTTTTTTGTGTTTCTTTCACTGTCAGTCGTATTCAGCGAGAGAGAGAGAGAGACCCGTTTGTAGCGGGGGAGCAGAGCAGATTGATGATTAGGACGAGAGGATAGGGATAATAGTTAAATAATGTGATATGGATGGATGGAATGTGAAAAAGTTATGGGTTTTGTTTGTTTGGGGTAGCCAGCCAGAAGAGTCAGAGAGACAGAGAGAGAAAGCTGGGTAGTGCAAATTGCATTGCAGTTAAAGAAAGGAGAGCTATAAATGTCAAATTTTCCAGGTCAACGTTCCGAGGGCCCAGTCCAACAACAACACCTGAGACTTGCCCCACTTAACCACCTGCACAATCCTCAGGTGTGGGTTTTATCACAAAAGGCCTCGGTATTAGTTAGAGTGGGGTATTTCTATTTAAACCACTTATTTTTCCTTCCCTCCCTCCCCGATGTGGGACAATTGATTTCCAACACTCCCCCGCACGTGAGACCCCATTTTTGTGGGTCACACGTGGAGATCCACACATCGGCAACCACGTGGAGCCATGTAGGGACTCACCCATCGCACGGGGACCCACCCATCACGTGGCACCTTTGGCCTACGTGGAGCCAAACGGGACTCACCCATCGCGCGGGGCCAAACGGGACCCACCCATCACGTGGCAAGTACGGGCCCGCAACCTGCTCTGATACCATGTCAAACAAAGTATGGCAAATATTCAGTTATGCTCAGATACGCTCATATTCGTTCATATTTTTATTCTTCTCCAATATGGAGGTATTTATATAAGTACAACCCTAAATAAAATAGGAAATAAATCTAAATTACAATAGAAAATAAATCTAAATTATAATATGAAATAAATCTTAATTAGAATTGGACTAGACAAATAGGTAAATAACTAAAATCCTAACATAGTAAGGAACCAAAATCCTAACTAAGTAAGGAGTCGCCAACACTCCCCCTCAAGTTGGGTAAAGATATTTCGCATGCCCAACTTGACAAGTGAGTCATAAAACATCATACTCGAGAAGCATCAATTGTAAAGAAGGTCTTTTTGTCAACCATGAGCAAGAGCAAACCCTAAAAAATAGGGCACATAGTAGAAAAAACCTGTGACCACGGCAGAAGATAAGGCAGAACACAGAAACCTTGTGAGCATGGCAATAGATAAGGTAGAACGCAGAAACCCTGTGAACACGGCAAAAGCAAAGGCAACCAAACCCTAAAAATAGGGTAAGGCACAACAAAGGTAAAGTCTTACCCTAAAAAGAGGGTAAGGCAAGACATGGTAAAGAAAGCTCAGATAGGGCTAAAAATAGGGTAAGGCAAGGCATGGCAAGGCATGCCCAACTTGACAAGTGAGTCATAAAACATCATACTCGAGAAGCATCAATTGTAAAGAAGGTCTTTTTGTCAACCATGAGCAAGAGCAAACCCTAACAAACAGGGTAAGGTAAGGCAAAGAAAGTCAAGAGCAAAGGCAAGGTCAATGGGCATGATCAGAGGAGAAACACACCAGCAAAGGCATGAGCAACAATACTGGCACCATAACAAGCAAAAGCAACAATACTGGCACCAACAAGAGCAACAAGGCAGACAACTGTGGCAGCAGCAATAGCAGAGACAATACAAGGGACTTGACACAGCAAAAGCAATATAAGGCACTGGGAGGAGGCAACAGGAGAGACAACTTCTCTTCACTCCCCTCTCCCCCTGAAGAGAAGGGGGGTCGATGGAGCCAAATGATCAATGATACTTGAGAAACATGCACTGACTAACACTGAGAAGTAGCAAAATTAGCCATGGCAGATAGGTGGTTAAATTGCAGATGAGTAGCAGTGTCAGTCCCCCTCAAATCCGACGATGTATGAGAGTCGAGATTTGGAGAAAGTAACACCCAAATAAAGTTGCAACACTCCCTCTCAAATTCGACGCTAGTAAAGGGTCGAGATTTGGAAGAAAAGAAATTGAAATAATAGTAAAGAGACTCAAGCATGCCAGTCTCGTGGCAGAAACAAATGCAAGAGAGGAAGGTGGTAGCATACGGTAATAGTAAAGGAGGAAACCCAGGAAATCTTGAAGAGAGACAAAGACAGAGATAGGGTGCTCAAAACTGAGAGCGGAAATGCAACTCAAGAGAGTTGCCGAAGAAGACAGAGACCGGCAGAACAATCAAAGGAAAAGCTCAGGGAGCGGTGACGAGGCTCGCGGAGGAAAGCAACAGCTCGGTGAGCAGTGACGAGACTCACGGAGGAAAGCAATAGCTCAGTGAGCGGTGACGAGGCTCAGTGAGCGGTAACAAGGCTCACGGAGGAAAGCAACGGCTCGATGAGTGGTGATGAGGCTCACGAGGTAAAAAGACTTGTTATGAAGTTTCAAAGATAGAGAAGTTGAGACATCAAGAAAGACCATCTGGCATACAAAGATGAAAAAAAAAATGGAATAGTAGCAAAGAAGCATGTGAAGGCTAGGTGCGGTGAAAACACATATGAGAAGATGAACAAAATATGGTGACTATACAAGATGAAGATCCATGATGGGTTAGGAATGAGGAGAGCTAACGACTCTCAATTTGGCAGAGGTTATCACAGGGAAACACAGCGGAGCACAGCAAATACACAAATATGGTAGATGCACGAAGACAGGAATCACACGAACACAGCAACACAACACACAAACCCAGGAGGGCACATAGGGCACCGATAGGAAAAAAATATGAGACTAAAACACGAGTGAGCACAACACATAGGTCACCAGAAAAGTTGGCTCTGATGCCATGTCAAATTTTCCAGGTCAACGGGCCGAGGGCCAGTCCAACAACACCGATACTGTCCCCACTTAACCACCTGCACAATCCTCAGGTGTGGGGTTTTATCACAAAAGGCCTCGGTATTAGTTAGAGTGGGGTATTTCTATTTAAACCACTATTTTTCCTTCCCTCTGTCCGATGTGGGACAATTGATTTCCAACAATAAATTAAAAGAAGAGAAGAATTGGTGTTGCTGGGGTGGGGATGCTGGAAGGGAGAGAGTCATGCAAAGGGTATAACTCTCTGTTGTTATTGTGAGCAGTGGCGGATCCAGGAATTTTACTTGCGGGGGTCAACATCTAAAAGGCAAAAAAATTCTATACAAAATAGAACCAATAAAAATGAAACAATTATATTACAATTCTTAATTGATAGAAAAAATCATATTACAATTGTCCACGACGAGTTTTCATACTCTGAAAACGTTGCATTATAGAGTCATTATCAATACAAATAAACACATCTTTCTTAATGTAAACAAGTAAGCTATCACTCAACCATTGATCTCCCATTCGATTGCGAAGTGGACCTTTCACAATATTCATAGCAGAAAATGCTCTCTCCAGGACCTTTCACCATCCATATCCTTAATGATTTTCTTAATAGTTTCAGTGGCACAAGCATTCACTAAATCTTTTTGAATTGTTGGAGCTATTAGCTTGAGATTCCCTGGAGCATTTTCTAACACAACGGCCTTAACTTTCTCATCATGATCAGCAAGAAATTGCAAGAGCTCCAAATAATTCTCCCTGTTGTTTGAAGTGTCACTCTCATCATGACCACGAAAAGCAAGACTTTGCTTTAACAAAAATCTCACGCAATCAAGAGAAGCTGTCAAGCAAATACGATAATCAATACGAGCTTGGTCTGATTACTTGCCCAGGAACTGTTTGGATGTGTTGCTTCTGATTCATAAGATCTATACAATATTGTCTAGATTGATTATGAACACTTCCAACACCTCCAATATGATTCCTAATTCTTTCTTTCTTCTTCCAATTTCTGAAACCCATCTCTGAAGACATCGCTACACCCTTGACCAATTTTGAAATTGGATTTGAAGAGATAACAATAAAAGCAAAATGCAGCATCTTTACTTATCCTACTGACTCTAACCAGTCAAACTCATCAAACCACTTGACATTAAAACGTCGATCATACCCTGAAAGATCAATTTGTGGAAATGTGTGATTCTTAGGTTGACAAGGACCCTTTTGTAGATATGCTCTTTGAACTTCGTCTCTTATGTTAGGATCATAATCTAACATTTGAGGTCGAAGTCCAGGGTCTGCAGGAAGATTATTCATAAGATCTTGCAACTCACTTTCTCTTGAAATACCCACATCTCTTGAGTTCGAACTACCCACATTATCCGAACTAGAAGTAGTTGACGAGAACTTTCTCTTAAAGTATCGTTCCATAACTTTATATGCAAAAAATATACAAACTAATTAATAATCTAAATTGCCAAGAATTTTTCTAACTAACCAAAATAATCAAAAACTTCAAACAAATACAATCAACAACAACAAAAATGTACACACTACTAAAAAAAACCCCTTGCGCGACCAAACTTTGCGCGACCAAATAAAATTCGTCGCTCAAAGTCACTTTGCGCGACGAATATTAATCATCGTCGCTCAAAGTCTTACGCGACTCAATTTTGCTCAACGAAAAACAAATCATCGCACAAAGTCACTTTGCGCGACAAAACTTTGCGCGACGACAATCATCGTCGCGAAAAGTCACTTTGAGCGACGAATCCTAGAATTCGGTGCACAGAGTTTTGCGCGACGAATAGTTATTCGTCTCGCAAAGTATTTACAAAAATAAATAAATAAAAAATTAATTTTAAAAAAATTTGGATGCCTTTGTGCGACGAAATAATAATATTCGTCTCGCAAAGTATGACTTTGCGCAACGAAAATATAATCTTTGTCTCGCAAAGTCTATACAAAAATAAATAAAATAAAAAAATTATTTTGTTAGAAAAATATATTATTGTAGTTCGGATTGGGTTTTTGTTAGAAAATATATATTTTAAATTGACGATCGAATTGGTTCATTGTATTCATATAGGGTCAAGGAATGTGGCTGTAAAAAAATCATCAAAATCGAAATTGAAATGGCCGTTAAAACGTGATTTTTAGTTTATAACCGTCGAAAAGTTTTGTCCTATTACTTAATCTCTGAATGTTTATTTTTTCCGATTTTTGGCGTATATGATCTCGAAGTGTAAACAAACAAATTTGACGGTTGGATCGTTGAAACTAGTTTTGTAGAATGCGTATTCCATGAAAACAATATAATCACTAACAAATAAGAGTTTATTTATACTTTTATTAAATATAACATAAGATTTTGTGGTATCTACTAGTGTAAATATCTTAAATTGACGATCGAATGCAATCATTGTATTCATATAGGGTCAAGGAGTGTATCTGTAAAAAATCATCAAAATCAGAGTTGAAATAACCGTTAAATCGTGATTTTTCGTTTATAACCGTCGAAAAGTTTTGTACTATTACTTAATCTCTGAATGTTTATTTTTTCCGATTTTTGGCGTGTATGATCTCGAAGTGTAAACAAACAAATTTGACGGTTGGATTGTTGAAACTAGTTTTGTAGAATGCGTATGCCATGAAAACAATATATTCACTAACAAATAAGAGTTTATTTATACTTTTATTAAATATAACATAAGATTTTGTGATATGCACTAGTGTAAATATTTTAAATTGACGATCGAAGTGGTTCATTGTATTCATATAGGGTCAAGGAGTGTAGCTGTAAAATATCATCAAAATCAGAGTTGAAATAACCGTTAAATCGTGATTTTTCGTTTATAACCGTCGAAAAGTTTTGTTGTATTTCTTAATCTCTGAATGTTTATTTTTTCCGATTTTTGGCGTATATGATCTCGAAGTTTAAACAAACAAATTTTACAGTTGGATCGTTGAAACTAATTTCGTAGAATGCGTATGCCATGAAAACAATATATTCACTAACAAATAAGAGTTTATTTATACTTTTATTAAATATAACATAAGATTTTGTGGTATCTACTAGTGTAAATATCTTAAATTGACGATCGAATGCAATCATTGTATTCATATAGGGTCAAGGAGTGTAGCTGTAAAAAATCATCAAAATTAGAGTTGAAATAACCGTTAAATCGTGATTTTTCGTTTATAACCGTTAAATCATCAAAAGTTTGGTCCTATTACTTAATCTCTGAATGTTTATTTTTTCCGATTTTTGGCGTATATGATCTCGGAGTATAAACAAACAAGTTTGACGGTTGGATCGTTGAGTAGCTTTAAATTTATTTATTTTGTACGTATAACACTTAAGAAAATAAAATAAAATTTTGACTTGCGCGACCAATATATAAATATTCGTCGCGCAAAGTATACTCTAAAAATTTGGCGGGCACAAAAAATGGGATTTAAAAAAAAAAAAATTTGACTTTGCATAAATATTCGTCGCGCAACGTGGGCACCAAAAATGGGATGTTTTTTTTTTAAAAAAAAAATTGACTTTGCGCGACCAATATATAAATATTCGTCGCGCAAAGTGGGCACCAAAAATGGGATTTTTAAAAAAATAAAATAAAATTTTGACTTTGCGCGACCAATATATAAATATTCGTCGCGCAAAGTATTCTCTAAAAAATTGGCGGGCACCAAAAATGGGATTTTTAAAAACAATTCGACTTTGCGCGACCAAAATATAAATATTCGTCGCGCAAAGTATTCTCTAAAAAATTGGCGGGCACCAAAAATGGGATTTTTAAAAACATTTCGACTTTGCGCGACCAATATATAAATATTCGTCACGCAAAGTATTCTCCAAAAAATTGGCGGGCTCCAAAAATGGGATTTTAAAAAAAATTCGACTTTGCGCGACCAATATATAAATTTCGTCGCGCAAAGTGATCCGATTTATAAAACCAACATAACACCTCCACCATTTTCTCAATGTCTTCTACTCTTCTTACCTCTCCTCTCTCTTTCCCTCTCCCCAAATCCTACCATTTCTCTCACACTCACTCCTCTCACTTAGTCTCTCATATCTTTCTTCACTATCTTTCACTCTCACTCACTCTCTCATCTCTCTTTTCATCATCTCTCACTCTCACTCACTCTTTCATCTCTTTTCTAACTATCTTCTCTAATTCTCTCACACTCACTTCTCCCTCTCATTCTCACTCACTCAAAATCTTGTCAAATGGTATATTCTCTCCAAATGTTAAATTTGTTTTCAATAATATGTGTTTTTAGAGTTAGTTTTGAGTTTATGCCAATTTTTTGTTATTATTTTATGTTATTTTTTTGATATTTGACAATATTTATTTTTGTTTTGTAGGGAATTGTTGAGACTTTGATGGCTAAAGTCGAAAAATATATCATCCGCCACTACCATCACAATAGGCTTGTAGATTTTATTATTGTACTTTGTTAATTTATGTGTACATTTGAATATTATATATATTGGATAATTTGACCACTATTTTTCATATGTAATTTTATTTTGAATATGTCAATTTAAATTAAAGTAATTAAAAAAATAAAATCATACAATTAAATAAAATTAAAAAAGTAAAAATTTGGAAAAAATTAATATAATGAAATTGATATAAGAGAAATAATAAAACAAAATGTCAAAAACCTTGCGCAACAAAATATTTCGTCGCGCAAACTAACAAGTTTATTTTTAGTTAATTTTTTTTTAAAAAAATAAATATTTCGTCGCGCAAAGCTTTGCGCGACATTAGGATTCGTCGCGCAAAGTATAGTATTCGTCGTGCAAAGTAGATAATATTCGTCGCGCAAAGTTGCTATTATTCGTCGCGCAAAGTAGTTAGAATTCGTCGCGCAAAGTGGCTATTATTCGTCGCGCAAAGTTGTTTTGAGCGACGTTAGTCTTCGTCGCTCAAAGTGTAATTGTTCGTCGCGCAAAGAACTTTGCGCAATCAAATAGTTGTTGTCGCGCGCAAACCCTCGCGTGACCAGTTTTACACGTGACAGAACTTGCGACGACCAAAATTTCGTCGCGCAAAGTATGCGCGACGAAAATGTGCTTTGCGCAACAAATTTATTTAGTCGCGCAAAGTGTTTTTTGTAGTAGTGACAATAATCTTTATTAATCAATTAAAGCATAATAAAAGATTAGAAAATAGGATAACATAATTTCAATTTGAAGGATAAAATCCATCATATTAAAACATACAAACTAATTAAATCATACAATACAAACTAACATATAATTAATTAAAAACTCTAATTCATTCAAACTAATCAACATATTAATCAATCTTATCAAAGCATAAAAAGATTATGAAATAGGATAACATACTTTCAATTTTGATAGCAAATTTCAAAGCTAATTGAATTTGGGATTTGTTGCCACCACTTGATGAGGAGAACACCGGCGCCGGAGGATAATTCACGTGAAGAGGACTTCAGATTAAGTGAAAGTTGAGTAGACTTAGGGGTTGGGGTTGGGGATTTAGGGTTTGAATGAGAGGAATGAGTGAAAAACCCATTTCCAATCTGTTTTATCGATTTGCTGGGCTGCTGTAAGTTTTTTTGTTTTTTGTTTTGGTTAAACATGAGCAAAAACGACGTGGTTTAGGTAAGGTTTAAAAAAAAAATTCACTTAAATGAAACGACGTCGTTTTGACGTCTGAAAAAAAAAAAACTCCTTAAGTAGAATAAAGTAGTGATGATAAAATAGTGATGATAATAAAATATTGAAAATGGTAAAATAGTTATATCCTTAGAATAAAGTTTTCCTGGGGTGGAAGGAGGGGGGTCGAATAGTGATGATAATGAGTCTGTCTGTCTGTAAACATATGTATCTGACATGAAATGACTAATGTCCAAATGGGCATGAATAAATGGGCGTGGACAGGAGAGGGGGCTGCGTGTGGGTTTTTTGTCACACTTTGTCAGATATATATAATTAATCAAATTTATTTAATATCATATTCTTCTACTGCACAGGTGTTTCACAGCAAGCAAATTGAAGAGAGAGAGAGAGAGATACATACTGATCATGCATTCAAATGGAAGGAAAGTGGAGAGATATTTATCTCTCTCTCTCTCTCTCTCTCTCACTCTCTCTCTCTCTCTGTTTAATTC
This sequence comes from Prunus fruticosa, assembly GCA_018703695.1. Lineage (NCBI taxonomy): Eukaryota > Viridiplantae > Streptophyta > Magnoliopsida > Rosales > Rosaceae > Prunus > Prunus fruticosa. The sequence continues at coordinate 46,702,495 of CM031922.1, read as the reverse complement.
ATACTAGTAATGTAATGACTTACATATATGATATACAATAATAATACTAATAATTTATTATTGGTGATCAGGATTGAGGTTACAAAATAGAATAGGGTCAGGGATAATATCTTTCAAAGTTCATATCCAAAAGGAAAAGTAATAATGAAAAGCAAGAAGCACACAAGGGGACAAATTATATAATTAGTTTGTTTTAAGACTACGAAAGCACACATGCTCATATCTAACTAAGCATTTATAGCAATACTATACAATGGACCTCCTTCAAAAATCATATTGTTTTTTTACCCTCGTACGTGTACCTATTTATTATTATTATTATTATTATCTTCTTACCCTCGGCACCTTCTTTTTTTCTTTTCTTTTTTTGGATATTAACTAATTAATAATTAATAATTATGAGTTTGATTAAAGATCCTGCAAGCGCCCGTACGTGTGAAAGAGGAGAAGGGGGAAGAAGAATAGAGAGAGAGAGAGAGAGAGAGAAATAAATAAAAGATTGTTGCATTGGAAGAAATGATTGTCATTTTCAATTAATTCTAGGTCTGCAAATTTTTTGACCTTTCCCCTTCTTCCATGAGTTGCAATAGCTTATACCCATATACGGCCATGGAAATGGATCCTCTCTTTCCTCTCTTTCCTCTCTTAAAACAGTACAACTTGCTCCTCCTCAAGTAATAAGCTAAGCTACTTCATTATATATCTTCTTCTTCTTCTTCTTCTTCATGCATGGAGGAGCACTAGCTAGCTACACTCCCCAGTCCTTCCTGACCGCCCTCTCTCTGCTCTGATATATCATTTTTCTTTTACTAGCTAGAGCTACAACCATTAATTCATCAAACAAGTGCTGATCTTGATTTTTGAACAATATACATACATATATATATATATTTGATGGGTTCCATGAACTGGTTGGGTTTCTCTCTTTCCCCTCAAGAAGTCGTTCCTGCTGATCCATCCATATCTGAGGGTGATCATCATCATCAACATCATGACGGTCATGAGTTATCTGATGATCAGACCGCCACACTAGTCTCTCGCCTTGGCTTCAAGTACTCCGATGACATCTCCGGTACCGATGTCTCCGGAGGCTGCTTTGATCTCACTTCTCATGATGACTCATCCGCTACTACTACTGCTGCTGCTGTTCCTAATAATCATTCTCACAACCACCTCATCCCTCCACCTTTTGGCATGCTTCATCAAGCTGCTGCATTCAACACCACCAATATTCACTCCCAAGGTTAATTATACACCACTGCTCTGAATAAAACCCTAACCCCCTTCAATATCTCTATGTACATATTTTGTTCTCACTTCTCACAGATAGATCAGTACATAACTATACAAGTGAAAGAAAATAAGGAAAGACGTATATCACTAAAAGCTTTTTCTTCTAATTCTTTCTTTCAAAACTTTTTATTTTATTTTTAATTTTTCTATTTCTGTCATTTCATTTGGGGCTTCCATGATGATCATCATCTTAAAAATTACCAGATATATTAATCGTAAATTTTAATTAATATATACAGTGTGGTCTACCATATTAATTAATATATTGTATATCAGGTGCAGATTGGAGTAATATGAACTCATCAGATAGCAGCACCTACAAGACGACTTCAGACCACCTGTCTATGCTGATGGGAAGCAACAGTTCGTACAGAAGCCAAAACCTTGAAAATCATCATCAACAGCCAAAGCTTGAAAACTTCCTTGGCCGACACTCCTTCGTTGCGGATGAGCACCACATCGGCGGCCAGAGTAGTAGTAGTGGCACGCATGCATACAATAATAATAGCACCAGCAGTACAAGTACTAGTAGCTCGAATATTGGGCTTTCCATGATCAAGACATGGCTGAGAAATCAACCAGCACCAGTAATACTACCTCATCATCATGACCATCATGACCATCATGATCATCAGCAGCGCATCAACAAGAACGATATTAATACCACCGATACTACAACAACTACTAGTAGTAGTGCAGTACAGACTCTTTCGCTTTCGATGAGTACTGGATCTCACACTCATCATAATACTACTAGTACTGCTGCTGCTGGAGAAATTTGTTCATCAGATCGAGATAATACTTGTAATAATAATAACAAGCTGGCAGTTGTTAGGACCACAGCCTCAACCACTCCTCCCCCTGGGATCGATAGCCAGACTACTAGTACTACTGCTACTGCTATTGAGGCCGTGCCCAGAAAGTCCGTTGATACTTTTGGACAGAGGACTTCTATATACCGTGGTGTAACCAGGTAATTAACAGTTTTCATTCTAGCTATCTCTTAATCCTTTTAATTATTAATTATTACTATTAATTAGGGCTTATTTATTTGTTTCAATGCGTACAGGCACAGATGGACAGGTAGATATGAAGCTCATCTCTGGGATAATAGTTGCCGGAGAGAAGGACAAACTCGCAAGGGAAGGCAAGGTACGTAGCTAGTTAATTGTTGTTCCTTTTCGAGTTTATTGATTTAATTATGTAATTTAAAGATACAGCGATGGTATGGTGCATGTTTTGAATTAACTAATAGTGCTTTTTTTTTCTCTGGGTCTCATGTGATGTGGTGTAAATCAACTATTCATCTGGGCCGGCTTTCCATCTCAATCCTCCTTGCAGTTTATCTGGGTATGTATGTACAAAGTCGTAGAGATTTTTACTTCATCATTTTCATATAAATATGTCATTTTTACTTGAATGCATGCATCCTCTATCCGTAGGTGGTTATGACAAGGAAGAAAAGGCAGCTAGAGCTTATGACTTAGCAGCATTGAAATATTGGGGTACCACAACCACTACCAACTTCCCGGTGAGTTCCGAAAAAGAGAATTCTCAAACATTTTACCTATTTTGTTTTTGTGGAGCAAAATCTGCTCAATGTCGGCTTTGGCACTTGTTTATAGCTTGGTATTCGAATCTGGGGAAAGTGTTTTACAGAGAGTATCTTCTATACATAATGCATTAGAAATACTCTCCTCGATTCCCAGCAGTTAATTATTATATATAACAGGGAAAATATTTAAAGTAATCCCAGAGATAATAGAAATACTTTAGGTGCATGCATGGCTTTATTTGATTATTATCTGATAATTATGTATGAGACACTGGACAACCTTTGAGTATTATGGCTTTAATTTGATAATTAATGCCAGATCAGCAACTATGAGAAAGAGATAGACGAAATGAAGCACATGACGAGACAGGAGTACGTTGCATCTTTAAGAAGGAAGAGTAGTGGCTTTTCTCGTGGTGCATCCATTTATCGAGGGGTAACAAGGTATGAAACAAAGACAGAGAATGTCAAGTGCCTATATCAGAGTAATTGATTTTGTTCCTTGTGCATAAACAGACACCATCAGCATGGGAGATGGCAAGCAAGGATTGGTCGAGTCGCAGGGAACAAAGATCTCTACCTGGGAACATTTAGTAACTTCTCTATCTTTTCCTGCAATATCATTCGACCTTGAAATTATTCATTCAGTCTAGCTACCTCTATCTATATTCCCTTCTGAAACGAATTAATGTGTCTAGAGGAAAATACGTACGCAAGTTTTGACCAGATTTTAATGAAATAAAATATCTAGGTACTCAAGAGGAAGCAGCAGAGGCGTATGACATTGCAGCCATAAAGTTCCGTGGACTCAATGCAGTAACAAACTTTGACATGACCAGATATGATGTGAAGTCGATTCTGGATAGCAGCACATTGCCCATAGGTGGGGCTGCAAAGCGATTGAAAGACGTAGAGCAGGCTGCTCAACATCAACATCATGAGATGAGTCTGCTAGTTGATGGACACAACAGATCAGCACCAACAGATGATCATCATGACAAGATGATGATGATGATGATGAATGGCAGTACTGGCACTTGTCATGATCAATATCATCATCATCATCAGCAGCAGCAGCAGCAGCTGATCATGGGTAGTGGCACTGCTGCAGCTGATAACTATGGTAGTGGTACAGCAGGCGGTTGGCCAACTCTTGCATTTAACCAAGCAGCTGCTGCTGCTCATCAGGCGCCTCTTGGCATGCACTACTACTCATCACTAGTACCATATAATAATAACAGTGGGCAGAGGGTTTGGTGCAAGCAAGAGCAAGAGCAAGAGCAAGACATCCATTCCAACACTGCTCCTCAAAGCTTTTATCATCATCAGCAGCAGCAGCAGGATCAGGATCAAGATCTTCATCACCATCAACTACTTCAATTAGGAAGTAGCCACAATTTCTTTCAGGCAGCTGGTATGGATTCTATGGAACATAGCTCAGGCTCTAACTCTGTCATGTATAGCACTGCTACTGCTACTAATGGAGGAGGAGGAGGAGGAGATCATGGTGGCTATATAATTCCAATGGGTACAGTTATATCTAATGATCACAATAATGGTTTTGGAGATGGCACTAATCATGATCATCAGGTGAAGGCGGTGGCGCTTGGATTTGAAAATGTGTTTGGCTCAACTTCTACTTCTGTTAATGCTACAAATGTTACTGGGGATGCTTATAATAATCATGCAAGGAACTTGTATTATCTTCCGCAGCAGCCGCCGCAATCGTTATCAGTGTCATCAGTATCATCAGCAGGTGTGGCCAAGGGCGGCAGCGCATATGATATTCATGAAGCAGGGCAATGTAACAATTGGATGCCCACAGCAGTTCCAACGTCGACTAACAGTAACATCAACATGCCTCCTACTTTCACTGTCTGGAATGACACATAATATTTTATACAGTTGACTTGTGCTTATATGCTAATTACTAGATCACCTAAATTAGCTAGCTAGCTGGGGAAGATAGGTTTTTTTTTTTTTCCTTTTAATTTGTTCGTGCTAATTACTAGATGGCCTTGCAAATTTCACAAGGGATCTGTGTATCTCAAGTTCATAAATATCATGTGAGATGCACTTTCTCATTTGCTATCAATTTTGGGAACTTGAGATCGAATATTTGAGGGAAATTCTTGTAGGGCTCACTATGTATTGTATTTCACTAATCCAAATCGTCTATTTTGTAGATAGTCATTTAAAGATCATCTTTATTAAAAAATCACTTGAATCCAATATTATTTGACCACTCAATTGAATTATTGAAATTTTAGTATTTTCTTAAAGCGTTGTGTCGCAAGGATGATCTATATGAATATAGACTTAGAAAATAAATAGTTTGGATTTTTTTCTATATGAATATAGACTTAGAAAATAAATAGTTTGGATTATTGAAAAAAAAATTCTTAGGGATGATGATAGGCACATATGATTGTCCTGTATATTTATAATCTAGAGATATTTAGTCATATACCTATTCTTAGCACTATTACATCATTTAATTTCTATAAATAAATCAAAAAAAAAACCTCAGAGAATGATAGTTTTAAATTACTTTAATGCCCATATTGAGTGTTTTGAGACTTTTTACGAGGTTTTGGAGCTGGATTTGTTTTAAAAAATTAATGATAGTTTTATAATTTAAAAGAAACTAAAAGCATTTTTTATGTTGTAAATGGACTTTGAGTGTATTTTTAAAGTTTATTTCATATATGATTTTTTTATATATATAATTTGGGCTCCTATATTTGGTATATAATAGTGAATTTCTCAATAATCTAAGTAATCAAATATCGAATGAGCATTATTTCCACTATTGGTTTCGTTTCGTATAGTTTTCTGGTTTACTTGAAAACAAAGGAAAATGAGTGGAAACGTACGTACTATTGGCTTTTGTTTGTTTCTTTGTGGTTGGAGATATATATATATATATATATTAGCCTCTCTCCACGCGCTTCCGCGCCTCGAGACTTTTTTTAAAAAAATTTAAATATATTTTAGAATTAAAAAAGATAATAGGTAGTTGTGTTCCATAAAAATAGGATCCATTATCTGATTTTCTTTTAATTTTAATTTTTTTAAATATGAAAAAGTGTGAATTTACCATATTATCCTCATTTAATTAATAATTTCAATTCTTAATGTTTGCATTAACCAAGGTCATTTTCTGGTATTTTGAATGTTTCACCATTTTCTGCCTTTTGCTTTATCTATATAGATATATATTATATGCATTTGTTAGGCTATGAATTTAAACAATATATATACAGGAACTCCTTATAAAATTTCAACTCCAACTATGCTTCATAATTTAGTGAATCATAAATATATATATATATATATATTAGTTTGTCATAAATGTTCCCTCTTCATATGAAATAATAATAATAAATAGTTAGTATTAAATAAATACTTAAAATTGCATTAAAGTAAAGAAACATTTAATTATAGGAAGTCATTAGGAGTTCTTTCTCTCTCCTCAAATTTAGGAGCTCCTAAAGGTTTCTTCCTATTTTAGGAGTTGGATAAAGAGCATAGTTGGAGGTGAGTTTTCTCACTTCCACCTTAAATTTTATCTAAAGAAGTGAGAGAGTCCACTATGTGAATTCTCTAAGAATTCGATCAAAACTGCAGACTAGTCTAATATTAGAAACAGTTTATGTTGTTGCCATCAGAAATCAGAACCTGACGGACAAAAAAAAACATATCCTTGAATTAATAATTATGTATGTATGTATATGTATATGCGTACTGTAGTTTTGTAGTTATTAGTACGTAGTTAAATCCATATATATTTTATGATGACTGGAATTACATAAGGAGAGAGACGGGTAAGGTAAAGGCAAAGGCAAAGGCAAAGAGCAAGGCTTGTGGGAACTGGGATTGCATTGGAGAAATCAGCGGAGCACCCGTGCCTTCTTGGAAAGAATACCGTATATAATAAACACCACACACCACACACCACACACCACACACCACACACCACAGCCTCCACTGCGTCAAAGATTTTATATTATTTGCTTAAATAATCACTACTTCTCTCTCTCCCTCTCTCTCTCTGCATCTGCTTGCGGTTGCACCCTTATCCATGCAATGCAACCTCTCTCTCTAAAATAAGAGCTTTATTAATTCCAGCCCTCCCCATGGAAGGAAGAAAAGTAAAACTTTAGTTATTAAAGCTTAAAAGTTAAAAGGGTTCCAACCCTCATTTCCCGTCCCATGCGGTGTTCTTCTTTTTCTTCTTTTTCTTGACAAACTTATTTGCACTTTTCTATATTTCAAATATTTGGCTGTCTGTCATACTTGTGTTAGACAAATGTTCTGTATATCATATGCAAATCCATACAAATTTAAAACTCCAAAAATTTGTATTTTCTGCTTCGGCTGCGGAAACAAGTATATTATGAATACATGGTGTGGATGGTCATGGATTCCTCCCTCATGTGGACGACAAGGCACAAAAAACCAATGCAGTAAAAGTCAAGTAGCTAGCTAGCTACCAAGAGACAGAGAGAGAAATTAGATGGGATTTGGGCTTTGGTTTTCATCAAAATATATATATATGTAAGTTGTAGCGTAATTATTAATAATTAATATTATACCTGGGAATGGGATGAGAGAGAGCTCAGCTGCTGCATGCAAGCCTCCTCATGGGTTTCTGTGTCTGTGTGACTGCCTCAAACAGGAGAGAAGAGATAAGAGAATCCTCTCCCTCCCATCAGCTACCCTACCGTAAGTACTACAAGTCCTAGGAATGCTCATTCTCCTCTCTTTCTTTCTCGGGCTTTTCATTCATCTCTCTCTCTCTCAATTTTATTTGATTATTATTATTACCTCGAAACCCAAAACCCCACTAAAACTCTGTTTGGGATTCAAACTTTTTTGACCTTTGACCATGCATCCTTCCACCTCTCTCTCTCTTCCTCTGAATAAAAATCTAAAAAAATAATAAAAGTGAGAGAAAAAGGGAAAGGAAATATTTCTTGAACTTGCAAGCAAACAATATATATATTGGATTGGATTGGATTTAAGTGTCCAGGTCCCAAGTTGATTTTCTTCCTTGCCAATGCGTAGTATATAAATGTCTCTCTTTCTCTCATTAAAATTTAAAAGGAGAGAAAGCAAACAATTAGGCATGCATGAACTCAAATTTAATTACAATACAAGTATGGGGGCATGATTTTGTGTGTGACTTAAGGTGGCTGTCTTGCATTAATTATTTTGAAATCTCTGACCACCAGGTATACTGTATACATGACTCATGAGAGAGAGAGAGAGAAGAGATATTGTTAGTTTTATATATATATATATATATATATATATATATATATATATATATATATCTGGGCTGGCTCCTTCCTTCCTTGCATACTTTGATTTGATTGGGTTGGGCGAATGTATCCATATATCCTGGTGTTGTGTTTCCCTATAAACACATAACATTATATACAAAATTCATATTTAACAATGCAAAGTTTCATTCTGCATCTGCACCACACAACACCAATGAGGCAGTTACCATGTTCCTGTAGTCTGCAGAGCCAACCAAGGGTGGATTCTAACTATATATAATTAACCAAAGTTTCTTCTGCTGCATATATTCAATTACAACATTAATTTGAACAAGGTTAAAATTAAATGAATGTGATCTGATAGTGTGAATATCGATCGAGTAGCTTAATTAGTCTGGCTGGCTGGCCATATAGCATTAGTAATACCAATGGGGCAAGATTTGTCAACCGTGGACATGACATGAGGCTGCTGCTGCTGGCCAATTGCAAGAGTAAGACATGGGTGGGGATCTACAAACACGTTTCGGTGATAAATAAAATGTTAAGGAACCTAGACTGGCTTCAATTCCATGCCAAAATACAATTCACAACATTTCTGCTCATTCCCTTCAGCAACCCAAAGAAAAAATAAAAACTTTTGTGCTCATTTCCTAGTATAAGTACATAGGTATCGCATTTGGGAAAACGACAATCATGAAATTGAAACACTGAAAAATACTGAGCATAATGCAGCCTGTTTAGTGTATGTAATGTGATTTAAAGTTACAACAACCCAATTCATTGTTCAAGGAAACATGCTCTCAGTAATACATTCAAATAACAGATAAGGCCCAGCAATAACGAATTCAGTTCAAGTTTACGGTGCTATCACAGTTATTTATAACTTGAACATAAATATGTGAAACAAGTGTCCCTTTTCAAGTAGAAAAGGATTTCAGTCATTCACGCGCTTATTTTGAAGAGGCATCTGCAACTCTGGATGCCTTAGAATGTATGCTGACCCTCTGTTCAACTCCCAACCAACTTTGGATATGTTGAAAAACGGTTTTATCACGCAATAGTTCCCGGTGCCTTGCAGCTATTGCTACTCTTTCAACTGCAGCAAATCCATCTGCCTGTGGAATAGGAAGAAAAAATGTTTGATAAAATTCGCTCAAATTCAGAAACCACTAGTGCTTGCAAATAAAGCGCAGCAGGAACTATTGGATACAGTATATATTACAGCCAATATGTTCTCGCGTAGCACTGGGTAGGAACTAAGAATACAGGTCAGATAGAGCACCTTTGCTGACTCAGCCGGAACTGTTTCATCTCCATCCACATAAGAATATTGAGGCTGGAAAGAAACAAATCAATCATGTAAATCATAGATAGCACAAAGGGGATAAAAATATTGACATCCAAGGGACATGCTGAGTGTCAAAACTGGAAGTTACTATTTGATTCGTAGCTGGATAAAGCAGCAAATGACTTAATCAGAAAGTTAGAGGTGCAAGTAAAGCAGGGCATAAGAGCCAAGGCTTAATGCATATAATGTGCCAGATAAAATAGAAACAACAAGAAATAGAAAGAAACTGTGACAATAAAATAAAATAATGCAGATTAGAACTTCAGAGTCTGGATAATATTTGACAACGTGGACTAAAAATTTTCAAAAATAAAGCTCAAACTCAGGTACAAGTACACAACTCTCTCTAACAATGATAGGGTTGATGATATCAATGACAATGCCAGCAATCGGAGACCAAAGGGCAGAGGATTTAGGTTGTTTGAACCCATAGGATAACTTCACACATGACTTTAAAGAAAATTCACGATTTCACAAACAGTACATGACTCACCATTGAATGGCATATTTCAGACAAGTCCTCAATTGGAGATGTCTTCGAACCATAGCTGCATTAGTAGTACATATGTCAGACACTTAGCAGCAGTGAAAGAGATTGAGCAATGGTTGACCAGTCATACCATGGGTTACAAACCCTGTTCACATGTCTCTTGTTTTGATTTAAATAAAGTAGTTCTCTTACATACCAAACATCAAAAGGTGTGTCGAATGATGTTCCATAAATGTTATAGAAGCAGACTCCATCTGGTAGTTTAGCATTGTTTAAAACCTGGCGAGTCTCAGCAGCCCATCTGAGAACAGAAACGTTAAATGGCAAAGCTACCGTTTTACCATCATAACTTAGCTGCAGTGAAAGAGATTGACATAAGCTCTGGCTATTGGTTAAGGGAGACAAGAAGTAATTTTGAGACACTAAGATATATGCAGGGAGACAAATTTCAGAGTACAATTGCATCCCAAAACATAAGGAAAAATTCAGGCACAGGAATATGGTCATTGCTTTCCAGGGACTGAAAAGGTGAACATGAAAATACCCAGCAAATCAACTATTGTCAACTGGAATAGACGACATGATCAGCGTGCTACACTATTGGAAAATGATTTTATATTTTGCAACCGCTAAACTTGTCTATAGTGAAAACATAGTCCTTATCCCCCACAAAAATTATATGAGCTTTGATAGTATGGGATTTGATTATATTAGATGTATAATATGTTTTTCCTAACTACAGTTCAATCAAAATATAAGGACCAGAAATACAAGATAACAAGACAAGCCAAAATGACACACAGATGCTTTGGTACAAGAAATTTTGAGAACTTTCCTCTAAAGAGTGGTACCTCATTATGTTTCAATGCTTCTTCAAACAAAGGTATGCTTTCAATTGGGCCATAAGACTCCAGATCCACAAAAGTTTCCCCATCCTTAGAATGCTTCCTCCAAACCTGAATTTCTGGCAGCTCTTTCCAATCAAATTTAGGATTTGCCAGCATCTCATAGATTGATGGGCACTCAACCAACTATATGCGAAAATAAAGTCCAGTTTAGTTCTTCACGAAAGTAGCAAACATCTAGGAGAATAAATAACTGTAACAAGTGAAAAATTTAGCCCAAACTTGATATATGGATGAAAAAATCAACTATAATTTCTTCATCATGGATAAAATACTGTTACGTTAATTAGGTGGAGGGATATCTGCCACTTCCCAAAAAATAAAAAATATGTATGCAATTCAGTTATATATTACAAGAACACTGAACAATTTTTTATGGTGTTCAAATGCTTAAAAAATGTGTTTCATGGGTGCCAATACGAAACACGTTGGGGATTCTCTTACACACAGTTAGGGCATATTGACTTGGATCAGATGAGGGTGCATTTCCTAGTGGCAACTCAGTATTCATGTACTTCCATTTATAAATTTGTTTGATTTGTATTGTTACTAAAAGATAAAGACTCATTCACAGCATGTCATGCTTCCACTTGAGATACTGATTTTCCTATTATTAAGTTTAAATACACACATGAAGCCAAGTTAGCTTGATTTAATGTATTACCAGCTGGTGCATAGTCCACCTTGATACAAAAAAGTAGCTCTCCAAGCCTTCAACAAACTGCAATCCAGTTAAGAGAGAGTCATTGATGCATCCTGGCGCACCTGTAAATTGAATTTTGTAATCAATAGTCAAGGACAAAAACATATTAAAAAACCAATAAGGTTCATAAGTTTTTGCAGTCTACAGCCTACCAACAGTGGGCTCAGACTCTTTCCTAAATTGATGTGAAGGCATGTAATTGTTTCTTCACCTTAATTTTCATCTAAAGCTTCGCGGGTTGAATATTTTTTTCATGAAAATTTGGATTGGACACAAATACTATTTTGTTCAGGGTAGCAAAACCAAATGCTTTGAGTTCCAGTCTGTAGCGGTTGCATCTTTCAAGCAAGTAATGATGTTTGATGATAAATAAGAAGATAAAATATAACCCACTATTAACAGAAAGGATAGTAAAAAACTACTGTTGTGATTTTGATCAAAAAGACCAAAAGGAAAAATATTTCTAGCAACCTGAGAAGATTCAATGGACAGATTTCAAGAACTATTGACATTATACATTAAAGATCATCAGTCCAAATATGAACACAAATGGGAAAAAGGAAACTACCTTGAAAAGGGCAAGCTATGCAAATCCATTTACTCACATACTTCAAAAATACCTGCCGATGAATGGTTTAAACCATCGGTCATGCCTCTTTCGAGATGAGGAGTTTATATTTTCTGCATATATTTGATAAAAATTCATAAACATCAACTAGACACTAAGAGAAAGTATGCGCACATCATTATGGAGTGACATAAAACATGTGACTAGCAGTCCACCCATTGAATGTGAAATTATATTTACTTTTCTACCCCCAGAAGCCTTGTAAGCAGTTTCCAATTTCACCTTAAGATCTGCCATTAACTTGTCAATTCTGCCAACACAAGAACCATGGTGGTTAGATTAGTAGAAAGAAGGAACCTAGTTGTCAGACATTGTCACGATAGTTGAATACCTGTAATTGTCGCTTTCGGATTATAAATGTTATAAGATAAACTTCCGCCACCAAAAAAGAAGTAACCAGTTGAAAATAAATTACCTATTGCTTTGTCGGAAATCATAGCCATATCCAAACAAAGTGGTTCCTTTCTTATACCCACATCCCACTAGCATATCAATCATATCATGGAACTGGTATACCTCTTTCAAATGTATGCATTTCACAAACTGGAAACAAGAAAAAATATAATATAAGAATTTAATTTCCGAGGAATGGTAAAATAAAAAATCAAGTTTGTCATTTAAAGGTGCAAAAACAGTTGCATGTTTCTAACGCTATTCATCAACCCAACTTCACCAAAACAGAAGAGTTCCACAATCACTAGTGTGCTACATTCAAAAGTCAAAAGACCCTTTCACAGTTTTGTGGTATAACGGATGGAGTGCTCCCTTTTTGTGCTAAGGACTGCCATAGTCATCATTTTCAAAAGGGCAAAAACTTCGAATTTAGTGAGGTCATAATATTATATGCTGCATAAACCAAACTATGAGAACCCATATAATTCTTACCCAAGAAGGATCTAGAATATCAATTGCGTATAGCCCATAATCGTCATCTGGGACCACAATTTCAGTGTCTTTGTCTAGTGTTTCTGTATAACCTGGAAATACAAGCAGAAACGGGACATCAAAGGAAAACTTAGACAATGATAAGAGATGCAAAATTGGGGATGAATCTGTTAATTCCCTAGAATGAAAGTTTACCCTACTTTTATGATTCAAATTCTACCAAACCAAACCAACCCGTTGGGTTTGATGTTTCATTCATGCATATTGAAGCGAAATGATAGTATTAGTAGCTCTTCAAATAAAATTATGACTTTGATATATAAATTTTGAATGAAATTGTTAGAACATAGATAAAGCATGTTTGAGTATCCAATTCATCTGAATATCAGTATGGATATCATATAATATAATTAGCTATGAAAAGTATTAAAGAAGATGGTTTAAAAGTAGAGATTTTTGTAGAAGAAAAATATTACTAACAGTAAGTATCATGTAAATATAAACAAACAGATGATTGACAAAATTCCACAGTTGCCTTGTCTCCCTTTGCTAGCTAGCCCTAGACACATTTTCTTTTCCAATTGCCACCCGAAACAAGGAATCCAACTATGAATAGTAAAATGGAAAAACCAACAACACTCGTCTCACTTGACTCTCCTGTTCCTCTACCTTGTCACCAAACAAACAAAGCCCTCCTCCTGTTATATTATATAGGTACAGATATTCCATATTAGAGAGAGAAAGAGAAGGGGAAGGAACCTGTTTGGGGATTATAAACAGACCAGAGCTTCTTCTTGAACTCCAAGTCGGCCAGTAGGATCCGAACCCAAACCCGGGTGTCGAACCCGAACTTCTTCCTCTTGGAATGCAGAATGGAGCCTCCGATGCCGGACACGAGTAGGACGGGGTCGAGCTCGGTTTGGGCGGTGCGCTTGTCGTGGTCGTGGTCATCGCAGTCGAAACAGGGGCAGAAGCAGCGCGCTCCCATTCCACTCCGACTCTGCCCTCCCTTCCCTGGTATTTGGTGGAAATTGGAAATAGGGTGTCTTATGTCTTAGTCTAAGAGTGGCAGTTGTTGGACTTGGAACTGAGAAGAAGAGAATTGTGCCGTTGCTCTTCTTCTATAGGAGTTAATTAAAAGAGCCTACCACCAACCAACCAACCAACCAACCAACCGACAGTGTCAGTCAGAGTGAGGCTGAGACTAAACTAACTGAAAGCCCTTCCTTCCATTTTGACTTGGTTTCCAGTTTTCAATTGTTCCTTTCTTCTCTTCCTCCCCTGTGAAATTGTATTGCAATTCCAATTCCTATCAACAGGAATGCATTACTTTACTTATCTTATTCCTAAGAAATAACGTGAAATGAAACAGAGCACGTGTTCACCTACCTCTGTGGTTGTACCTGACCGTCCACCAAGGACAACACTTGCCGTATTAAAACAGAAACAAGGCCCTTCCAAATACGACACATACGTTAACGCCCAGATAGGTTACTACTTATGGCATCTAACAATTGACCAAAAAAAAACTTATGGCATCTAACAAGGATATTCCTAAGGAATCTATAACTTAATTGCTGATAGATTGATAGATACGGAACTTTTTATCACTCCACTTTCATTGGATTGGACTTGCTATTTGTGTCCTTATTTATGTTTTAACAAGTTAACCTCTCGATTAATCGTTTCGTTTCAACCAAAAAAAAAAAAAAACAAGTTAACCTCTCGACTCTCGTAATGCTTTTTGGTCTAGTTTGGGAATGCTTCTCTAGGAAGTACTTCTGCCTCATAAGCGCTTCTAACAAAAGCGCTTTTATTATACAAATCTTGAATTTTCATAAAATATTAAAGTGCTTCGTGAAAAAGCACTTTGGAATGCTTCCTGAAGAAGCACATAGCAGGTGCTTCTCCAGGAAGCGCTTTTATAACCCAGAAGCGCTTCCAAACTTTCTGCCAACACGCTGTCAGAAGCGCTTTTAGTTATTAGAAAGCGCTTTTGGCCCTTTCAAAGCACTCCCAAAACAGGCCTTTAATCACCCAACTATTAAAGGTCTGTTTGGAAGTGCTTCTGAAAGAGCTAAAAGTACTTTTTGACAACTAAAAGCACTTCTGACAGTATTTGGCAGAAAAATTTAGAATTGTGCTTCAAGAAGCACTTGGATTTTTTTTATTTATGAAAATTCAAGATTTTTATAATGAAAGCGCTTATGAACAGAAGTACTTTCTAAGTGCTAAATTTCAAACAGCATAGTATCCATAAATAAAACCACTAAAATAAAACTCAAGTCCACACATAAACCCCAAATACTAGGGCATGAATCCATAAATTCTTCAAAATTCCCAGAAAAAAACAAATCCATTGCATTCCTTAGATTTTGTCAAGCTACTCAAATCTCTTCTTCACAGGTCCTGCACGCTCAAACCTACAAATACAAAATTATAGCAAACTAGTTGTTAATTATACAAGTGAGCCTTAAAAAGAAAGAAAGAAAGAAAGTCCCTTGATTGTTCCATTACTGGAATATTAAAACAATAGGAAGCACATGTGTGCATGCTTTCTCATACACCTAAATTCACAGAGATGACCATATGCGAGTTGCAAATCATAATAAATGACACAACTGAAAACGAAATGCTATACCTGGAGGAAGGGATTGCTTCAACTTGTCGGCCTTCTCCGAATCAAACACGCAAAGAGTGTAAAGGTACTTGGAGCATCGAACCTTAAACTTGACAGCATCTTTGCTCCTCTTGATTTTGACAGAGCGTGCATCCTTCCTTCTTGCAGTCAGAAGGAAATCCTTAATCTCGTGGATTTGCTTCGGCTGTTGGCACAGAGACAGAGTACATACATTAACATTCTCAAATTTAAAATCAACAAGGCTTGTATGTTCGCATGTTTCTACCATCCATCACTTAACACAGCTATACCATATTATTAGTGTGTCAATTACTTTTTTCTTTTCTTTTCATGAGGATTAAATCCATATTATTATTGCCGGAACGATACAAGAACAATGGGTGGGACAAACCATGGGCAGACATGCTTCAAATGAAACACACAACAAGCTGTTCATTTTCCAGAATCGTAACTGTATGAACCACTGCTTTTATATTCAGCTCCAAAACACAAAATCATTGAGGCCCATTCTAAATTGGAACCAAATACTAAACCTTTTAAAATAATTTTGATCTTTAGTTTTTAACTTAAATATTTATCATCCCCTCCACAAATCAATTTTGAAATTGGTCAGTATACACCCAAATCATGAGGTACAAAAATTTAGTTAAAGCACATAAGAATTTAACCAAAAAGCACTTCATCGGGAAACAAAAATCAGCAGCATGGTATATATATATATATATGCAATTCAAAGTACCTCCTTTAGCTATCATCAAACAAATACGAAAGCTGTAAGCTCACACAAATGACACTAATATTCTAAATCTACATTCAACTTTTTTCTCAAATTTACTGAGAAACCGAAACCTTACATAACAGCATGACTAAGAGAAAGGGTGAATTCAGTGAAAAGCAAACTGCAACAAACTCAAATAAAACGTACCATTTTGCTTCCTGTTTGATCTCGAGGCTGCGACTTCTCTCAAGGACCTCAAGGCGGAGTTGGATATAGAACGCTAAAACCCTAATTTTAAAACTTTTTATTACCCATTTTGTCCTTAGGGCTTTGATGGGTTGTCGAAAGAGGTTGATGGGTATAGGGCTCCAAAGCCCATTTTACATTTTGTACTAGTTTTGGGCTACCCAGACCCAAATATCTCTTCATTTGAATATAGTAAAAATATTTCTTGCTTTTTTTAAATTTAATATTGGACATATAGTAATTTTATCTATATATATAAAGCAAAATGAAGAGAATGGTGAAACATTCAAAATACCAGAAAATGCCCTTGGTTAATGCAAACATTAAGAATTGAAATTATCAATTAAATGAGGATAATATGGTAAATTCACACATTTTCATATTTTTAAAAATTAAAATTAAAAGAAAACTAAAATAATGGATCCTATTTTTATGGAATACAACTACCCATTATCTTTTTTAATTCTAAAATAAATTTAAATTTTTTTTAAAAAAAAAGCATTTCGCATGCGCGAAAGCGTGTACATAGTGGCTAGTATTTTAGAAAAGTGATTCTATGGACACCAAAACGTTGTGATTAGACACACTCATGCATACATTTTATCATTGAGTAATAACTACACATCCAAGAGTTATTCCATCTCTCTCACATGAGATGATTACTATAAAAGTATAAAATCACATTCAACTTATGTAAAGTCTAGTCTGTGTTAGAGAGTTAGAATAATTTTCTAGTATTTTACTTTATATTTTCTCTAAACAACCTACCAAGTTTACTAAACAATCTAAACTACTTCGAAGAATTATCAATTTTATTTCTTAAAATGTTAAAGACTATATTTTTTATTTTTTGAAAAAAAGAATGAGGAAGATGAGGAGGAGGAGGCCGCCACCACTCCCCTCCCCTTTCCCGTTGGAACTCCGCTACACTAATTGCCTACTATCTCATCCCTTATGTATGAGATGGCTCTCAAGACTCAGATTGGTTGGAGGTCCATGTTAATCGAACCAAGACCAAATTGTTTTTTGTTAGCATGTCATCCACTCACCAAAAGTATGCTTTTTCTTAATTAAGAAGTAATAAAAAAAAATATAGAACAATTGTGTTGATATGACAATTGACGTGTTAATTAACAATCGACTATATGAATTGATATAATAAATAAGTATCAACGACCGTATCATTTTGCAGTGCTAAAGAATGGGGCGAGACAAGTAGGGAGAATTGCTACAAAGAAACAGAGCCAATTACAGAGGAGGGATACTGGGCAAAAATAAAAGTGAGCTTGGTTTTTCTTTTTAATATCACAAAACACTTAAATAACAAAAATAATTTCAACTTCATATTCTTTTTAGTCATTATACAAAGCTCACAACACTTTCACACAAAAATTTACCAAATACTCATAAACTGATTATTGTACCAATATCAATTTTGACAAAAAAGTTTATCAAACGTCAAACAACTTTCAGTCACAATTGATTTATCTCACGGCAAATTTGACAGTGATTATTTTCACAGGACATCAATACCAAACTATAACCACTTTAAGTGATTCTAAGCGATTATAAGGAGAATAACATAAAAAATGATTCCATAGAAGCAGAGGTGCTTCTTCATAAAATTGCTTAAAATTACTGAAATGATTAAATAAAGAAGTAATTATTAGTCTATCTACAATTACTCCCAAACGAACCCTAAATACGGTGGACTTGAAGATGTCAGTGTCACGATTATAACACACTATTACTTACATAATAATATGGTTAGATTTTGCCCTTAACCCGTGGGTACTCGATACAAACCCAAACACCACACAAAGCTAGTAGGACGACTTTCTTTGTTATCCATAGCAGACAAACATTTCTACAGTTTTTATTTATTTATTTAATACAAAATTCGGTTCGTCTGTTTTTTCTTTCCTCCAGGATTTGAACTTCTATCAGCTATTCCCTAATCAAAGTTGAAGCCGAAGCCGCAGCGATGGAGGCTCATCTGAGACCTCTCTGCAGCCCAACAGCCATCTTATGCCCCAAGCCTTCAAATAGCAAACTACCACAGTTACTACAAAGGCCCACTTCGTATACTTCTCGTTTTTGGTACACTGTCTCTACAAAGCTTTCAAGCTCTTGTCGATTTCCTCCTACTGGTGCGTTAGTTTGAGCTTTTCAGTTTACGTACTTGTCTTGTGTTAATCGGTTTTGCTTTCTCTGTGTTTCCATTTGGAGCTATATGGCGGAACTTATGCGAGAGTATATTGCGTTTGTTCTATTTTTCTATTTTGTGATTGTGTGAGATTATATGTGCCCGCAGGAGCTTCATTGGTTTTATATATTTCATTACTTTCCTTGCTGTGTTTTCATTGGTTTATCCATATGATTATAATGGTTATTGTAGATAATTTTGATTCTTCAAATTTTCAATTTCGGGTTGTTCAAGTTGTTTTACAGTTGATGTTTGATTTGACTCAGTTTTACTTGGGACACCGGAGAGTCAAGTAAGCACGGGGCTCAACACCGACACAAGAGAATGGGCAATGCAAGGTCTGTTTGGAGAATTTTAGTTTGATATTGAATTAGAGCATGCTTGAGCAATGAGAGGTTAATCTCCTTTTCTCTTCGGTTGACAATGCCTAAATGCCCTGAACTCTCTCTGTGTGTGGGCACACTTGGTTTTGAGTATTGAAAATCAAGGAACGTGGTGTTTATTTGGCATACTTATTCTGTCTGCATATTTTGGAGCATGAATTTCGAACTTAAGTTGCAGTGTTGTCTTACCATTTTGGATCATGTATATCATGCATAAGCTGTTATTTATTTTTCTTCTAAACGCAAACTGTGGCTTGCAATCAGGAGTTTGGTGTAAGGACGTTACTACTTGCATCTACACATCAATCATACAATGTCATAATTTCATCTTATCTCTCACAGATTTTTATTTCTTAAGAAGAGATGTTGAAACCACGGCGGCACGTGTTAAAGAGATAAGAGACTCTGCCTGTCTGCAACAGTTAGAACAAGAAGTTGCAGATTTGGAGTTGAAAGCAGCTGATAGCTCCTTTTGGGATGACCGAGCTAAAGCTCAAGAAAACCTTTCGGCCCTGACTGATGTTAAAGACAGGATAAGATTGCTGAATGAGTTCAAATCACAGGTCAGTGCACAAATTTCGTTTAGAATATTGTTTTCGCATCAATTTTTTTTTGGGGTGCCATGGCGTCATGGTTGTTTTTCAGGATAATAAGAGTATGCTTGAAGTGTGATATGACGATAATTATTTATGAAGTGTTTTAATATGATGACATTTTATAGTATTTTGGTGACATTTTATAGTAATGCTCTCTTGCCAGACGGTACAATGTCAGACTATCTAGTAGGAGATCATTACTAATTTACTCTACATATATTTACTCATTTGCAGATATTGAATATCAGAAAGTGACCACCTCTTAAATTGCATTGTGGATAAAATACATTGGATGCAGGTTGAAGATGCAGAAACAATAGTCAAGCTAACTGAAGAGATGGACTCTGTAGATAATGGACTTCTTGAAGAGGCTGCCAGTATCATCAAGGAATTGAACAAGGGACTGGATCGGTTTGAGTTAACTCAACTTCTTTCTGGGCCTTATGACAAAGAAGGTGCTGTCATCTTTATTACAGCTGGTGCCGGAGGAACTGATGCACAGGTAATTAGAACAATAAAAAGCAAGAGCAACAAGTTCTCTGGGTTATATTACTTTAATGGAAATGTTACATTCTGCGAGATGCATACATAGGCGGTGAGTTTACCATTTCGACCAAGAATATTGCATTGTTCATGAATGAAATTCTTTCAGAAATATAAAAGGCAGCTATCTGTTTCATAGCTGACCAGAAGTAGTTTACCGCAGTATGTTACTACTGCTGAGAATACTGCATGGGGCTAGTTAAGCTATTTTAGCAATGACTGAATTGGCATCCACTATTCATTTCTTTGCCTGGACTTCTGCTTGGTCCTTTGATGGTGGTGGTAAAGTTAGAGGAAGTTCATTTTCATATGTTTACAGGCCATGTCCCCATGTTAATGTTTAGCCTTGATAGCGCCACGCCCTTGTTTCTTCTAGTTCCGTTTCTATCAAAACCAAAATTTAACTCCCATAGGATCTTTCTTGTATTCCTCTTTAGGGCTTTAATGAAATCTAAAGCGCCATTATGTGCTTTGTGGTTGTTTTTTTTCCTTCCAATTTACTAAGGGTTCCATTCTGTTAGCTGATTATTTTTTCTGAGTAGTCATTATCTGATTTTTATGTGAATATCCTGACCACTGGAGGACTTAACACATGAGAAGTATATAAGGTAAAAGCCTCAACACATTAGATATAGCCCAAAAATTGATGGATCAACCATTTGCGTATTTTTACGATTATGTGTTATTTATAAGTTATAACATGTCCAGGTTAGTTCACAAACCTTTTCTCAGTTCTATGCTTTATGTTTTTCTTGTAAACCTTTGATAGTTTTCAGTGCAGGATTGGGCTGAAATGTTACTCAGGATGTATGTGAGGTGGGGAGAAAAGCAGAGATACAAGACACGAGTAGTTGAGAAGTCCCAAGGAGAGGAAGCAGGAATTAAGTCAGCGACAATTGAAGTTGAAGGTCGTTATGCTTATGGTTATTTGTCTGGAGAGAAAGGAACACACCGCATTGTGAGGCAGTCCCCTTTTAATGCCAAAGGTCTTCGCCAGGTATCTATCTTGTAAACTATAAATTATTAAACATATAATGCCAGAGGTCTTTGCCAGGTGTATATTCACACACATACATTTGAGGGTGTGTGGGGTGTTAGGGGAGGGGGGTGGAGTTGCCGCATATATCCTATTGTATGTTCTAACTTGAAGTTACGTGCAGACAAGCTTCTCTGGTATTGACGTCATGCCTCTTCTACCTGAGGAGTCGTTGAAAGTTGATTTACCTGAAGAGGACCTGGAAATAAGTTTTTCAAGGGCAGGCGGGAAAGGAGGGCAGAATGTGAACAAAGTTGAAAGTGCTGTCCGGATTACTCACATCCCCACTGGTGTTACTGTTCGCTGCACAGGTTCCCTTAGCCCCATAGTTTGTTTTTAGTTTTCACCATTAACCATCCACTTGTTCAGTTATTAACTTTGTATTATAGTTCATCTGATTGAAAACACAACCGCATGACCTCTATTTCTTCTTTGACTACAATGCAGAAGAGAGATCCCAGCTTGCAAACAAAATAAAGGCTCTAAGCAGGTTGAAAGCGAAGCTGTTAGTGATAGCTGAGGAACAAAGGGCATCAGAGATTAAGCAAATACGAGGAGATGTAGTGAAGGCAGAATGGGGCCAACAAATAAGAAATTATGTGTTCCATCCGTATAAACTGGTGAAGGATGTAAGGACAGGATACGAGACGTCGGATATCACTAGTGTAATGGATGGTGATTTAGAGCCTTACATTAAAGCTTACCTCAAACACAAATACAGTATGAAGGTGACTGCTGCAGGTGTAGTGTAGGTGTAGCTACTCCTACTCCTACTAGCTAATTATGAAAATTCAGCATATAAGATTTGGGTTGGCACATCACATGCTTTGAATTGTATTGTATTGTATAATTGAATCTTGTCTTGGATCAGGGGGAGGCTTGTTAAATTTACCCACCATTTGAGAAATAGTTGCGTGCTTCTGAAAGCCCATTGAATTCAAAAGATATGCCATGTTGTACCTTTCTTCTGTGTATTGGGGGTGGGGTGGTAAAAAAATGAACAGTGTTGGGCTACAAACAAACCACGAGAAATAAAATAAAAGATATGTTGGGGACAAATCAAGCATGAAATGAATAACCCCAAGAAGGAAAATCAAAAGCATAAGAAAGCTTTCTTGTGAAGTATAAAGTAACAAAAAACAAAAAGATATCACTCAAACAAAATTTCAAACCCTCTTCTCTTGGGTAAGTAACACTAACACCGTTACACCAACCATCCCCTCTCTAATATCATCAATTGCTGCAAATTAAAGATTCATGGTTATTGGAGCTGCGCTGTCCATCATATCTATCGTGAGATGAATACTGCTGCGGATGCCTTGGCTGGCTGCAAAGAGTGCTGATTTGGCCCCTGTCATTCAACTTTTGATCTGCCCCGACGTTTCTTATTGACACTCTGGCTGCTGATGCCAATGGCACCTCCAGACCTCGCCTTCTCCTTTCGTAGCCTCTCTGTTGCTGGGTTTTTGCCCCTCCTATTACCCAAAAAAAAAAAAAGTAAGAGCAAGAAGAGGTCTTGACGAGTGACAATGTTGTAATTTCAAAGCAATTACGTACATGATACACGCATGTATCATATCGTATTACTATTAAGGACTAGTAAATCAAACGCATCATACATCAACCTTTTTAACCAAGGGAGGGAGGGACCCACAAAGTCCATCCCCCTTCCCCAAGAAGGGAGAGAATTTAGGAAGAAAGACGGAAAGAACCCAAGGAACTCTCTCTCTCTCTCTCTCACTTTATATTTGAATGAGGATGATGTTACAGGAAGGAAGGGGCTGCTTCCTCAGTAAGTTGTCGAAGGTAGGTGACTTAGCATCATCACGGGCTCTTCCCTCTTCACTTTATTAAATTCTGATGTAATCAATCCCCCTCCCCCAGAAATCTCATACAGATACTTTGCTTTCCTTCCAGTCCCTCAGAATCAGCTTCTTCTTCTTTATTTACATTTCCAACACAGCACAACACACTCTCTTACTCAACTCTTACATCATTCTCAGCCTCTGCTTGGATCACTTTCTGTGAGTGTGAGGTGAGTGCCTGAGCCTCCCTTCTTCTGCCATGGTCTTAGCCTTCCCTACATTGCTGTTTCTTTTCAATTGCTTTCTTGTTTTTTTTGGCTTTTCATTTATGTTTTAGTTACTCGTAAGTGTCCGTGAGATACAGAGAAAGTGAGAGTCTCTAAACAAATGCCTTTGG
This sequence comes from Prunus fruticosa, assembly GCA_018703695.1. Classification (NCBI taxonomy): domain Eukaryota; kingdom Viridiplantae; phylum Streptophyta; class Magnoliopsida; order Rosales; family Rosaceae; genus Prunus; species Prunus fruticosa. The sequence continues at coordinate 46,678,829 of CM031922.1, read as the reverse complement.
TTTTTTTTTTTTTTGGAATTTCAGTGAAATGATGTCGGCAGAAGCTACGGAACCAGTTGACATGGAGATGGACGGAACCCAACTATCTGCTGATCCTCTCCCATTCGCCAGAAGGTTGATTTTTATTTTTTCCTCCTTTTCTTTTCATTGTTTGGTTGGTGAGAAAAATGAAGGAAAAGGAGCAGGATGAGGAGAATGGATGCTTTCTTTATTCGTTAAAAAATTAAAATTTCATTCAATTCATATATAGATTGTGGTTGCCCTCAGTTTGCTTCTTGATTGTTTGGTTAATCAGGAAGGAAACCAAAAGAACGAGTTTTCTTTCAAAAGGAAGGGTTAATGAATTTATGAGTCCTGCATTTTTTATTTTCGTTCAATTTTAAAATTTCTATATTTCTGATTGCTTACAGTTACCAGCTAGAAGCATTAGAGGCAGCAATTAAGCAGAACACAATAGTGTTCTTGGAGACTGGCTCTGGAAAGACTCTGATTGCCATCATGCTTCTCCGGAGCTATGCGTATATGCTTCGCAAGCCTTCTCCATTCATTGCCGTCTTCTTGGTTCCTCAAGTTGTCTTGGTCAAACAAGTATGCAATTTACAATTATCTGTCCCTGTGTGTGTGTGTGTGTGTTTTGGGCACTCACACCTGACATTTATAAGTTAGATATTGTCATATTTATGCAAGTATTCTGCGAATTGTTGATATCACTTTTGGCATTTTTCACTAAGAGCTGAACATTGAAAAATGTACTTGTTCTATGGTTGTTATTTAGACTAAAGTAAAGAATCTCTACATTTCCTATTCCTGCTATATCACGGATAATAGATTTTTGGGATCCTTAGATATATCAGCGAAAGGCTTAAAGCTAAGGTTCTATATTCTTCTTATTCTTGCTGTGTCTTACAATATTAGCAAGCTGAAGCTGTGAAAATACACACTGACTTGAAAGTGGGAATGTATTGGGGAGACATGGGAGTTGACTTCTGGGAAGCTGATATGTGGAAGCAACAAATAGAAAAATATGAGGTGGGAGTTTTGACTTTTTCTTTCATACGTATATAACATATATTTGCAAATGTCTTATGTTATTTTATCTTAGAAGCTGCCGTATTTACTCAGCTCATTTGGACATTTCATGTGATTTTAGTTTTGAACATCATGTTTTTGGCTGCTTTGATTTGTTTCATATTTTCTGATTTTCAAATTGTGTTATTTGAAAACTGTTTGATGACCAAAAGCCATCTGATGTTTTCTAAAAGGAATATAGCAGTCAAAAAAATCTTTTAAAAGTGGCTTGAACATGTTTCTTAAATGTCTAAAATTCCTGATTAAAAACAGCCAATGACAGTTACTGTGAAGCAGTTGGTAAACAAGCTTCCCAAATTACCAAGAGACATGATCAGTGCTACAAAATTTCAGTTTTTCCTCTGTCAAATGGGTGTTTAGTATTTTCGTGGATCAAGAGTAGAGAATTATGTGATATTTGTTAACATATGCCAAACAATATGTTCTTTAACTTTCAGCTTTATAACTGTAGGTGCTCGTGATGACTCCTGCAATACTGCTTAGTAATTTGAGGCATAGCTTCTTCAAACTAAGCATGATAAAGGTTTTGATTCTCGATGAATGCCATCATGCGGGGGGTAACCACCCGTATGCTTGCATAATGAAGGTGAGCTGTCTATCATTTATTTGTTAACTTTTTGTTCATTGCCAAAATATTTATAATATCGTCATGGGAAACCTGCTTGAACATTGATTAGTTCTTAGTATTTGTTCTGTGGCAATGTGACGTCACACTAGCAATGCAAAAAAACTAACTGAAAGTACTGTTCCCTATTTGTGTGGATTCTTCTTCATGATATTGTTGCGTTTACAGTGCATGCTTTAATGCTTGAAGGATTTGGCTGATGTGCAGGACTTCTTTCATCGTCAACTACATTCTGATGCAGCTGAACTTCCAAGAATATTTGGAATGACTGCTTCCCCCATAAAGTCTAAAGGTATATTGCCTTGAAAGTATTTTATATAATTTATATCTACCATATTATTAAATGCTTATCCTTTTTATTCTGTTTTTCATGAATATATATATTTTTGGATATAGGTGGAAAATCAGAGTCATTCTATTGGAAAATAATTGATGAACTTGAGGCCCTGATGAATTCAAAGGTTGATTCTGTTCATTTGAGGAAAATCTCTGACGTTTCCCCTCCTATTTTCCTTCTTCCTCACCCCTTTTTTGTTCTTCAAAGCTTTTAGTGGCAATGGTAGACTAAAAAACTTTACATAGTATCAAGGTAAGAGATCCTAAATTTGGATTCATGCAATTGCAACCCCCTAATACATGTATAATTATGGGACCCTGTGGTGGTGGAGAGAGGTCCATATGTTAGAGAAGTGCTAGAATGTGGAACAGTTAGCGGCCCATTTCTAAAAGCTCAAGCTTTTGAGAGTAGTGGTAAACCAACAAAACTCGTTAGTGCTTATATGTTTGACTTGAAAGGTAACATTACAGGGTCTATAATTGATAAACTGTTTTAATTCTTGAATTACTGTAGCATTGTATTAGGGTTACCAAATATAGTTGATTCCTCAAAGTAGAACTCTAGACTCTATTTCTCTGGTCCTATTAAAGATAAAAAAAACCTTTTCTTTTGTTGATGTCTTGGATGTTTAGAAATATACTTATAGCCATCTGCCATGTCCAAGTTGAATCTATTTGTCGTCATGTTGCTGCCATGGAAGTGTATGGTACTTTCCCTTTTGGTGCTAGGGAGTTGAATGCATATGTTTGTTGAACAAAAACTTAATCTAATATTGGTTTCTTCATCTCTCATTTTATGTGGTTTCCAAAGGGAAAGTCCTTGGAACCTTTTTACGTTTGTTTGGATGTGCCTAGAGCACATGAATGTTCTGAACCATCTATTTGTTAGAAAATGTTGTATTTAATTATTCATTTTATCATGGTTCGTTGTAGACATTTTTCTTGTTCCTTCTTCAGCTTTCTTCATACACTCCATAGCTGAATTGCTTTACAGTAGTCTCTTCTTCATTATTTGCGGCTTTAATCTGTCATTTCTTCAACATGTTTAAGATCACTAACCCTTTTCTTTCCTCCGCTTTGTGTTGATGATTCAAGGTGTATACATGTGTTAGTGAATCTGTGCTTGCTGAGTTTATACCACATTCGACTCCAAAGTTTAAATATTACAGGCACAAGGAGATTCCATATGCCTTGTATGCACATATAACAAACCAGTTGAAGAATTTGAAAGAAAAGGTGTGTATTTTTATTGCAATACTAGAATTGTTTTTTCCCAGTATGATGCATGTAAAAAAGGGAAATGAATAGAGGTAGAGGATCATCTGGCAATTTCTTAGCACTGAGAAATAGCTTTTTTGGGGCTGAAATTTTGTGCAAACCTCTGTAATTCAAAACTTGAATGAATATTCATGCTGTACTTTCTTCTTTTCTTTCACTTGGAGGTTAAGGAGTGTAATGTTCGTGTCTTTGTGATTGTTTTTTAAAGGCATATATTCTTCTTTAATCCTATATTCTTACTTTTTAATTTTCAAAGCGCTAGAATGTTTCTCTGATAGTATTGGCAATTGTTTTACTGCTTTCCAGCATGAACTGTCACTAAAAAGTTTGGATCTCAGTCAATCTACATCAGAATCCATAAGCAGAAAGATGATGAAGTTTTTTTCAGCTTTAACTTTTTGTTTGGATGAACTTGGTGTTTGGCTGGCTTCAAAGGTATTAATCATCGTCCTTGGTTTTTCTTTAGCTGTCCTTGGAAATGGGTAACAGAAATAATTGGATTTGCATTTGAAAAACAGGCTGCTTGGTCCTTTTCACACAAAGAAACTGACTTGTTTTCATGGGAGAAACTGGATGTGTTGGGTGATAAAATTGTTAGAAGTTTTAGCTTCGAAGCCTACCAAGCATTTGCATCTTTTCTACCATCTGGTATGTCTATTTAAGCTCATTTAAGTACTTTTGTGATTTTGATTTGTCATTACTGCTTACATTGTTTCCTTCTTTCCTTTAGATCCAAAGTGGACTATTGCTGATGATGTTACATACGATTTGGATAAGGGGTTTCTAACTTCCAAAGTTGTCTGTCTCATCCAATTGCTTCTCGAATACAGGTTGGCATGGCCCGACTGACTTTTTATGTTTGTGAATAAATGTAGAATGGTTTGGAATTTTTTCAGATCTAGATGTGTTCCTCATTTGGAATGTACTTCTCTATTTTTTTTCTTTGGGTAAATCAATTGCCACACTCTCAGATTTACTCACACACACATGTATATATAATGTTCAATTATAATATTACATTTTCCCTCATTTGAACTTTAGATGTACTGAATTTCTTAGGGGATTGAAGGATTTGAGATGTATAATATTTGTGGAGAGGGTTATAACAGCTGTTGTCATTGAATCTCTATTGAGTAACTTTCTTCCTAAACATAATGATTGGAAGACAAAGTATATTGCGGGAAATAACAGTGGGATGCAATCCCAAACCAGAAAAAAGCAGAACGAGATTGTTGAAGAATTTCGTAATGGCATGGTATGCTTACTTTTGTCCTTTCAGAATCCCAGTATCATGTCTCTTACCAATTACCATGTCTGATCTTGCAAATGTATATGTTTCAGGTAAACATCATTGTTGCAACATCGATTCTTGAAGAAGGTTTAGATGTTCAAAGCTGCAATTTGGTGATTAGATTTGATCCTTCTTCCACTGTTTGTAGTTTCATACAGTCTAGAGGTCGTGCAAGGATGCAAAACTCTGATTATGTATTAATGGTGAAAAGGTAATTGTTCTAATTGTATCATTTGATTTCCCATACGACCTCTCATATCTGTTTGTATGGGGCATGGATTTGAAAAGTTTCCCTGAAATTAATGTCTTCCCTAACTTTTCTCTTGGTGGCATTGTTGCGGCTGATGAAACTTGACAAATTTGTCCAAGGAATTTCAGATTTTACTCTCTTAGTTTGTGTACTTTGTGTAATCTTTTTTTTTTTCTTCAGTGGCGATCGGAATACACATTCTCGACTACAAAATTATCTTGCAAGCGGAGATATAATGAGAAAAGAGTCCTTACTCCATTCTTCTCTTCCCTGCACATCTCTGGAAATCGATTTGCATGATGATGACTTTTATCGTGTTGAAAGTACTGGAGCAAGCTTGACCCTTGGTTCCTCTATTCAGTTGATGTACTTCTATTGCTCACGGCTCCCTTCTGACGGGTTAGTTTAGTGGAGCTGTGGAACACTCTATACTTTAATGCTGCTAAGTATTCCATTCATTAATTTTTTTCATATGATTTTTTAATTTCTTACACTCGTTTTCAGATATTTTAAACCTGCTCCAAGGTGGGATAAGGAGACCTGCACTCTGCATCTTCCCAAGAGTTGTCCAATACCTGATGTTCATGTAGAAGGAAATGTTAAAATTCTGAAGCAGATTGCATGCTTTGAAGCTTGTAAGCAACTTCACCAAATTGGTGCTTTAACAGATAATCTTGTTCCCGATATTGTTGAGGAAGAAGGCACACAGGAGCTTGGTAACCTCTCTAAACTTTATCTGCCTATGCTTTGATTGTGTCTTATACGTGTAACATTATTAGTTTGAAACACTCGCTGTTGTGTAAATTTATTTTTCTTCCATTTTTGTTGTGTGCAGAGTGTGAGCCTTATGATGATGTACAATCCAGTTATGTCCCAGTCGAACTGGTCAAGCCTTTTTGCTCAAATGATGCTAGTATATCGTATCATTGTTACTTAATTGAGTTGAATCAGAATTTTGGATATGATATTCCAGTTCATGATATTGTACTTGGTATGAGGAGTGAGCTTGATTGCGATATTGCAAATATGCATTTTGACTTAGAAGTTGGCAGGGGTACTTTAACTGTGAACTTTAAATATGTTGGAGAGATTCATCTTAGTTCAGAGCAGGTAATGTTTTGTTTTTTCGTTACTTTTTTAGTATTATAAGATGCATAAGATAAATTAATGTGTTACCCTGTTTGTATGATTTCATTTGGTAGGTACTTCTTTGCAGAAAGTTCCAAATCACAATTTTCCGAATTCTAATGGATCACAATTTGAATAAGTTGGAAGAAGTTTTAGATGGACTTTGTTTGGGAGGAAATATTGGGGTTGATTATCTTTTGCTCCCAGGGACCAAAGTACCTCAGAGACCTCTGATAATTGATTGGGAATGCATTACATCTGTATTGTTTCCATGTGAAGAATATTCTAAGGATCATGTAGATTGTTCTCTACCAAATTGGATATATACCAAAAACGGTGTTGTTTGTACTTGCATGATCCAGAATTCCTTGGTCTGTACTCCTCATAATGGTACCTTATATTGCATCACTGGTTTGTTGGGCGAGTTGAATGGAAACTCACTTCTTAGTCTTAGGGATGGCAGAGCCCTTACCTACAAGAAGTACTTTGAAGAATGGTCTGTGTTTTTTCCGTATGCCTTGTATTTGCATGTCATTAATGAACCTGTGTTTCCAAAAAGAAAAGAACTTAATGAAGTATGCAAAAAGAAAAGAACTTCATCAACTTTGAGTGTGTTTTATATAATAACCTAGCCATTTGTGAGTAACTCTAATATTTTTCCCTTATTGCAGGCATAGGATTAACTTGTGTTTTGATCAACAGTTGTTGCTGAAAGGGAGACGTGTTTTCCAGGTACAAAATTATCTTCAGAGGTGCAGACAACAGACAGAAAAAGGTATGATATTCTTACATATTTTATGTTAGATTCTCATGTAGATAAGAATGCCAAAGTGTTTTGTAATACTAATTAGTCTTGTCTGTTATGTTTAGTTGTCCCCTCTGCTATTTTATCTTTAGATTTAGGGGAAAAGGGAATGCATATGTTTGTTATTGCGTTGAAGGTTGTAATTGTTTTCTTTTTGTTTTATTCACTCGTGAGTTGTACAAATTTAAGTTTTGTCTTTTTTGTTTTTAATCACTTATTCAACCAAAAATCAGTGGATTTTGAATGACTACAATCAGTGAAGTTTTTTGGATATCTTTAGCAATGCATTTTGATTCTGTAAAGAGCACACAATTCTTGCAATGTGACATGACATTTCAGTTATTAAACCAGAAGGCCACTTATGTGGCCAGCATGCATGGGCTTTTCATAAGAATGAGGTAAAAGTTTGAAAATTGCTCAATGGTATCACTTAGGGCAATTTATTGTGTTTTGGATCCAGTTCTTGTTTCTCATGCTTAATTATTGTTATAATAAACTTAATGTGTTTTTTCGTTGCAGAATCGAGTCATACATCTGTTGAGTTGCCGCCGGAACTTTGCTCTATAATTATGTCACCCATATCAGCCAGCAGTTTATATTCTTTCTCGTTTATTCCATCAATTATGCATCACCTGGAGGCTTTACTTCTTGCTGTCAACTTGAAAAAAATTGTTTTGGATAATTGCACGCAAAATATTATTATTCCAACGACTACGGTAAATATACTACATTTTAAATAGTATTTTGATACTTTTTTTTAATGAAACATTTCTGAATTGAGAAGGCACTTTTCTTTGCACACAACTCATTAAATAGGGTTACTTATGACGAGCCTTCCCTTGTCTTCTCTTTTACTTCTGCCTTTGTGTTTTCCTGTTATAAGACAAATTGATTATTGTTAGTGGTTCTACGAGTATAATGGAGCAAGGTTTGAGTAAAACATCTGAATAATAGATAATATATCAGTATACATGTTGTAGTCTTTGTATCATTAAGGTCCTGGTATTTTGTCACTTGAATATGGAAGCTATATCAGTAAACAGTAAACATGTTGTAGTCTTTGTTTCTTAAACTCCTTATCCAGAAGTTTTTGATTATTTTATTGATACGTACATGTAGGTCTTGGAAGCTATTACAACAAAAAAGTGCCAAGAGAAGTTCCATTTGGAATCCCTAGAGGCGCTTGGAGATTCATTTCTAAAATATGCTGCTAGTCATCAGCTCTTCAAAACCTATCAAACTAATCATGAAGGCCTTCTCAGTGTAAAGAAGGACAAGATAGTTTGTAATGCTGCCCTTTGCAAGCTTGGATGTGAACGCAAACTTCCGGTAACATTTATTTATTCTATTTTCTGTTCGTGTTCTCAATTTTGTTACCCTCATTAGTTGTGCATAAAACTGTTATCAGGATGATGTAAGAACTTTTTTCACAGCTTCCTGACACCGAATTCATTTCTGCTTATAGGTTTTGTTGATTTTTAAATAAATCATTTTCTGTATTTATGACTCGTTTGCCATTGTTTTCATATTGTAGGGCTTTATACGTAACGAGTCTTTTGATCCAAAAAAGTGGATTATACCAGGAGATTATTCTGAAAGTCATTTACTAAATGAGGAGTTGCTTTCTGGTGAAAGAAAAATGTACTTCAGGGAAAGAAGGAGGGTAAAAAGCAAGAGTGTTGCTGATGTTGTTGAGGCACTAATTGGTGCATTTCTTAGCACTGGTGGTGAAATAGCTGCCATGTATTTCATGAATTGGGTTGGTATAAAGGTTGATTCTGTCCATATACCATATGATAGGCACTTCCAAGTGCAACCAGAGAAGCTTGTTAATGTCAGACATGTAGAGTCCCTATTAAATTACTCATTCCGTGATCCTTCTCTTCTAGTGGAAGCACTAACCCATGGTTCATACATGCTTCCTGAGATTCCAGGATGTTATCAGGTACATACAATGACGATGAAATTCATTCCATCCGTATCATGTATGCCAACTTCCTCGTATGTGATATGCTAACACATTAACAGTGCTTCTTTGCTTAAATTGATTTGATTTCTACTCTCATTCTCTTTTCCCTCTCCATCCCTCCTTCCCTCTCTCTCTCTTTCACTGACATGCATGAAAATACAAAATGTACTTTATTCCATTTCAATCTTTTGGGATTCTGTCTGTTTGATGCGCCATATTTTACATTATGGAAATTTGATGCCCTACGCAGCAGTTTTTTGTGCTCATCCTTGCTTAAACATTTTTTCAGAGTCCATGATGCTCTTAAATCATAGGCCAAACATGACTATCTCATGATCTGTGATCTTTCGACGTATTATCTGTTCTTCTCAGAAGTATATTCTTTGTTGTGCAGCGGTTGGAATTTCTTGGGGATGCAGTGTTGGATCATCTAATTACTATTTATTTGTACAATAAATATCCGGGGATGTCACCTGGAATTTTAACCGATATGAGGTCTGCTTCTGTGAACAATGATTGTTATGCTCGTTCTGCTATAAAGGCTGGATTGCACAAGCACATCCTGCATGCTTCACACAAACTCCACAAGGATATAGTTTATACAATTGAAAACTTTGAGCGGTTATCAAGCGAATCAACTTTTGGATGGGAATCTGAGACATCCTTCCCCAAGGTTTGTCATTAATACTTACCATGCCCATACCCTCAATATGTTTCTCTGCTGCCCATACTATGTAATTTTATAAGAATAATCTAAGTGACGAATGTCAACAATTAATCCCCTAGAAACAGGTACATGGAGATGTATGGGGTTTTCATAAGATTTTTCCGTTGATGTTTGTAACAGGTACTTGGAGATGTGATCGAGTCTCTAGCAGGGGCAATTTTTGTTGATTCCGGATATGATAAGAAGATTGTCTTTCAAAGTATAAGTCCTCTCATACAGCCTTTGGTTACTCCCGAAACGATGAGGCTCCATCCTGTAAGAGAGTTGAATGAACATTGCCAAAAAATGCATTATAATTTGAAGAAACCCGTCAAGTCTTTCCAAAATGGTGTGGCTACCATTACAATAGAGGTCGAAGCTAATGGGTTCACGTACAAGCATTCATCAACGGCTTCTAACAAGAAGACAGCACTCAAATTAGCTTGCAAGGAAGTTTTGAGGTCCTTGAAAGAAAGTATTTAGGTTAGGATGTTCTCTAGCAAGAAACATATTGAGGGTATGGGTCCTTGAAACAAATTAGCTTGCAAGGAAGTTTTGAGGTCCTTGAAAGAAAGTATTTACTGTATATTAGGATGAGAACCAGGTGTATGTAAGTTGTTGACATTTCTTATTCTCAGCCTTAATTAAGAACTTTTGGCCAACATAGGAAGCAGATATTTGCATTTATTAATTATTTTCTGAAGTTGTCTGCTTTGTTCATTTTCTCGTCTTCACCGTGGATGTGAACAGAATACGCAGGGGCTGATATTGTAAATATACGCTAGCTTCTTGCTAAACTAATTGATAAGCACATGTCTGGAGATACAAAAATACTTTCATTCTGTCCAGAAAATTTATAAATTAAAATATGAAATCTGGATTGTATTAGCTTATTAGCTTTTGAATAAGTATGAAAGCGAGATAATTACTTGAAAAATGTTTGCCCCACCACGGCCTTTCCAAGTAAAATTTTCATGATTTTGAAAACAAATGGCAGTGGGGTGGCTAACTGCCATAAACACACAACAAATTGACCGTACGTTTTAGGCTGTTTCTCTCCACATAGTTTCTGTCAGTTATCTTCAGGAAAGTTTGTCAACTAAACCTTATAGTTGGGTATGTAAATACTATAAGTCGCATACAATCACTCTTCCTGATTGTTAACGCAATGAAAGATAGAGCTTCAAGTCAAAAGAATCATGATGCCTTCTTTTTCCCGAACAGTAAGCTGATTGAGTAAGTGTTGCCCTTCCGTGCAGCTGCTTCGACTCGATTCCCACCAATCTAAAAATCATTTAAAACAACAGCTCCAAATTAGTGTCAGAAATGCAGGCAATGGGCAAAAAATAAAGGGCAACTCACAGTAAGTAAACCAGAGAGGAATTCCTAATCATGAAAGCAGCTAACACGCTTTTATTCCACGATGCTATGCTTGGATGTATTTTTTAGCATATTCAAGGTTTACCGAAAAACATTAATTTGACAGTACAGAAAATACCTTGTCCATGAGCCAATAACCAACAGTTGGCATGTATTGCACCAAGTACATTACAGCCAGCACAGGCTACAGTAGACAACAGAAAACAAATAAGCATAATTAGGATAATATAAAGATTAAGGACAGCATGAGAAATAAGTTTCATATTTTACCAGACAGAAATCACAAAGGTGCCCATATTCATAGACAAGTCAGTAAAACAAAATCCACAGAGCTAATTTGAAAAGTAAATCAGAAATTAGACAATTGGTAATTATAAAGCTTAAAATATGTTATGTCTAATTAGATTTGAAGCATGACTTGTTTGACAAGAATAGACCACCTTTGTTAAATATACTATCTAGGAATGAGTGTGAAAATATGCTTAAAGGCCTTGCATTGATAGGTGGAATAGTAAAATGGTAATCCTAGGTTGTGGATGCTTTTCATCATCACCATCTAGGCCTAGCCCCAACTGTTATCTTGGTAGCTGGACCTAGACAAGAAGGTACACTGATGTCAATACCTGGTACGATATCCAGACTTCCTTCAGACAATGGGTGGCAGCAACTATCGTCAACTCTGCACACCTTTCTGATGACACACGCTTCTGTTAAAACAGAAAGATAACAAAAAATGATTAAGAAGCATTTCAATGCAAGAGATTCAAATGATACCATGTCCCTAGCCCTCAAAGCCCTCTTGACAGCTCAAGTAGGCAGCATAAAAGTAACAAATGAAAAGAAATGAGATGCGTAAGGAGCTAACCTCAGAAGAAGCTTTATTTTCTGAGCTTGCTGTTCCAGAACCAGTTGATGTTTCTATTGGCCCAGGACAAACAATGGTCACCCCGATTCCTTTCTGATAGAGCTGCACTCACAAAATATGAACTAGCACCGTTAGGTAAAAATGAAAAACTGAAATTGTATTTATGTTAACAGTTTCATTTTACTTTATAAACACACTACTACTCTTGGTGTCTTTAATTTTACATAAGCAAGCCTAGATACGATGGAGAACCTTGATCAGCGAGAACTGTAAAGATTTTCCACTTAGAAGACATTTACAACATTTTAAAGTTTCCCATCTTAAACATTCCATTTCTTCGCTCAAAATCCTGAACTAGTGTCAAGTGTTTACTGTCACAACTGGTCCATTCTAAGGGACACATATTGCCTTTTAAACTTTTCATTAGCATAATGGAACACATAAAAGTCATAAGCAACGAAATGCATCATTAGACTGAAAGAGTTATAATTTTTACCTCGGAGCGCAATGTGTGAAAGTACCCATTTAATGCATGTTTAGAGGCAGAGTATACGGCCTGACCTGGTGCAGGTGTCTTTCCTGCAGCACTGCTCATCTGCACATAAACTTAAGAAAACAATAAAAGAGGTAACAAGGGTAAAGGACAAAAAAGGGAAAACAAACACAATATAGAGATGAAAAGAGAATATGACTGGCAATTAGCAACAACAAAATTAAGCATCTAATGTACAGGAGTCGCACGACAAATCCTATTAACCCATGTCTGGTTAGTCAACATAACTGCACAGTCTTGGACATTTGACATAGTCATGTGCACCAATCTATCTATTAGGAGAAAAAGATCTATCTATTATGTGCCTCACAAAATTGCATGTCGTGCTTCATCCAATATATTATTTTCAATGTAATGAGTGGGTCTGGCAGAGAAGTACATAGTAATATAGTGTCATTTCCCACATACCACGACAAAATGTCCCTTCCCCCGCCTCAGCATGTAAGGTGCTAGTAACCGTGTTAGCATTATTGTCCCAAGAACATTGACATTGAATGTTGACTACTTGCAAGAAAGAGTAAACAGGATCACTTTTATTGATAAATAAAAAAGAAGCATTTTTTTTGGGTCAAAAAAGGAAGGGAACACAGGACCATTGACCCATAGGCGCCAGTAATTTTCTTAGAGAAATATCTAGCACCAAATGACCCAAGGACTCCACATATGATACCTTCAGATTCTCCTCAGTAACATCCAAAGCTGTAGTTTTCTGTCATAGAACCAAAAAAAAAAAGAAGGTAGAATGGCATTATCTTAAAAACAAGCATTCTTAATTTATCAGCTTATATACATAAAATCACATGCGAAAGAAGTGAATTGGCAAGTTTTTGTTCATATCATATGTGCACGCCAGTGCAGTGGTGCTGATTTACTGTCGGGAAAGCCGCTGGCTAACAAATCAGCAAGACTTTCAATTGATGTTTCAACAACTAACAATGTCTCACACTCAAGAATTAGGAATTGCCTACTTACAGGACACTCGATAGCTGCATTGTGGATCATAAAATCAACACCAGCATTAAGAAAGAATGACTCTGCTTTCTCTACAGCATCCCTGAGACAATCTTCACCAGATGCCAAATCCAATGGCAAAACCTTTACGCCATCAGGTGCATGTTTACCTGGAAAAGCTAACCAAATTAAGAGAGAGGAGAGGAGAGATGTATTTACAAAATTAATGGTAGCTATCCAGCTTGCAGATAAAGAACAAACCAGTCAATTGTTTCTTGACTCGCTCCAATTCAGCTTCATTACGTGCAGAAATAATGAGCTTAGCCCCCAAATTTGCAAGTTGCTTAGCAAGAACCTCCCCTTCACACCACCATTACAGGGGGAAAAGTGAGATAGTTTGTACATGGAAAATAACAATTGAAACATATTCGGTGAGAAGGTTGCTTCAATATTTGGGCAGAGTTTTCACCAGATATAAACCACAGTAGAGATAAAAGGATCACCCCAAGCCATTCTGCTTATGATTATGAATATATAAGTAACATTACAACAATTTAAGATGCACTATCCAATGGACAGTAGACGAATATACAGCTTTGATGTTACAACAACTAAACTTAAGTACGGAAGCATTGCCGATCTACTTGGATAACAACCATCATCATTATAATAATAGTAATGACAAATACAGTGGTGATAATGAATCACAATGACAATTATTGGGGCATCACAGAAAATTTCACAACATCAATGGACCCTAATCTGCATAAAATGAGATAGGAAAACGAACGAAGGTAAGCAAAGCGAAAGTATACCAATTCCACGGCTAGCACCAGTTATCCAAACAACCTGAAACAATGTTCATAAAGAAAATAAAAAAAATACTCATTTGAAGAAAAAGGAAAAGAAACAAAGTTTGTAAAATTGATATGAAATCAGGATACAAGATATGGAAATGGGCTTTACTTTATCTTCGATTTGGTCGCGCTTTACAGAGCGTTTGGACATCAAAGTAAAATCCCCTGCTTGCATAGAAATACACAAGGAAGGAAGTTAGAGCTTAGAGCTGAGGAACTAATATGAGGAACTAATATATGTTTTATGGTACAAATTTGATTGGAGAGAGAGATTGAGAGAGGGTTGGGAATGAATTCGGAAAGAAAAGAATGAATACCATCAGCTATGGCAAATTTGATTGATAGAAAGAGGAAAAGAAGGAGAAACAAAGAAATGAAGACCACCAGCACCACCCCCATCGCCTTCTTCACTTTGGAATTCTCTCAAACTCTTGTTTTGTTTCAGTTGGAAATTGGAATTGGCATCTCACTCTTCACTGTCTTCAGTTACTCTGTTCACTTGAAGGGCGGTAAATCGGTGGGATCAGATTCTTTTCGGCCCATACTTTTCTTTTTATCGAAAAGCCCATATTTTGACTTCACTACTTCGGGTCGGGTGTCCAACCAATTTTCTTTCTTTAAACGACGACGTTTGGTATCAACCAGAGTATCTTCTCTCTCACCCAACAAAACAACCGAGAAAAACCATTTCTCGCCCTTTCTTTCGTTCGTTCGTTCATTCATTCATTCATATAGTTGAGTACGCATTTCACTCATCAGTAGTCGACTAGCTTAGCAGGCAGAAGGTGTAAAGGTTTTGCTCAATGGCGGCGGCTGCGAGGAGCGCGATACTTAAGTACCTGAGAGTTCCAGTTCCGGCCGTGCCATCAAACCCTAGCTCCACCACCCCTCTCTTTCTCTCCCCCTTTAACGCCATACGACGCCGTCTCTTCTCCGAGGAGGTCAGGGGCACCTTCCTCGACAAATCCGAGGTCACCGATCGTGTTATCTCTGTCGTCAAGAACTTCCAGAAAGTCGATCCCTCCAAGGTATATATAAAACAGTGTTTTGCCCCTAGCTTTCTCTAATCTGTGGGAGTTTTCGGTTTCCTTTCTCAGAAAATAGGATTGAAAAATTAATTAAACCGATTGCATTGTCAATTGAAGCTTTGAACAACTTATTACTGCTTCTCCTATCCTTTTGTGGATTTTTCTGTTTGATTAATTAGAAAATGACAGAAAGTAGAGTAATTAGGATTCTTAAAAGTTGTTATTTCTTCATATTTCGCAGGTAAGATTCTCAGAAATTTTCAAAAAATTGTTTATTTTGACTGAAAAATGTGGTCATTTTGTGTTTGAGGAGTTTATTTTATGCTTCCAAGATCCGTTCTATTGAATCATTAGGGTTTTGGTAGTCAAATGTAGGGTCGTTCAATGTTGTTTTGCATTGTCCAGTCATAGCATCTTGTTCTTCAATATGGCACTCCCATTTGCACAAACATAACATCTGCTTGCGTAGATGTACATGTGGGAGTGAAATATTGCTGTTGGGTTTATACAAATTTTTGGGCTGATGGTGAAGTCATTTCTTTCAATGCAGAATCAATGGCTGATTGGTTTTTTAGATTCGTCATTGTATTGTTTTTATTAGAAACTAAAATGTACAAGTAGAAAATATGCTAGCTTTAGCTGTGCTCAGATATGCATCTCAGGCAGGAACTGGAATACGTCATTACTTTATTCACAATAAGACTTTGGTATATCGTTTTCCATCAACCACACAGTGCATAGCTTTAATTTTTTGCGTCATATATATTTTCTTATTCAGTGCTTCTCAGACTTCTTAAATTTCTATTTTTGCTCCTCCAGGATTACTGGAGGTCTTGAGAATCAGATATTTTCTCATGAAGCATGACTAGAAATGTGGGCTGAAATGAAATATGTAATGGGCCTAGGTCGTACTTTATTGCTAATGTTAGGATTTTGATTAACATTGTTGCTAAAGATGGGTGTGAGCGTTGGTACTTGCATCCATTATTTAATAGTTGTAATATTTCATAAGCATTTTTTTTTGTCTTTCTTCTTTGACCCTAGGATTGCATACATACTTGAACATATTCCTCCATTTTACTTTTACATCAATTTCTGTGCTTACATGTTGAAATCAATACATTGTGAATGTCCTATGTACCAAATTCCAATAGAAAGTAACATCCAGTCCTGATAATTGGCATGTTCCATGCTGAGCTCAAATCATGGTGAAAAGGGATATTCTTTCTTTTCTTATATTTATTTAAGATTAATCTACTTTAGGGAACACTATGCGCATGTTCATTTTCGTTCACATTTCATGCTGATTTTGTTTGTTTGTTTTTTTTTGGTGATTGTTTTAGGACGTTTCATTCCATTTTCTATAATCTATTGACCCCGTTTTTAAAAATCTCCTCTTTTGGCAGGTTACACCAAATGCTCATTTCCAGAATGATCTTGAATTAGATAGTTTAGATGCTGTGGAGATTGTGATGGCTCTTGAAGAGGAGTTTGGGTTTGAGATCCCTGATAATGAAGCTGACAAGATCAACTCAATTGGTCTTGCTGTGGACTTTATTTCTTCGCACCCTAAGGCGAAGTAGGGGGAAAGGCATGAGGCTCCATTTTTAATTTTCTCTACTTTCCTGCAAGGAATAGATGTCAGTAGAACTTTTGGATATTCTTACCTTTTTCTCCCATTTCTAAATACCCATTTGGGGTTTGCTGCTCCTTTTAATGTTGTTTAAAGAGAGTAGTATTTTGTTGGTATGCTTGAAACATCAGTGCTGCGGTTCCAGCTTATGGATGGAGAGTGACTCTTTTATTGTTTCATAGATGTTTTGTTTAAATAAAAATCATCCAAGTTTATTGCTGTTATCAAAACGTCAGTCTTATGCGTGATATGTGATTAAAATGTCATGATGCACGTTTTGCCGTGGATTTAGGTTTTAGGTTTACTTGATTGAAAAAAAATAAATCAAGTGCACTACTACTTAGGAAAGGAAAGGGGGAAGAAGACTCTGTAGACAACGGACGGTGAAAGTCTTCGCGTAGCGTTCGTTTCAATTATCATGGGGCCCCTTCTTCCCTTCATCGACGCAGAAATTCTCTTCTTGGCCGACTGACTGGGAGAAGAAGACTTTAACAGAGTCAAGTCACCCACCAAGTCTTCTGTAATCTCATGCGCTCTTTCCTCTTCAAAGGAATGCCCTTCCTTTTCCACAAAATTTACATTTATAATATTCCTGCAATTATTATACAATCAGAAATTCACAATAATAATCTTATTACATTATATATGCATCCATTCCATTGGCTGATGCAGAAGAAGAAGAAGACCGAAGACCGAAGACCTGCTTGTGTACTTGTCATCATGCGGGCCCCATTGACTTGACTCGCACACTTTTGATTGGGTAATGCAACGTTTCATTCATCTGTGATTGGTTGGTTTGGGTTCAATTTACAAAGTCAACATAATCTTTCTCTTTCCCATTTGAAACAGACAAGAAACAAAGAAGGATACCCGAACACAACGGCAGTGCCCAGTCAGTCAGTGCCAGTGGAAGAGAGATAACATGAACATCAACGTCAACATTTTTATGCATTTTCCAAGGGCATCGTCGAAATTAAAGTAGAATTCTTGGGCAACCTTCTGCTTCCACTAGTATAAGTAATCCACAAGACAAACACTTTCTTGGACGAATTGAATTGAAATGGCGAAGCTGCCATGCCTCGTTACTCCTAGTCATCAGCACCTGTTTTTGCTAGTAATAATAATAGCACTCTCCTTGCTTTCTTTTTGCTTTCGTTCTTCGCTTTCAGAGATCATTTTCGAAGAGCGTTTTGACGGTATCTTTATCTTACTTGCTTCTTTCTCCTTGCATCGCTTCAATTTTACTGTACTTAATTCAATCCTTTTATACTTAGAATATCACTGACTTGCATTTCCCTTTTTTACTTGCTCCTCTGAGAAAAAATCTATAATTGTTACCAGAAAAAGGAAAATTAGTTAAGTTTTCATTTTCGTTTTTGGTTGAGAATTCAGAGTTGCTTGTTTTCTGTCAAAGAAAATGTGTGAAAAGCAAAGTTTTGACAGTGTTTAAGTTTTAATCTTTATTTTGTTGATTTGTTTGAGTTAGAGGGGTGGCAAAGACGTTGGGTTACATCCGACTGGAAAAGCAGTGAAGGCAAAGCAGGTTCCTTTAAACACACAGCTGGAAAGTGGTCTGGAGACCCAGATGATAAAGGTATATCTTCTCTCACTTATCATTGCTGCTATTATATATATATATATATATATCCCCCAATTTGATTGATGAATTTCACTGCTATGCTATGTTGTAAAGTCCTGCACTGCATATATATACAAGTTTGTCTCTTATGTGTTTTAGAATTGTTGGAAAACCCTTGACCAATTCAATGTTATTTAGCATGTCACCTTTTCTTCCTTGAAATAGAATTTAGGGTTGAAGGTTTGTGAAAAGTAAACGCATTTCTTTCCTAATGTAATGAATTGCAGCAGCATTAGTACTCGACAACAGTCAAGGTAGTTAAACTTCTGGTTTTATGATGGTACGTGAAATCTTGCAGGAATTCAGACATCAAATGATGCCAAACATTTTGCCATATCTGCAAAGATACCAGAGTTCAGCAACAAGAACAGGACGTTGGTCCTCCAATACTCTGTACGGTTTGAGCAGGAAATTGAATGTGGTGGGGGTTACATAAAGCTTATGTCTGGATTTGTTAATCAGAAGAAATTCAGTGGGGACACTCCATACAGGTTAGAATTCTCAATCCTCAACAATGTCGCAGTTTTGAGCTTCTCTTCAACCAGCAATGATTCCTTAAACGGAAACTGTTCATTTGTTAATTTTATCTATGGTTTTCTCCGCATCTCCTGTTTCCTGTTATAGATGTTCATCCTTGTTTAATTAATGCTGAACTTTCTTTGTGTAGTGTAATGTTTGGACCAGATATATGTGGCACGGATACAAAGAAGCTCCATGTTATACTCTCTTACCAAGGCCAAAATTACCCCATCAAGAAGGATTTACAGTGTGAAACCGACAAGTTGACTCATTTTTACACATTCATTCTTAGGCCTGATGCAACGTATAGTGTCCTAGTTGACAACAGAGAAAGGGACTCTGGAAGCATGTACACAGACTGGGATATTCTTCCTCCAAGAAAGATTAAAGATGTTAATGCAAAGAAGGTAGATTAAAAGCATTCATGCAAAAATCGGTTCTATCAAGTACTTAAATACTCAGTACATATTCATTAGTCTTTTATGACTACACTATGATAATGTTTTCAAAGCTCAGCAAATCTGTGAACGACCTTTTTCTTAGAGAGTAGGTTATAAATTTGAATCTCTACAATTTTTTCCTTTATCTTATAAGTATCGTTTTCTCTCTCATAGCCAGCAGACTGGGATCTTAGAGAATACATTGATGATCCTGATCGCGTCAAACCTGAGGTATGGGAACTTTATTTTTCTTCTTTTCCTAGTGCTCGTCTCTGGGACTTATCTTTGTAGTGAATGTATCATGTGTTACATACTGTTGATGCATATCCTGGTATTTCAGGGATATGATTCAATTCCAAGAGAAATTTCAGATCCAAAAGCTAAAGAGGTTAGCTAATTGCTTATGGAGTAGTACTATAAACAAAGCTGCGTATCTAACATCTGTTTGGCCTTTCTGATGTTGGACAACTATTAGACCCTTCATTGTGTAATTGAACCATCAAAAGGCTACTCTGTTCTCCAATACTATCTTCCCTTTCTCTAGTTTGACTTTTAGTGCTGTTCTCTTGCGGTTTGATGAGTACATATTTATGTAAAGATGAGAAATTTAATCAATAATTTGTTTGTTTTCCCCTTCTAATTAGCCCGATGATTGGGATGAAGAAGAGAACGGTTTATGGAAAGCTCCAAAGATACCAAATCCAGCTTATAAAGGACCATGGAAACCCAAGGTAGGTACCGTAGGTTAATTACTTTTAGAGGTAACAGATAAAACCAAAGGCCAATTATTTTTTGCAGTTTCTAATTAGCGTAACTTCTTCTGGCATGTCAGAAAATCAAGAACCCCAATTATAAAGGGAAATGGAAGACTCCTTGGATTGATAATCCTGGTAACTTTGATTGGATAGCTATATTTGCTCTGTCTATATCAGTAGAGATAATTGCATGTGCAGATCTTGGAAAAATAAAACATGCTAAGTTTCCTTTTTCTCATCCTATGCAGAGTTTGAAGATGACCCTGATCTTTATGTGCTTAAGCCAATTAAGTACGTGGGTGTCGAAGTTTGGCAGGTAGGACATTATCCATTTGCGAATTTGAGGATGGCATGATCACTAATTCATTATGTTAATGGGGTAAAATAATCTGATGCAGGTAAAGGCTGGTTCAGTTTTTGACAACATTTTAATTTGTGATGATCCTGAGTATGCCAAACAAGTAGTCGAGGAAGTCTTTACCAATAGAGAGGTAAGCCTCTTTTGACTGTCACTGGTATTTCCAAGTTCATTGGCAGTTCATCTTATGCACTTCACTTATGGCGTCTCAGGCTGAAAAGGATGCCTTTGAAGAAGCAGAAAAAAGGAGGAAAGCACAAGAGGAAGAGGTTCGTGAGCGTAATAACTGGTTTATTAGAATTTTCCGTCAGGCTTAGTTGAGTTTCATTCATAAGTAGTTTGAGCCCTTATTGTGCAGGAAGCTCAAAGAGCGAGAGAGGAGGGTGAAAGGAGGAGACGAGAAAGGGGTTACGATCGACGTCGAGACAGACACAGAGACAGATACCGAAGGGTGTGTTTGAATATTTTGCATTAATTGTTTCAACTTTCATCTAATATAGGTTTTTTCTATGATCACCTTTGCAATAAAGGTCACTCAAATCCCTTATACCTAACCAACTAGCTCTTGGTCTAATGGTAGGCAGTATCCTTGTTATGTTTTCTAGCTAATGACCATAGTATCTCTCTTATTGGAATAGGCCCCAGTTCAAATCCCCCCTCCCCCTTAATCAAAAAAGAAAAAAAGAAAAAAAGAACCCCTCATGAGTATGCAGCGTCCAACCAAAAGCTGTTTCACTTCCTTCCAACCAAATGAGAGTTGAGAAATACTTCTTGTTATCCTCTTTTCTTCATTTCCAATGAAATTGGGATGATTTCCTCCTGTTGTGGCTATTTCTGAAGTAAAAGCCTATTTGAGACCTTTGACCCTTGCAAATTAAGTAGGAAGGTGATAAATTAATTGGACAGTTTCTGTGGAATTTTGTAGCCGCTGGCCAATTGACGTAGATTCAGTAATTAAGTCGTAACTTGAATTAATGTTTTTTTTTTCTGGCCTACTTCTAACTTGGATGTTTTATTCTGCAGCACCGCCACCGTGATTGGGATGATTATGGTCATGTAAGCATCATTCAATGTTCTATGATCTGTCGTTAAATTAAGCGCACCTACTTATTACAGTAAAAGATTAGATGGCCTTTTTCTAATTAATTCTGTAATTTATTGATTTGACCTTGCAGGACGAGCTATGATTCTCTGGCCTCTGTCGTGTTGTCAAGAGATCCGGAGATGTTTTATTTGGATGTCCTTGTTCGCATAGCTTTATTTCTCAAAGTATTTTTGCATAAAGTATTAGCTTCCTTCCTCTGTAATTGTAACGAGTATTCCTTGAAGAAGTAGCAGCTACGCCTGCTTTACCAACAAAGCAAGCCTGGCTTTTTTATTTTTGTGGTTTCTTTCTATCTTTTTTGTAGCTGCCAAAGTTCAAACTCTGCTACATACATAAAAAATCAAGCCTGGCATTAGTAACGCTTGGTATAATTTTCTGTTTGGATTATATACATTAATTTTGGTTGGTTCATAGCCTTGTTTCCGGTTGGTCTCATCTGCCAAGTTGGACAGGACTTACATGAATTAGTATCTGTTAGTCGTAGAGATGCACATCATACCAATTCATGCAGCTTCCAAAACTGGTTGCAGTTAATAATGATTCTCTCCATGGCGCCTCGCAATGTCGTCATTTGTGGCATTTGTTTCTTTATTTTGCAACTGCTGCAAAATCCTTTATAAATACATGCAAAATTCTTTATAAATGCTAATCCTGAAGCCTTCATCAATTCAACCTTACATTCCCTACTGAAAATATAACAAAATTACTAAAGATTTACAACCCTCATGAAGGTCCCCATGGGATTAAAGATACAACGAAAAGGTCAAACCTGAAATGTCATTCATTTCAGGTGACGTCAAATCTTTGAAGAGAAAATTGAGCAAACAGACTATCTTCTTCGCACAGCAGAACTTGACCCACGCTGGACTGCAGCTGGCTGCTGTGCTTGGCCTGCTGGCTGACCAGCACCCGGTTCCTCTGCCATGTTCATTGCTTGGGTTATGGCATTCATGACAATGAGCCCAAGCGGGATTAGGTACATCCACTGGTACATAATAACTCAGTAAGATAAATCAATAAAATAAATCTATGGGAGGGAAAGATGGAGGCGATTAATTCTGTTCATACTCACATATTTAGCCCAAAGGGACCTTTCTGGTGGCGGTACAACTTCACCTTCTCCTAACTCACCTCCAAGAATCTCCTCAGCAAACACTGGAGCTCTGTGAAAACATTTTGTCATAAGATATTAACTTATAGGGCCTTCACAAAGACCTTCAATGATCAGTGTAATGTAAGACTGTAGATAGTATCAGCATTTTAACATAACACAGTTAGATCATTCCATTGATTACTAATACCCTGCACATCACCTAATAAATAATGCAGATCAACCAGATCAAATGCCAATTTTGTATCTACATTTCTATCAACCATGGAAAATTAATATTAAAAGAAAATACAACTGATATAAACGCACAGGGTACTCTTTTAGATAATCAGGTTCACCTTTTTCTATTAACAAAGTTGAGAAGTATGAAATAATTAACCTTCCGTGAGAGTTTAAGCAACCAGATCATGCCAGAATCTCAACATATAATGAAGAAAGAAAAAATGCAAAAGCATTTCACCTTGGTGCTTGCTCACTATTCTTCAAAACCGTGTGAGAGTTAAAAGACCACTTTCCAGGCTGAAAATACCAAAAAAGAAAAAAGGCATTGGAACAAGGTCAGCTTATTCAACACAACTTTCTTTTCCATCCTCAGAAAGCCTCTACTTTTATTCACACACAAAAAGAAATAGTTGCCTTATATCTACTCATCTTAAGTCCATTGACAATAAAAACCAGAGAGAAAAAAAAAACCGATCCCAACTTACAAGTTTCATTTGCCGAGGATATGGACATGCCCCAGGCGAACCATAATTAACTGCCAAGATATTAATTCCATCCTGTAATACAAATTTGATCAAGAATAAATTGCATAAGACTTGATGATTGTAAAGCTACAAAAATATGTCTCATTGAACAGTAAAAATAGGTAGTCTGAAATATCATAAAAACCATGGGAAAACAACAGCAAGAGCTTAGAAAGTTGAAAGTTACCGTGTGTATAACAAAATGCTCATCCAAACCATCCCGTGGAAGACATCTCTGGATATTTAAGAAAGATTGTTAGTAAACCTGTAGCTTAGTGATCATATTTGTGTTGGAACCATAAAACTACGTGATAGAGGGTGCGTAAGACTTGCCGCTTTTACTGAAGAAATAACATAATCCCTCCCAGGAGGATTCAAAACACTGGACGGCAATCTTATCCTATAGAAGTCATCTCCCTTCAGTAGTAGCTACAAGAACAGCATCAACATTTAAAATTAAGAAATAATGCTAATTTGAAATGGTAAAAGCGGAAAAAACCCACATAAGTTTAGGGGGAGGGAAGAACTTACTGCAAACTTCTCCTTCTCCTCTTCAGTAAAAGCATTCCTCGAAAATCGTAGCTTTGTAAGGGTCTGTGATCAATAAAACCATGTCATAGTTAAGCTGCACTGCATCTTAGGTTTTCTAGTATTACAAAGTGAAATATAACGCCCGAGAGTTTGCAAGTAGACAAAACTAAGCATGAAACGATGCTCCACTAAATATATAGTCTTAAGTAAACTCCCTAAGCTCATCATCATGCACTCGCATCCATTGCCTTACACCTACGAATTTATCAACTATATATTCCTTTCTTTTCACCTAATTTTTTTAAGAAGCCGGTATAAAAGACAAACAAATCCAGTTCAAAATTGTGAATTCCAATCTCAAGAATCACCAATAACCCATTTAAATGACAACAAAAGCCACTGCAAAACATGAAATTGCAGCTTCGCACCAAAATTAGAAGGATGAAAGAAGAAGAGAAGAAAGCAACCAACCTGACCACCGTGATTCCATGTCTTCAAGCGAGCACTGAAATTACCAGCGGGAGAGAAATCAGAGTCCCCAAAGGCGTGATGGAGCTGGAATTGGATCTTAGAGTCCGAATCCGGATCGGAAAACCTCTTCCGGGAGGTTGATGAAGTTGGTGGTGATGGTGGCGGAGGCGAGGATCGTGTGTATGTGAGATCAGGAGACTTAGTGTGCAACCCTCCTTCTAGACCGAACTCGTCGTCGTCCAATAAGAGCTCATCGGATTGGAAAGCTGCTGCTACTGAAATGCAGAACAAGGCGGAGAATCCCAATACCAACAGCAAGCGAGAGAAAGAGAGAGCCATTGAATTTGAGTTTCAGTTTCAGTTTCAGTTTCTGTTTCAGTTTCAGTCTGTGACCTTTTATGAGAGGATTGATCGAAGAGAGTGAGGACTCGAGAACGATAATGGGCCCAAAAGTGAAATCGTAATGGGCCCGGGCCGGCCTGCAAATGTATAAACCCACGAGGGCATATGAGCAAAACAAATATATTATTAAAATTAAATACAGTGAGTGAGCACAATCTCACAAACAAACACAATCCAAATCCTCTTTTATTATTTGTTTTCCCCAAAACTCTCCAAATCCGTAACGAACCCTAATCTCTTTCTCGCTCAGTGAGCCAACTGAAATCCACCACTCCAAAGTTGTAGAGACGACTAGAGGGGGAGTGATCAGTCATGGACGCGCTGAGGAAGCAGCTGGACCAGCTTATGGGGGCCAATCGAAACGGCGACGTCCGAGAGGTCAACCGCAAATATTACGATCGCGAAGTGTGTCGCCTCTACTTGGTCGGGCTCTGCCCCCACGAGCTTTTCCAGTTAACGGTAAATCAAAGCCCTTCACTTCTTTTCATTAAAAGTTGGTTCCCGAGAGGAAAATAAATTAAAACTAGGTCTTTTGCCATAATCTTGAACCTAGATGACATTTTTACTTTTGTGTTTTCAGAAAATGGATATGGGTCCCTGTCCTAAGGTCCACTCGTTGCAGCTCAGAAAAGAGTATCCTTTTCAACTATTGCTTGCTTCAATTGTCTTTGAAATGAATGTACATTTGAAGGCTGAGATGAAATTTTCTTATTTATATACATGCTTGCTGATAGAATTCAATACCAGTAAAGCTTAACTCTTCCCAGATACGAAGAAGCCAAAGCAAAAGGGACTGATAACTATGACAGAGACCTGGAGGATGTCATAGATAGGCTCATTGTTGAGTGTGATAGGAAAATTGCTAGAGCTCTGAAGCGCCTTGAGGATGATGATGCAAAGGCTGCTATTGCAATTTCTGTCTCTGAAGTTACTCAGGTAATGGATCATTCAATCTATCCTTTTCTTTTCTTTATAGGTAAAAAATCACGTGGTTACCTATTTATTGATTCTTGTGCAATTCCAGACGCCAGAGGTACTCGAGTTGTCAAAGCAGATCAAGGAAAAGTTGAAAGAAGTTGATCAATTTGGTAACCTTCATCTAATTGCTATTTTCAAAACAGAACTTGCCTTCTCTTTGGTTTGCTTGGATTTTGTGTGTGCGTGTGTTAACAATACACAGATGCTTATCTTCTTTTTTTTCTCTAAGTCTGGTTAATGCACTAAAGTTGATGAATCACTAATATATATACACTTAACGTTTGACATTTGTACTGTGTTTCCACTGTTCATGCATGGTCTTATATTGTGGCTGCTGTTCTTAAAATGGTCAAACCTTTTGTTTTCTTATATGTATATATTGTTCAGTTGCATGTAAATTATCAATTCTTGAATATGCACATAGACATCTATTTTCTGATTCAAATTGTTGATGTAAATTTGCAGATCTTGAAGGCAAGACAGATCTTAAGATTCGGGCTATGGAGATAGTAGACGAACTCAGAGGCAAGAGAGCAGATAAACAGGTACCAAATATCTACTTGTTGAGAAATTCATTTGTATATGTACAAACTGAAATATTTCTTGCTGTTCTAGTGTATTATTCCTTGATCTGGATGACTTGTTGACAAGTTTGTCAGCTCTCTAACATATACTTTTATTTTGTTTTAGTCGATGCTTCTTTTGGATGCTTTCAATAAGGATAGGGCGTCCTTACCTCAACCCCTGCCAAACCCGCCACCTTTGGCACCCTTGCCTGTAGTTGTTCCCGATGCCCTAACACAGGAAATGATAAATGAAAAGTTGAAGAAGGCAGAGGACCTTGGTAAGTGAATACCTACTCAAATTATTTGGATTATGGCTTGTCAAGTGGTTTATTAAGTGAGAATACATTATATTTTTTATTAATTTGGGAGAAAGGACTTTCTCCATTACCTTATCTTTTCAAGTGGTTTATGGCTTGTCAAGTGGTTTACTAATTAATGCTCTGTGTATATATTGGGCTAGTTTTCTGTTTTTCTAGAAATCAGGTTACGTATAGTCCCTAAAGTTCTTTGCCATCTTCAGGTGAGCAAGGAATGGTTGATGAGGCACAAAAAGCGCTGGAAGAGGCTGAAGCACTGAAGAAGGTATTCTTAAATAAAATAATATTGTTTTGTATTAAGTGGTTCACCTGTTCTGCAACCTTTTTTAATATCCTTTTTGTTCTGTGTTTTGCATTTGCTGTGCTTTTTTGTTTTTCTTGTCAATGATTGGTGAGTGACCGTTCATTTCTTCTCTTTAGCTGCCTGCCAGACAGGAGCCTATCCTGGATTCCTCCAAGTACACTGCTGCTGATGTGCGCATTGTGAGTTCATTTTTCCTCCATCTATCTATTTATTGGTAACAACAAAAGAATCTACTTCACAACACTTACATTCTCACATAGAAAGTACTCATAGTTGTTGTCCCAACACTTTATGGTTAGAAGAAGTGGGATATTGATTTTCATGTAATCTCAGAGTTATGCTTGTAAACTTCTTGTTGTCCTCTTTGTTGTCTAAACATTAAAATTGAATGGATTGTCTACATCTAGGTGTGCATTTTCACGCAAGTGTTACTTTCAGATTGTATGTAGAATAAAGAAATGATGAAAAGCCCATGATAATGTTTGATACTCTTGCAAGAATTTCCTGTGATAGGGTCCAACTATTTGCTTATTCATTTCACTTCTGAGCGACCCTTAACTTGTAAATTATGGTGTTGTTTCAGACTGATCAAAAGCTACGTGTTTGTGACATCTGTGGAGCATTTTTGAGTGTTTATGACAGGTAAAGTTTGATTTTGAATAATCATGCTTGCTACTCTAGTTTCTAGCTTTTCTGGGTATACATAAAATTAGTATTTGGGGTTTCAAGTGCTTCAGCTTTTGACCCAACGATTATACCTCCTTGTCACCAGCAGGCTCTTGTGCCCAGTTTTACGAGGATAACTTTTGCAGCTACAGAATGTGCGTCTTTTTCTGTTTTATGTTTGCAGATCATGCTATTGTTGGCTAGAAAAATTATGTGGAATCTGTACCGTACATGAACAAATCCTGTTTGGGCTTTTGCATGTTTGAATTGAATGAAATATTCTGATTCTTTTTGTTGTTTTCAGTGACCGTCGTTTAGCGGATCACTTTGGCGGGAAGCTTCATTTAGGCTATATGCAAATCCGTGAGAAGTTAGCAGAGCTGCAGGTATGATGCTCCTTTGTAATGGTATATACTTCGCTTGGGCTTGTTTCATAAATATATTTCCGTTGGGGGTAAAAAATGGGCAGATGAACACTAACTTTTGTACACTAATGGACATTGTTTTGAAAAATGTGTTTCCAGCATTTTAGGCAAAGTGTGTCTGAAAATATATTATCAAAGTATTACAATTTTACCTGGAAAGTCTGAATTGTTTTAAGTTCGTATTCTGAAACTGTTGGTTCAGGTGCTCTGGTAGTGTTTCAAATCTATAGAGATTCTCATAATATGGTATCTGTGAGTATAATTTTTCGAACATCTTTTTTCATTTTTCGCTTAGGTTGGGATCATAGCTTGTGTACTTATGAGAATGAAATGTATACACCCATTTGGTTGTAGTCACCATGTAGATTTTGCATTTATTATAATAATAAAATGAAGTAAGATTACTTAACTTTGGAAAAAGGTAGGTTGATGGTTGTCCAAGTGATATTCTTATCTCAACCCTTTATTGATTCTACAAATTGACTATATTAGTGAGCATCTTCACTTGCTATGATGCTTTGCTTATATGTTGCTTACCAATTATGTACCTCTGAAGCAGGACATGTTATCTCTCTCCATCAAGTGATTTGTTTTTTCATGTCATCCTATTAACAAAAGGGGTGTCAATTGTACTTTTTTGGTTATTCAATTTTCAGGAAGAGAGAAACAAGATTCGCAAGGTTGATCGGTCTGAGGATAGGAGGTAACCCTTAATGTTCTTTTTTTAAATTAAAGAAATAAAAGTTCTTTCCAAAATGTACCCTTTACAAGAAGCTTCTATAAAATATAAATCTTTATTCTTTAATTATTTTCCATGTAGATCAAAAGAGCGAAGTAAGGAACGTGACAGGGAATCAAGTAGGGATAGAGAACGAGGAGATAGCCGCGACCGAGGTAGGGATCATGATCGTAGGAGCAGAGATCGTGATAGGTATTATGATCGAGATCGTGGATATGATCGCGAGCGTGACAGAGATTCAGATCGCTCCCGCAATTATGATTCGAGAAGTCGCCGTAGGTCACGCTCACGATCAAGGGAGCGTTCCAGGGATTATGATCGCCACAGGTGTGTAATCTTCCATGGTGGCCATTTTTGAAAGTATCTGTTCATTTGGCATGCATGCTTCCTTTTGTTTGATCAAGGATTAAAGTAACTTTGTGCAATGATTTCAATAACATTTTTCAAATGTTTCAAGATCATGCAATGATTTAAGTGCCAGTCTGGTTCTGTTTCCATGAAATAATTCTGTTCTCAGCATCCTCATAAAAAAGCGCACATGAAAGTTCATTTAGAGCTAATTTAGAAAATAATTGTCTTTGTGTTTGCAGTTTTATGAAAAAATAATCATCAGCTTCTTTTTACTTTGAAATAGACCTAATGTGTTTTCTAGTCGAAGCCTATAATTGTAACTAAGTGTGAGTGCCTTGCATACCTTGTACTGGATAGTTTGAAGCATTGCTTTCAAAATTTTGTGGCTTCTTTTCAACCTTTGGAAATTCTTTCCCGTTTTGTCATTGTCCACATCTGTCAAGAGAGTTGCTACCTTTTATTGACCACAAGCCATGTGGCAGTCTTTGTTTTCTGTGAGATGGCCGTGAATTTGAAGCTTGTCATATATTACTATGGCCAGCTTACAAGCTTATGTAGCTAACCATAGGGATTTTGTTAATTTGCTGATTTTGCCTGGTCTTGTATGTGTGATTGTGACCAAGTCATATGTATATGCAAATTTGGATACTTTTTAGTTGATGATCACCTGATATAATAATTTGTTCTTGCAGGCGTTATGATCGGTACTAGGTCATCCTTGCTATGGAGCATGTGGCAAAAGCATAATTTGTGTTCTTGTCTAGGTCAGTTTTAAAACTCGTGTACCAAGATGATTTTATGTGTTTCTTTTTCGATATTGTTTCTTTTCTGGAGTTGAGCTGTTTGACCTGTGATGGATGTAAGGACTGCTGCTTAGTTTTTCTCAACTTCGTGTTAAAGAGGTATGTTTGAGAGGTATGTTTTACTCTGTTTTAAGATGGTATTTGCATTTTGCTTCATATTTGGATGTAATTTTTGGCCATCGAAGAGTGGCTGTAATTGAAGTAGTTACCCTTGCTATCTTGAAATTCGACTTCAATTTAAGACATAAATCATTTAGTTTAATCCATCGATATGGAGTGAGGTGGGAAAGGGTTCTGGGGGCTGAACCTGAACCTTAACTCATCATTAGCGACAAACCTTGCGTTGAAGAGGACAAAAGCTTTTCAAGAATTTTAGGAAGAGGGAAGTTTTGTCGCTGCCAAAGTAATCTTGTGCAGTATGTGATTTGGTTTCGTTTATCTCTCGTGGTCGTGTGCATTTGGTGGGAGTGCTAGTTATTGTGAGGTTTTAAAATGATTGCTGTGAGATTGTTGCTCTCCTTTACATGTTATGTGCTTGCCGGAGTGAGCGGCTATGGCCCGTCTTGCAGTTGAGAAAATTCAGTTGACCCCATAATATATGTGGTCTCGCAGACCCCATGATGCAATGTAATTGACCAACACATGTAACTGTCAACATTTTTTTTTAATCAAGAGTTCTGCAATTGGTGATTGTGTTTGTTTTTTCTTTTTATGGGATACTACTTTTGTGTGACTATTTAAGTAAATTTACAATAATGTCTTGGTTTGAGTGAGAGAGAATGTAGCCAAAGGAAATAATGAAATCTTGTGGTCCTGGCAGGCAAGAAAGAAATGAAACAGAATTAACTACGCAAAATTAAAAGTATTATATGGGATTCAGAACGGAACGGATGTGAATTCTTCTGAATTTAAATTATAGAAATTCGAAGGTGGAAGAATTTGGTGAATTACTACGAATAATTTCAGGCCGAAAAACAGAAGAAAAAAGCTCTCACTGGCTTAGAGCTCTCTCGTTGACACAACAAACTTTCCCTAAAATTTGGAAAAGCATTGTTCTGCCAAATCTTTTCAAGGTATTAAATGACTAAAATGAACGAAGGAATGGATGGAAGAACCCCAAATGCGAATAAATGAATTTTCACACTTTTGGTTTTCATGAATGAATTTTTGCATTTGGGGCAATCTGAAATGGGAAACTTCATTATTGAAACTCCAAAATATGAAAATAAACATGAAACTAAGTAAAATTGGAGTTGACTGGATTCTCACAAGCAAATTCATGTCAGTTTTGGAAATTAGGAATCTAATGTAATAAGCCAAATCATTTAAAATTGGATTGGATCTTGCACATTCCTAATTTTGGGGTTTCGCTAATGAAGTTTCATTATGGAGTTTTCAGTAATGAAATTTCGTATTTTGGGGTTTTGGTAATGAATTTTCACATTTCAAACATCAAAATTTGAAAATCCATAATGAAAACCCTATAGTGCAAAAATTCATTTAGCGAAACCTCAAAATGAGAAAATTCATTAGCGAAACCTCAAAATGCAAAAATTATTTGGCGTATCATGAATGAATATTTGCACTTGGGCTTTCGATAATGAATTTTCACACTTCGGGATTTTATGAATGAATTTTCGCATTTCAAGTTTTCGATAATGAATTTTCGCATTTCTAGCCTCAAAATTCGAAAATCCATTAGGAAACCTCAAGGTGCGAAAATTCAATTGGCGAAACACTATAATGCAAAAATTCATTATTGAAACCTCAAAAATGAGAAATTTCATTTGGTGAAACCTTCAAATGCGAAAATTCATTAGCGAAACCCTAAAATGCAAAAAATTATTTGTGGTTTCATGAATGAATTTTCACATTTAGGGTTTAGATAATGAATTTTCGCATTTTGGGATTTCATGAATGAATTTTCACATTTCAAAGTTTCGGTAATAAACTTTCGCATTTCAAAGTTTCGCTAATGAAGTTTCACATTTAGGGATTTCATGATTTAATTTTCACATTTCAAACATCAAAATTCGAAAATCCATTACAGAAACCACATAGTGCGAAAATTCCTTTGATGAAACCCTAAAATACGAATTAGTGAAACTCCAAAATGAGAAAATTCATTTGGTGAAACCTTAAAATGAGAAAATTAATTAGCGAAACCTTCAAATGCAAAAAATTATTTGGGGTACCATGAATATTTGCATTTGGGGTTTGAATAATGAACTTTTGCATTTTGAGATTTCATGAGTGAGTTTTCCCATTTCAAGATTTCAGTAATGAACTTTCGCATTTTGAGGTTTCGCTCATTAAGTTTCACATTTTTGGGTTTCATGATTAAATTTTCGCATTATGGGGTTTCAGTAGGGAATTTTTATATTTCGGGCTTTCATTAATAGATTTTTGCATTTCAAACATCAAAATTCGAAAATCCATTATGAAAACCTCGAAGTGCGAAACCCTAAAGTGAAAAAATTCATTAGCGAAACCCCAATTTCAGAAAATTCAACTGGTGAAACATTAAAAATGAGAAAATTCATTAGCAAAACCCCCAAATTCGAAAATTTATTTGGAATTTCATGAATGAATATCAAACATCAAAATTCGAAAACCCATTACAGAAACTCTAAAGTGCGAAAATTCATTTGACGAAACCCCAAAATGAAAAAATTTATTAGCGAAACCCTAAAATGCCGAAATTCATTCATGAAATCCCAAAAATATCGATGAGACCCTGAGATTCGAAAAATCATTAACAAAATCCTAAAATGGGAAAATTTATTCATGAAACCAAAAATTGTAAAAATTCATTCGTAAAACCACAAAATGCAAATATTCACGAGTGAAACCCAAAAATGCAAAAATACATGAGTGAATAAATGGGTAAAATCATTTGGGAAACCATAAAATACGAAAATTCAATTATAAAACAGCAAAATGGAAAAATTTATCATTGATGATCTCTCTCTTTTTTGGTCGCAATGATGATCTGTCTTGGTCACATACATAACATACACAGAAACATCTATCGTTTGACCTTAATTTACCGGAAACAGGTGAGATAGTAATTGAAAAGCGGTTCTACAATTGAATTGAGCAGCTAAAATTATGAAATGAAATTATACACCAACAAAGGCAAAACCATGGCGGATGGCGGATGGCGGATGGCGGATGAGTGTCACAAGTTTAGAGCTGCCTGGCAGCGGCATCAGCAACAAAGGGCAAGTAGGGAGTACGACCCAAAATGGAACTCACCACACTATACACAAAGCAGAACACGCTAAATACGAAAATACCATTATGGCCCCAAACCATCAGCTTATACCCCAACCCGGCCCGACCCGGACTGAATATCCTCTGGATGAGCAGGGGCAGAACCAACAGCACGTCCAAGGTCACCGCCTGCATCGCGTTGAACCTCACATAGTGGCTGAAGCTAGGGTTTCTGACCACTCCCAGATAGAGGGCGAAGAAGGCCACGAAGCTCGAGTAGGGCATCGACCTGTAGAGGCTCAATAACGGGATTAAGGGCTCGAAGAGAAGCCCCAATTTGGGGAACTGGAAGAAGAGGTAACGCCCGTACTGGAGGGAGTTGAAGAAAGGGAGAGTGTATGCGACGGCCGAGATTAACCGATCCGTGGCTGGGGTTGGTGTTGTTGTGTTGTTGTTGTAGGAGGACATGCAGGTGATGTTCGATTTGGGTTTGGATTTTCGCTTCACCAGTTGAGGGAAAGAGATTGACCGGGGCGCCGCCAGGGTTGACGACGGGAAGGAGGAGCAAACATAAGATTTGGGTATTAGGGTTTTGGGGGTGGCGGAGAGGTGGAGGAGAGCTATGGAGGAGGCCATGGCTGCTACAGCAACTTGTGTGAGCGAGAAACGAGAGCTTGCGTTGAGTCGGTTTATTTTAATTTAGGCCAAACTAAGGAAGACATGAACAAAGATGAACCGCCCGCTTGGCTAGCTGAAGCCCAAATTCAGACTGACGAGAGCAATAGCCCAATAGCTCGTGTTTGATTTGCGGGAGCAAATTGGAAAGAAAATTTGTTTGATTTCCAGTTATACCCCTAACTTAGAAAAATGCCAAAAGAAATATATATATAAAAAAAAAGAAAAAAGTAATTACAGATCAGATCACGACGGTAATATAAACACCCTCAAGTTCAACAACATATCTCATCACAGTAAAAATAAAAAATCAGTTTTCACACATTTACAGAAACTCAACACCACCAGAACAAAAGGAACCCATATGTCATTATATCTATATTATAAGTAAATTTATATGACGACAACAACTGACTTAAATTTGAAGCAAATTTTAGTTAGCCAAAAAGCCAACCTGACCCAATCCCCCTGTCTCCCTGTCTCACCCTACTAAACGTAGATATCCATTCTTCCATTTTCTCTCTCCTCTTTACCAAAATTGTTGTAATTTTCCCCGCAAAGACAGAAGTATCAAGCCAACTATGTACGCACAGTATAGTAAACAAGCACACGTATTCAAAGTTTAGGACCTCCCATACCAGAATCTTCCACATCCACTTCAGCCAAAGGAGAAAACTAAAATACTATAAAAGCCCCTTGGGTTGATTGAGATTACTTGAACCATATCTCTGCCTGCACAACCTATGAAGAAGCCCTCAGTTCACTTTTCTGACTGTCTTCATCCCCAACATTCTGTGATTCAATCTGCAAAATTGATATCGATTAACTTTAGCACCAGCTCAATTAGACAAGAAAAAGCCTTCACGAAAATGATCAAGCAGCACTATAATTATTGAAATTCCAAAATCCATAAAAACTCACAACTATTACATGCTCTATATGATAAATCTTGTCTACCAACAGTGGACGCAGTAACTGAAATTACATATGTCTTGAACCACACAAATTATCAACATAAAGAAGTTCAGCTGGAGGAAAAAAGAATAGAGTGCCTCAACCAGACCGTGGTTGAAACTCTTAAAACCAAACCACAACAACATCAAATGTGTTTTTTTCCTTGGTGCAAATCTCCTATCATACTAGTTTTCTGTGGTACAAGATGAATATAAATATGAAAATAACTTCAACCCCAAACATTATTTTATACTCGATGAAGATGATTAATCTGTGAACGCTAGGCACAGACAGATAACAATTCCAGCAACAGTAAAATACTCAAAGCACTAGAATCTATAAACAATGCATTAAATGGTCTCACACAAATGAAAATCTTAGAACGGATTTTAACTCAAATGAACAAACACAAAGAAAGAGTTGTCATCAAACTCAACAGACTATTAGGGAAGAATGTGCCTCATATTTTAACACCCCGAATCAAGTTTGTCCCAAAAGCACAAGCACATAAGGTTGTTACACCGTAATAGGGTGCCTAGTGGTCCACTACACTCCTTAAAAATTCTTCTAACCTAGACATGGCTATAATGCCCCCAACTTATCCAAAAAAACGCAGACTATTGTGAAGATGCCACATCAAGCTTATTTAGCTAAATCGGGCATAGCTTGTTAGGGAGGTGAGATATTACATCATCATTGAATTGTCTCTTAAACTAAATAGATTTGCAGCTGGTGGCTAGTGTGATCCCATCCTACGATGTTAAGCTACATTAATGTGCTCATATAATAACCTACACAAAGCATAAACTTGGTGCTGATCCTAAATGACTGAGAGTATATGAGACCAAAGCAAAGACTACAATTGGAGAGTTTACATGTATATGAGATATCAACAAAACCCCATGACACAAAAATGAAGCATAAATGACAGAGAGCCAGTCGTATCATATTCATATTGAGTGGTAGCAGATATAAGAAGAATACCTTAGACGACGACCCAAATGGGGAATGAGAATAGTGGTCGGTGTGGTGAGCAGCTGGATTGAAGTTGGGATCAGAAGGGTCAACGGCGGTGCAATCAGGGGGTGACTCGAAGAGGGACAAAGAGAACTGCTTGTCAACAACGCCGACATCGAAGTAAATGAGGCCAGAGCTCGGCACATCCACTCTGATCCCCTTCACTGGAAACCACAGGAACAGTTCCTGAGCCGATACCCCCGATAAGTTGGCGATTCGCCCGAACGACAGAACGCCCGAGACGTTGAAATCGTAGAGCACCTGGTTCTCGAACTTGGCGTGGCACGGCTGCGCTAGCAACACCCGGAATTCTCCAGTGCTGCCGTTTAGAGAATATTCCGTTATGCCTTTTGGGAGGATCCCCATGGGAAGGCCCTGCTGCCGCAGGTGGTCGTAGATGCTCGACGACGGACTTACGGCGGTGGCCGTGGTGGGGAGGGGGAGGACCACAACCACAACCACTAGGAAGAGGATCAAAATCCATCTTTCCAAATTAAGGGATTGTTTGGGAAGTTGAGGGAAAATGAGGGATTTTGGACAAGGACCGTCCATCTTTCTTCCTTCGCCTTCTTTGGTTTTGGTTTTGGGGTGAGAGAGAGAGAGAAAGAGAGAGAGAGAGAGAGAGAGATAAGATAGAGTTTCTTCTGTTTTGTTGATTGATTTTGATTGTTTAAGGTTTTGAGAGAGAAGAAAGAAACAAAAGACAGCGTGACAGGGAGGAGGGTTTGGTCATTGGTGTTTTAAACAGTGCTGGAACTCGGAGGTTAGAATGCAGGCTGGAGCAAGCTAATACCAAAAGACAGCGTTTTTCATTTTGGGGTGTATGTTTCAAATTTCAATCTCTAATTCTAACC
This sequence comes from Prunus fruticosa, assembly GCA_018703695.1. Taxonomy (NCBI): domain Eukaryota; kingdom Viridiplantae; phylum Streptophyta; class Magnoliopsida; order Rosales; family Rosaceae; genus Prunus; species Prunus fruticosa. Next base: position 46,642,143 of record CM031922.1, on the reverse strand, counting down.
AATTTTAGTTGCTTTTTTCAAGTCTCTTCTTTGAGAAGCAAAGCCAGCTTCCAAATTATTTTCATGACCGGCCAAAAATTAAAAAGGGAAAAACCTACAAGTTGATTGAATTGGAATGCCAAAGAGAGACAGCAACACGATCACACATAGTAGACCTTTGTCATATTTTTGACATTGATAAACAGCTGAATTTGACAACACAAAAAGCAATATGATTTTAGTTTATTCTGATTCCTAAAGTACATGTTTTCATAAAATGTGAAAACAAAAGGTGACAATATCGATCAAAAAAGTCTTTCCTCCCAACTTCTTCTCAAGTGTTCGCCTTGGTTTTGCTGCTATAAGCTTAACAAAACCCTCAAGATGCTTCACCTTCTTTGGAAAAATTGTAGTCCTCCATCCCCATGTTACAAGTAACCAAAAAAACCACCTGTAGACATTAAAACCGAATGAGCTAAGTACAGTTTAAAGTGAAATCCAACATTGAGCATCAGTATCCAAAATCCATAATATTTAAGGAAATAACAACAATGTGAAATGAAACTAGAATTCAGGCGAAAAAGAAAGAAAACAAAAAAGCAAATTCTAAATATCTAGCTTCAGATTTGAATAAATACCCCCACGTACATGTAGACATTTGAAAACAAAACAAAACATGGCATTGTTTTGGCATAAAATGAGAAGTGTATGGAACTAAGGCTGACAATTCACCCAGCTAACAAACAGGAAGTTGTAAAAACTGATTAAAAACAGGTACAATTTCAATTAATATAACTTGTGCAACGCAATATCATTTATCAGAAGTGGAGAGGCATCTTACACATAAGTTTATAAATATCCGCATCAGTATAACTCATCAATGTGTTCCACTTTAAATTTTTTTTATAAATCATCAGTGTGGAAGAGTAACAACGTTATGCATTCAAATCGAAGTGCCATTACGCAATTGCTTCCTTCCAATGCCCGAACCCACTGAATGTTCCACAGAATAGTACATGCCCTTTCAATCCCTAAACTGGTATCAACTTGTTTATCTACATAAATCTTTACCCCCAAAAAAAAAAGTATGACCGACCTACAATGTGCAATTTCGCTACAACAGGAACAGTGCGGTAGTAGGTTGAGTTTTAACTTTTAACCTAAGCTACAAACATTTACAATTTATTTCCAGCCACCACATCAGATCTTTAAATCAGTACAACATACCATGCAAGAGAGGGAGACAGGGACGATAATTAGTGAATATGAAAATATATATCTCAATGCTTAAGTTTGTGAAAGAATCACCTGTCTACTGCTCTGTTTTAACTAGAGGTTCTGATCAGTGCTTTCCTTTTTTCTTAGATTTTACAGGCATCAACCCATATGCCATGAGCCTAGAAGCCGGTAACTTTCGTGCAGCTTGGTTACGCCTTCTTCTAGCACTCCTGGATGGGTTGCCCTTATCGTCATTTGAGTCCACTACTTGTTTTTTCCCATGTTCTGGGGCACCCATTGATGATTGTCCGGCAGCATCCATTGATAAATTCAAATCCTTAGCATCACTTATTTTCTGCTTCTTGCGGTTCTTTTTGTTACCCAGCTTTCCTTGTTTGAAAATTTCTTTAACCTTCTGTTTTATCTCATTTCTCTTGTTGTTTGGTACCTTCCACTCTTTCTCTGTATAAGGAGCAAGCTTTTTTAAAGACACATATTGATTCAACTCCTTTTCATCCATCACTAATATCTCAGCGGTAGACAATCCATATCTATTAGGTTTTATTTTAGCATACTTGAATCTAGTCTTCAAGTCTCCAATTGTATCCTCGTAATCCAACTTATAGTATTCATCCATCATCTCCTTTTTAGCTCTCTCCAATAAAGCGAGTTTACGCTTTTTCTCTTGTTTACCTTCCTCAGACACTGTCTCTTCTTCTTCTTCTTCTTCTTCCTCTTTTTCTTCCTCTTCTTCTTCCTCTTCTACTTCTTCTTCTTCTGCTTCTTCTTCTTTCTTCTGCTTCTTCTTCTTCTTCTTCTTCTTCTTCTTCTTCTTCTTCTTCCTCTTCTTCATGGTCACCAACATTCTCCTTCTTGAGCTTCAAAACCTTCTCCCTTGCAGCTAAGAACCCATACCCAGACCCGACGCTATCCCAACCTTTGGGCAGCCCAAGTAACTCATCCTCCTTATCAAAATCTGGTTTCTCAATCTCACCACCATCCTCATCCATATCACTACCAAACGCTAAGTCAGCATCCTCCGCCTCATAATACTCCTCACCAAAAGCCTTCTTCATCATCCTATCATACTCCTGGGGATTAAATTCCTTCTCCAACTCCTTGGCATCAAAGGAAGACACCTCGCCCTCCTTAATCCCCGCAATCTCCATAATCTTCTTAAGCTTCTCATCATTCTCCTTCTTCTTCAAATTTTTCAAATGCCTCAATTCCTCCTCCCTCTCCAACCTTGCAATCTCCATCCTATCCTCCTTGCTCTTCCTCTGCTCCTTCCTCGCCTTGACCTTCTTCCTCACCGACCCCTCAACTTGCCTGGAATGCCCCAAAATCCGATCCCCTGCATTCTCCTGGAACCTATGCTCGTACTCCTCTTGCCTTTCAATCTCCATCTCGTCCTCAGACACCATCTCCAAATCCTCCTCCTTTACCTCGGGACCGCTTCCCTTGCTCCGCTTATCCTCCTTCCATTGCTGAAACTTGATGAAGTCCCTGAGAAACCTAGCATTTTCATCCTCATCGGGGAAACACTCATTCAATTTCTGGTCGTACTCAGCATTAACAACACTATCATCGTCATCATCGTCCCCCACAGCATTCTTATCTTTTTCTACCAATAACTCGCCATTATCATCCTCTTCCTCCTCGGCAACGGCACTTAAGAATTCTTTCCTTCTCTGTTCTTGCTCTTCATCGTAGACCTTGGTGTTATTATCATCCTCCTTAAGTTCGGGGCCATCCTCGATCAAATGCTTAGCCACCACATCTTTCAAGTACATCTTCTTCTTAGCCTTGCCATTCCCTTCCCCTTTGGAGCGGGTCTTTTCGGTTCCATCAGATTTAAACAATTCAACATCTTTGTTTTTCAAGCTAGGGTCTCGATTTTTTACCTTGATTAGAGCTTCCAAAAACTCCAAGTCTTTCTTCTTGGAATTGGCCAAAAGGATGTCGTCTTCGTCCTCGGAGGACGAGGATTCTGAATCAGAGTCTGATTGTCGAGAGGGGTCGGCTACAAGGCCTCGCTTCTTCAACTCCTCGTAACGTTGGAGGTCCTCCCGCTTCTTGTTGTGCTCGTACCTGCGAGCGTATTCTTCATTGATTTTGATCTGTGGAATATCGTCGTTTTCGTTTTCGATTTCCATTTCCATTTCGTTTTCGGAGTCGCTGCCGCCGTCGAATAGCTGAAGACCACCCATAGTGTTTCCGTGAAATTTAGGCCTCACTTTGGGGGCTGGGGCGGGGTTTAATTAGTATTTAGGGTTTCAGAGTATTAGTTCTGCTTCAAAAAGGCTGCCCTTTTATATTATGTATTTAACACCGGAAAAGAAGAAGAAAATAATATTAATTATATTCGGAATTTCATTTTTATGTTTTTGGTTTTGGTTTTTTCCCGTTACTACTAAGATTAGGAATTTAGAAAGTTTAAATATTTTTTCGTTTAATTTGGCGCTCACTGAGATCCCAATAAGCTCTTACTTTTTTTTTTGTTTCGTAATTATTTACATTTTAATAAGTTAATGTTTTACGTATTTGTCATGTATGAAAAAGGTGTGCCTGCCTTTACTTTATATATATAGACGTATGACATGACAGGCAAATAAAAATGGTGTGCCCCGTCATCTGTCATGCCTTTCTTCCGTACCGTGAGAGAGAGAGATGAAGAAAAAAAGATATATTGTCCAATGCAAATAATATTTCGCTATTACAAAATATATCTCCATGTTCAAATGTAGATGATGTTAAAAATGAAATGACGGATACAAGATCAAAAGAAGAAAACAAACTCCGCAGGAAGAGGGAGACACAGGGCGTGTTAGTATTGTTCCTTCCTAGTTGTATTGATTTACAAAGCTGAAGATTCAAAACAACCTCATCAGCATCACACCAGACATTTTACCAACATATTACACATCAAACAAAAGGTGATTTTTAGCAGCATTCAGCTAAGGTCTTGATGTTCTCAGCATAATTTAGGAACGCACACACCAACGAGTATATGATGTACGTCCATCAAAGTTGAAACTTGTTTACTGCGTAGTCACACTCTTTGCAAGATTCCGAGGCTGATCCACATTGAAACCTCTTAAAACAGTGAGATGATATGCCAGCAGCTGCACCACGGGAGGAAAAGAAAAATATCACAACCAACCAATGACACATTTCACTCCTTCTCAAGGTCAAACAACAGAAAAGTTACGAGGAAGAACTATCTATTAATACTCAAAAATGTATGTAAAACTGCCTAGCATTAATGTCAGACACGAGCAGAAATGCAGCTGACTCCAACCCAAATAATAATCATAGTGTAATATAAAATCAAATGACAAAAAATACCTGCAATGGAACAATATTAACTACAGGTTGAAGGCAATCCTCAAGCTGAGGAACTTCAATCACTCGACAAGATCCCCCAGGGCACACAGATGCAGCATCTCCTTTCGAACACATTACTATCAGACGTCCTCTGCGGGCATGAAGCTGCTGAATAACTGATTGCTGCTTACTGTAAATTATCAAAAGTCATCATTAAGAAAACCAGGTGCATTTTCAAAGCATGTAAGCGCTCCCAACTATGACAGGACAAACCTGAAGCAAGCATCACGGGTAGCAATCACAAATGTAGGGAGATTTTCATCAACTAAAGCCAAAGGACCATGTTTCATTTCACCGGCAAGTATTCCTTCACTATGCATAAGGGCCACTTCTTTTACCTTCAAAGCACCCTCCAGAGCTGTTGCATAGTTGTATCCTCTCCCAAACACAAGAAGTGACTGTTCAGCTATCAGTTCTTGTGCAAGATCCTTCATCGTCTGGTCAAGCTTGAGGACCTCCCTGACTTTGTCTGCAATGAGCATATAGGAAAAATTCACTTTGTTATGCTTTCTTGCAAGTTACTTCTTGGAAAACAGACTGGAAAACGAAGTACATTGCAGTGATATGCTAAGAAGAGAAAATAACCAGAACTCACTTGGCAACTCAAATAAACCGTCTATTATAGCCTCTCTTCTTGCTTGATTGGAAATTGTGTCACCTCCTATAGCTAGTGCTAGCATAGCCATCACCACTATTTGACTTGTGTATGCCTATTAATGACCATGATAAGACTGTCAATTAGAAATACGAAAAATCACAAAAAAAAGATAAGAGTAAAATTGCAAATTTACCTTAGTACTTGCCACACCAATCTCAGCACCAGCATTTATATGAACACCACAGTGTGTATTCCTGGCTATTGCACTGCCAACAGTATTTGTAATGCCAACACATAATGCACCATTTTCTAGAGCATATTCCAATGCACTCAAACTATCTGCTGTTTCGCCAGATTGACTGACAAAGACTGCTGTATCTTCTCTGTATATAGGTCCTTGCCGATCCAACAAATCACTAGCAATTTCCATTGTAACAGGGATACCTATATTGTTTATAGGTTCAACTAACCAGAAAAGAAGCAAAACGAACAAATAACAATCAGGAAAGGATTTTTGACAGCCAAAAAGCACTTACCAGAAAGTTCTTCCAATATTGGTCTTGCGGCTAAGGCAGCGTTGTAGCTTGTACCACAACCAATGAAAACAATTCGCCTGCTTCGCCTAATTGTTTTAAGGTGATCCTTCAGTCCGCCAAGGAGAACAGTCTTGGCTTTGCAGGAACCTCCACGTAAAAGTCTCCCCCTCATTGTGGTTGTTAGAGATTCAGGCTGTTCATGAATTTCTTTCTGCATATAATGTTTGTAATTTCCTTTGTTTATTTGTTCAACCTCCATCTCAAGAATGGACAATGCTCTTTGTATCGATGCAACTCTTGAAAGGCCACCGTGCTGCCCTTTATCGAACTTTAAGATAGAAACACCTCCATCCTGAAACAACCGCCACCATGGGTAAAAACAAAATAACTTCAATTTTCCGAAGCAATTAAGTACCACTAGCAAAGAAATCAGAATCAATAATATCTTGGCACAACATATTGGTAGAGTAAACCAAAAGGTCCAAACAGCTATATGAGGACTAAGGACATAAACTTAAAAGGTAATTATCACAAATGCAGAGCATGTATAAGAATGAATGTTTTAGGCAGAAAATTTAGTAAATTGAATTGAAAAGGCTAAAAAAGAGTGGGAATACTAGGAAAAAACTATCAAAAACAAGTTTCATCCTAATTGTAAAATTAAGCATACAAGAAATAAAAACTATATAGACACTGAAATGGAAGTTAAATAAATCCTTCATTAGAAGAAAGGCATAAGCCCTGTATAGATATACTTTATGTCAAAGCAGATGGTAGGACACATCTTAGGTCCCTATGCACTACGCCGATATGTGACTGTCCTATTAAAAATTTAAAACATAACAAAATACAACACTTAAGTAAGTACCTTAAGATGTACTACTTCACCATCTTCAATCACCAAAACCTTTTTAGTGTGTTCAACTACAGCATTGGCATCACTGGATAAAAAGAGTTCCTTAGCATGTCCGCTTTTTGAAAGGAAATTATCATCTTGGAAAGTAGATCCATTGCTAGCATTTTCATTAAATTCCTGACATGATAGCAAAGTGTCAACCAAGGTCAGATATCAGGCCAAAAGTGTCGATGAAAAACTATTACAGGCACATATAACTAAAAACTTAATATTTAGCCAAAATTGTTAAGCTATTCCAAATGTAACATACTTTGACACCAAGGAGCAACGGACTGCCACGCTTGCAAGCAATCAACTCATTTGGATAATGCTGGCTTTTAAAAATCAGGGCATATGCTCCTTCAAGATGCCTCATAACCTCAAGCACAACTTGACTAAATGTGATAGTATGGTCACCTGAAACATAAACATAACACTCTAACATCACCCTAGATTGTGCTTTAAAGAATTATGTGAAATGGAAAAGAAAAAAAAATTAAAAGAAACAACAGGATCAAAGGAATGCACTTTATCAGGAAGTGCACTTATATACTACCCCTAACAAAAGTAAAATGCATTCATCCTGAAAAATGAGGAAATAAATAAATAATTCAGTTGATCTGTCCCCCCCCTATCCTACAGAAGCCCATTTCCCGCCTTGGCTACTGCGTCTTTGGGCAAATATGGAAAGAAAAAAAAAAGAGCTCCGGGGCTAATGAAGAAGCTTTTTGCCTCCAGAGTAATTCAATAGGGCAACCCTTTTAGTATTTGAGTTAATAAATTCTTTTTTACTTTCAAAGCAGTGAAGGGATCAATCCACTAGACTGTCACAAATATCAGGTGATGAGTTCTGAATAGCTAAAAGAAATAATTGCACGAACTATATTAATCACAATTTTGCATTAGCAATTAAAGATTTTGAACTTCAAATTGTAAGTTATACTCATTAACTAAATGTTTAACTTACTTCTAGTTACATATAAAATTACCTTCTCCTTCTTTAGCTTTATCATAAACATATTTGGCAAGCTTTGGAATTACTTCTGTGTCAGTTTCAGATTGAAAGGTGAATCCATGCCGGACCAGTGATTCCTTTAAGGCCTGAGAAAGTGAACAAGAACGTAAATCAGCAGAGCCATTGATGACAGAGGCTGTTAGGCATACAGTCCAAAAATAAAGTAAACTTTAGTACAATCCAAAAGTAAATAAACATATTCATACCTAGGCAATCATCTAACCACAATAGTTTTTCTCTTCTTTTCTTTTTTCAACTTTGATAAAGTAATATTTTCATCATAAAAAAGGTTGCAATCAGCAAGAACAATAATCTCAAAAAAGAAAGAAAAAGTTCTACAACTGAAATCTTTATCGAACCTCATAATTAGTGATAACTCCATTGTGAACAACCAAAAATTCATTTCCAGAGCCAGAACTCTGTGGATGGCTGTTCCTTGGAGCTGGCTCTCCATGAGTAGCCCACCGGGTGTGCGCTATTCCAGCATGGTGAGAGAAACATTCTTCTAAATTTAACTCTGTTTCAGCAACCTCTGGATTTACAAAAAATAAACATTAATTCCAGGGATTCGGGATAGATTTAATTAATTTTTTTTTTTTAAAGGAGAGGCATATATTACCATCCTTGAAGGACAGTCAACAAAACTATAAAATCAATATATACAGCTGATAAACAGAAAATATATGTATTTCAGCTCCGTGTACCTGCTTTAAAAGTTTTATAAAATATTAATTCTGGATTGTAACAGGACAAAGTGATACTGCAATTAGTAATTTCCCAACTTTTAAAAACTGGAACATTGCCGGACTCAACCATAAGCACGTAAAATTGGTTTAGTATGAGCATCTAGTAAGTTACTAACTGTCCAAAAGGCTCAACCTATTATTCCAAAAAAGTGATTTATTTATTTCAATATTCAAATTTTAAACATTCCCTAACTAACAAGTAACCAGCATTTTCTTTTCAAGCTTAGTGTAGGGAGGATGTCGGATGAGAAAATGTTATAAACGCATAAGAAATACCAAAAACACTGACGCTAAACAAACTAATACTAGAAAAAGAAATGTTTACAAAAAAAAAACAAAAAGGAAAGAGGTCCAAAGTTCCAAACTTGTGTTTTGCTCTTTCTTTTGTGCATTCCTATGCCCAAACGGTTGGTAAGGTTAGGCTGGCATTGTCTGGTCCAAACCCAGCCTCAAAGAGTGCAGGTCTAAAAACCTAAACCACATCTACCCAACCCGACACGAATAACAAGTTAACAATGAAACTTTAATGAAGAACAATGACACAGAGCTGCATTTATATTCGACCAAAAAAAACAGCTGCATTTATTGTTACTGGGTTGACCCGCCAAAATAACCCGGACCAATTTTACTGGGTCAACCAGAGAAGAACATAACGCCGGGCTCAAATTTACAGTTTCTTTACTGTTCAACATTTTCCCGGGAAACAAAACAGAATGTACAAGTAAATGAATAATTTTGATTTTTTTTAAGAGTTACCTTGGTAGACGGATTTGACGAGGCTCTCGATGTTTCCCTCCTGGCGAAAAACGAGTGGGGGAGGCGGAGAATTGGAGGAAGATTGGGGAGTGTTTGGATCGAGGGAAAAGGAATGGTCGATGGAAATCCCAGCGGAATCGTAGCCTCTGTATTCCAAACGCCTGAGACCATTGAATAGCACCTGAAGAATATAACGCCTCTCTCTGTTGACGTTGTAATTCAGATATGCAAATATCCCACACATTTCTCTCCCTTCTTCTTCTTCTTCTTCTTCTTCTTCTTCTGGATTTGAGAGAGAAAGAGAACGAGAGAGAGGAAGAGGAAAAGATCAACTTGTAAGAAAAAAGAAGAAAGGCGGAGCAATTTGACTTTTGACCTTCTTTTGTTTTTATTATTTTGAATTTGGGGTTTGAAATATAACTTTATTCGGGGGAGGGGAGGGTGTGTTTTGGTTTCCTGTAGAAGATCGAGACGCTAGAGTCTGCAAAGAAGGTTCAGAAGGTATGCTTGTTATATTGGGGAAATGTTAGGGGTGGTGTTGTCTTTTAGCTTTACATCACCGTGTTACGGTGGCGTCATTTCATTGGTGCCCAAGTTAACAGTATGGGCCACCAAGCATTTAGGGGACGAATGCAAGTGTAGGGCGTTTACCATACCGACCATATTGTCTCTAAATAATTTTCCTTTTAAACAAATCATTGCCTAATCAACTAAGCCTAATCCAAATCTACTTCTAGTTTCTTTGTTAGAAGTTTGAAGAGAGATTTTTTCATGTGTCATCTGGCTTCCTTTCCTCGTCTGTTTCACTCCTTTTCTTTTCCAACATGCTGTCTCTACATCCTGCTGGAATCTCTTTCTATGAAGCAGATTATGGTTGCATTTCTTCTCCTTTCAAGTTTCAACTAGAATTGCAAAGGAAGCGTCACATGGATACATAGGATAGATACAAGTAGAATAATAATCAGAGTTCCAAACAGACGTTTTTCCTTGCCTTATTAACATCTCATCTCATGGAGAAAAATTTAAGGCGTTTCAGCTCGATCTTACAACGTCTATGGCAGCAACTAAATCATCGAATTTGGCCCCCTTCACTTCTTTTACAACCTGGTTGTCCTTCAAAATCTTGAAAGTTGGCACCACCCTTATCCCAAGCTCCTTTGCCAATGGCTGCTAACAACAACAATCACTCACCATTAAACATAAGATTGAGCACCGGAAAAACACTCGAACTCGAGTAAAGAAAATTCAAGCAAGCATCACCATAACCAACCTTATTTTCTTGGTTACAATCAAGCTTTAAAAATACAACATCAAGATATTTCTTTGACAATTCTTGATATTTTGGAGCAATCACCTTGCAAGGACCACACCTGCAGAGTTAAACCAGGAATAAGAAATCAGGTGTAATTAGATGTAATGATACAGAAGCAGAAGCAGGATGAGGAAATAAAACACAAGAGATAGTAAATCTATCCCTAGACCTGAGTAATATATTGTTTTTCTTATGCCTGTCCATGGATCATTCATAACCCATATCCAATCCTACCATCTTCCAACAACAAGAAGTGAAAACCACTACATCAGGATTCCCAGAACTTCCAGAATTAAGCTTAAAAATAATGATCAAACACAAACAATACTACTACTCCTCTATGGGATACAGAACGAAAATTAATCCAACCCAACTTGCTAAGCTCAGATCATATTGTAAGTTCAAATATTCGATAGTCTTCCAGTTAAGAGTCAGATCACATTTCAATGGTTGAAATACAGTAAATCTTAAATCTCACAGTAACACAGAATGTGTATAATGACCAACTAAAATATAGTTTCAAAGACCAAAGCTTTGACAATTCTGGTGGTCCCTTAAATGTAGACTAAATAGGGTTCATTTCTACGCCTCTGAAGGATTCAATTCAAGCCTGAGTGAGTGCATGAAAACTATTTGGTTCTGTTCTTGCAAATGGCTTGGACTTGTGCTATTGAATTTTGACAACTTTGATGAACTGAGAAGGTTAAAGAAGCAAGGAGAGCAGCATGAATTTTAAGCCAAGAAATTTGTACAATCATCGTGACACGACTGGGGACTGTTGGTACATGAGCAGAAAATCAACAAGCAGATCACCCTAATCAACCGACAAGATGGTCAGTGCAAGAATTGTCACTGTTCAAATTCAATTTCCAAAGGTTTGTTTAATCCAAACAACGTAGCATAAGATTAAGGGTTATTAAAGCATGCAGAACGAATTCAAGATAAAAGATCACGCATACAAACACAAGCAAATGGATATCAAGAATAGCATTTCAATCAAAAAAAATTAAACGAATTAAAGCAGGGCTACAATTCCATGTTTCATTCAACAACTTGTCCCAACTAAATTCCACAAACTTAAAAACAACATTCTTGCTTTTACGCAATTTGCACAAACCACTGTAAGTAATATGTGAAACCAAAACTTCAGCTGAAATCTACATTTTGAAATTTCATTCAAAGAAAATCTTACAGTTTCAAAATCCACTTCATTATTCGTGTAAAATGAACAAGGGGGAAACAAACACATAACATTTCTCGACGAACAGGATAGTTGTTTGTTCTGATTTTCTTTCCCGAAATTTTCAGAATTGGCCAAAACTCACTTCAATTTCATTGCTTAATCCGCACTACCCACGTATTCACATACAAAATTCAGGTTCTCCACTCTGAACAAGAGTTTTTGTTTCCTTTATCTAGAATTAATTCATGGAATTTCCCGCGAACCAAACAGAAAGCAGAGATGTAAAAACAGAAAGAAATGAAGCATACCATTGCGTGTACATATCGAGGACGACGGTCTTATCGCCGGCGGCCTTGACGATGGGCCAGAAGGTGTCCTTGTCAACCGCCGTGACCTGACCCACATTGACAGTGGGGCCTACAGTGTCCAAGCTCGACTTCACCGTAGAGGCCCAGGCCCGCTTCCTCTTACTGGTTGTTACACCACTCAAGCCCACTGCCACATTCTTCCTCTGCGACTGCGAGAGGAAGCAGCTTGAACTTGAAGTAGAAGAATAAATGATCGGATGCTTCGCGGCGCAGGGTAACGTCTTTGAGGAGCTAATGGAGCGAGGAGAGAGAGCAGCAGCAGCCTGCAGAGCCATTTCTGAGAGAGAGAGAGAGAGAGAGAGAGAGAGAGAGAGAGGAGAGCCAAGTGAATCCGTCGCAGCTAGCGAGAAACAATTAAGGACATATACAGGAGGAGAAGGGTGATTTTGAGAAAGACTAATATGCCCTTTCGGTTTGTGGGTTGTTATGAGAAATCCGGTGTCATTTTCGTCACGTCGCGAACTTGTTATCTTGCTTGGATGAAAGAAATGGCGTGGCTTGCTAAGGAAAAGACAGCATTGCCCTGAGACGTTTTTGGAGCAGTTGTGGGAAATCAGGGGATATTTTGGTCGCTTAGAATAATTTGTTGAATCCTAATGACGGAATATACCTTTTGTTTACAGCGGACTGTAGCGAGAGGAATGAGTGGTTGTGGTGGGAGAGAGCTTATGGGAAGGTGAAAGTGACGGTGATGTCATATTTGGCTTTTAGGTGGTGAGAAGACCAAATTAATCATTTGATATTTATTTTGTAATGGAAAATGTTGGGGTGTTTAAGTCATTTGGCTGATCAATTAGTGAAGCAAGCGGCATGCTTGGGTCGACCACATAAATGGGAAAAAGAAAAAGAAAGAAAAAAGATTAGTCAAAAGGGAATTGATGAAGAAAATACATTATTACAATTTGGCATTTTTAATATGGTCGTCTCGTCGACATGAATTTGGCAAGCAGCAAGCCGAAACAAGTTAGGTTGACCCAACCCACTCCCCTAACCAAGTCCTTGCAGCCCATGACCAAACGTGAATTTAAGGCCCAAAGTAATATTTCTTTAAATTATAAATAAACAAAAGTCTCTAGTTGGCTTAGCAGTGACTTGTCTATTAAATTCAATTGAGTCAATTGAGTCAATTGAGTAGAGAGAGAGAGAGAGAAATCAAAGTTTAAAACTTTATTATAGTAAACACAAGACAAAACCATAGAAAACAGAAAGACAGAACATAATGAACAGTAAACACAAACAAAGATATTAGGAAATCCCAAACAAACAAAACCAAAATAGATAGAAAAAGTAAAACAATTACAAAGGTTGACGTAGTTTACTATTTTAGAAAGACGTGCCTTTCGCCGTTGAAAACGCGCGACTCTTTCGTTTCTCATCCCTCCCTCTCTTTCTCTCTCTCTCTTCTGTCTTTTCTTGCACATTCCCTCTTAGACATATGCCCCTTTTCCCTCTGCCACCCCACCCACCTTGTTACTTGTTGTTTCTCCACCCAACTCGGCCATGAATTTTCCACAAAACCCACATTTCTAGTTGAGCCTGGGTCTGGGTTTTGTCCCAAAAAAGGGTGGTTGTTGCTCGTTGGGGGTCCAATTCCAAACATCAACTTTTCAAAATTGAACCTTTGAGTTGTATTCAATCTCTGTTTTGTTAAGTCACCTTCAAGATTCCTGTTTGTTGGGTAAATCAAAATTATATTGAAAAATGGCTCTTGGAACAACAACAATAACAACAAGAGTGGCCGTGTTGGGTGGTATTCTGCTTTTCTTCGCATTGGTTTTGAATGTGTCTGGTAACTTGGTGTTCTCCGTCAACCATAAGTTCAAGGGTCCTGACAAGCAGGTGTCTTTGAGTGCATTGAAAGAGCATGATGCTCGCCGTCATGGTAGGCTTCTCGCCGCAGATGCTGCTGTGGATTTGCAATTGGGTGGCAATGGTCATCCTTCTGAAGCTGGGTACGTATTCTTCTGCTTTTGGTCATTATCGTCTTCTTCTTCTTGTTTTGCATAAACTTTGGATATCCAATTGTGGTTTTGGTCATTGAATGGTTTGACTGGTTTTAGGCTCTACTTCGCTAAAATCGGGATTGGATCTCCTCCAAAGGACTTTCACGTGCAAGTTGATACAGGAAGTGACCTTTTATGGGTGAATTGTGCAGAATGCGAAAACTGTCCCACTAAAAGTAATCTTGGTGTATGTGTCTTTGCCCTTTTTCTTCTTTTTTTTTTTTTTTTTCATATTACATGTGTCGTGCTCATCAAGAAAACAGTATTTATGCCTTGTTATAATTATTCTGCTACAGTTTAAACTCTCAGTATATGATACAAAGAGCTCCTCAACTTCAAACAAGGTTACTTGTGATCAAGAGTTTTGCACCTCCACACTGGATGGTCGACTTCCTAGTTGCAAGCCAAATATGCTCTGCAATTATAATATCGCCTACGGAGATGGAAGCGCAACTTCTGGATACTATGTGAAGGACAACATACAACTTGATAAAGTAACTGGAAACCATCAAACCACATCAACAAATGGGACTGTAGTTTTTGGGTGAGTCAGGGCCATTTCTATGTAGCCTTTCTCATTACTAAACTTTAGCCATTTCTATGTAGAATTCTTTCAGCTTCTTTATTTGACTTTGCATAATCCATTGTTTCTATGGACTTCCTGTGTGTATTAAGCTACGTCTCTTGCGGATTAATAGGTGTGGAGCTAAACAATCTGGGAATCTTGGTAAGTCTCCTGCAGCAGTTGATGGGATACTTGGTTTTGGCCAGGCAAATGCATCCATCATTTCACAACTAGCTTCATCTGGAAAGGTGAAAAGACAATTTTCACATTGCTTGGATAATGTAAAGGGTGGAGGAATCTACGCCATTGGGGAAGTGGTGGAACCAAAAGTGAAAAATACAACTCCCTTGGTACCAAATATGTATGTGACACTATCTCTCAATCCTTCGTACTAAATTGGCTCGTAATTGTACAATGCTAACTGAAATTACTCAATAAATCCAACAACTAGATTAAGGAACTACCTGCTATATTTCCATTTGATATCATAGTCTATGCAACAAAGGTAGCTTCAAGTTATATGGAAGAAACAGATAACTGTAACTACATGTTTACTAGTGACAGGCTGCTGGGAACCTTGTTAGAGTGATTATAGCGCTCAGGATGAGCTTTAACTTCATAAATACAGTTGCATTATGAACCTTTTTTTTTTCT
This sequence comes from Prunus fruticosa, assembly GCA_018703695.1. Taxonomy (NCBI): domain Eukaryota; kingdom Viridiplantae; phylum Streptophyta; class Magnoliopsida; order Rosales; family Rosaceae; genus Prunus; species Prunus fruticosa. The sequence goes on along the minus strand of CM031922.1, from coordinate 46,626,928 downwards.
GGTTACCATAAGAGCTCCCTACATAGGTATAAATTAAAGGATGTTTCATTTTTCTTTCTTCAATCAGGTTAGGCATTGGCTTATGAAACTTGTGATAATTTAATTTTATTGAATATCTTAGGCCACATTACACTGTTTCAATGAAGACAATTGAGGTGGGTGGTGATGCTATAGAACTTACCACAGATATATTTGGCCTTTTTGGAGACCGGAAGTAGGCAGTAATTGACAGTGGAACAACGTTGGCTTATCTTACACCGGAGGTTTTTGAACCTTTTATGAAAAAGGTAGCCACTGAAGCTCTTGAAGTCCCATTCGTTTGGATTTTGTTGTCTAAATAAATACATTTTTTTTTTTCTTGTTGAGAAAACCTTACATTGGTATTTTTGATAAATCAGATATTTGCTCGGCAGTCTGGATTGAAGTTACATACTGTTGAGGAGCAGTTACATGTTTTGAGTATTCCGGAAAGTAAAGCACTAACTTAGCTTAGCTATTACTTGTGTTACATGTGTTGGTTACTCTAAACACCAGAATAGCAGCCAGACTTGTAGAAAGCTACCTTACATTTCCTTATGATTTTTGCTTGCAGGGTTGATGATGGATTTCCAATTGTAAAGTTCGGTTTTAAGAGTTCTGCTTCTTTGACTGTATATCCTCATGACTATCTGTTCCGACTACGTGTGAGTGTTTTATCACATTTTCCAAATTTTATTTTGTGATGCACTGACATATAATTTTCTCAAGTTTTTTGTAGATTTATACTCTTCTTTTTAGTAACAACAATATTAATTCATTTAAAATTGTCATGACATATACACAGGACAATGTCTGGTGTTCTGGTTGGCAGAGCAACTCGATGAAATCTAAAGATGGAAAGTCCATGACTCTTCTGGGAGGTTAGAGTCTTGAGAATTACATGTTGGAAACAAATCACATGCGTGAATCTGATTCATTCAATTTTGTAATTGTTCCCAATTGCAGACTTGGTACTTTCAAATAAGCTGGTCCTGTATGATCTTGAAAACCAGGCCATTGGGTGGACTGATTACAACTGTGAGTAACATTCAGCCAGCCATTGGGTGGCAGTGTTCGATTTTATGTTTCTTGTTGTTAGCAGGTTCATGAGCATGACCTGCCTTGATGTTTTGTTTTAGGCACTTCAAGCATTAAACTGAAGGATGACAAGTCAGGGCAGGCATACTCTGTTGGTGCCCACAATCTTTCTTCAGCATCCAGCCGCATAATGGGAACACTATTGACATTCCTGTTATTATTAATTGCCATGCTGCAAATATTGAATTAATTCAACAAGTGCTACTTTTAACATCCATTAACTCTGGTGCACCCTAATTTGTTCAACCCAAAAGAATAATAAAAAAGAAAAACATATCAATTATTTTGGAAGTATTTATCTGTCTTTCCAGGTGGTGATAGTTTTTGTCCACCCTTCTGGTTCGACCTCTTTTCTTTTCTCTTTTGTATGAGCTTGTCTGTAATTTTCATTCAAGCCTCATCATCCTCAGAAATTCCTTAAGAATTCATAGGACTGATATCTCTGAAGGATTCAATGTATGCATTTGATTAGACCATGAGATGAGCAGCGATTGGCCTACTATCTGTCTGGGGTGGCTTTTATTGTTGATTTTAACAGACCATCAGGAAATCCACCTCCTTCTCATGCCGATTGTTGGCAATAATACAATAACCAAAGAGGGAGTGAGTGAGTGTTAAATGCTTGAAATGTACTGACCTCCTCCTGGCCATTATATTGTATATTCTGCCTACAGACTAAACACCTTACAAGAGTATAGAAAAAGAGAGTAAGCTGTATCTATCTTTGTAAATGTAAGCTGAAACAATGATGCAATATCTCAACATTTCATAGTTAGTAGTATGCATAATGCATGTATATATAGATTTCAAGTGTAAATTTAACTTACTAGAGTACACAACGGTAATGTGGGGTTTACAAGGTTGTCCTCAAGAGCTGTACAACAAAATAGACGAGTGCCAGAAACAGAGCAATTTGGTATACATCTCTTTGGAAACCGTCATCCCTTTGAAAGAACTGAGAATCAAAAGCAAATGGTGCAATCAATCAATTTGTCAATAGCATATCAATAAACATGACTCACGTTTGCTAGCTCACCTTAGTTGGGTCACCTGAAGGGTCAGGATAAATCTCCATATTCTGTTTTTCTCTGGGAAACTGGTTGGAAATGGTTTTGACAAGATCAGCCAAGTCTTTGCCACCCTCAATGGTAGCAAAGAGACGACGCGAGGTCCAGAAATATGCCTTGCCAATGGCAGAGGAAGCCGATAAATCCCAAAACTCTTTATGCTCAATCACTTGCCCACTTATCTGGTTTAGAGTGAATTGGGAATTAATTCGGATGATCAAATCCGAGGCTATAGCACCAACAATGTTCTTGGGCTTCCCTTTGACAGTCCACTTGATATTTAGGACACTGGTGGATAACATGCTCATTTCTTGCACACTCTGTACAGTAAGGCAGAATTGAAATACATTTGTGTTATCTTGTTGTTGTGAATGAAAAAAATTAAATTTAAAAAAAAAAGAGAGAAAACAGAGAAGAAGAGTGACCACAGAGGGTTTGTGGAGGGCAGTGGTGATCCATAGTGGTCTCTTGTATTTGTCACGACCACTAAAACTTCTAACTGGGTCCTGCAATTAATTAGTAGGAGGAGATGGTTCCATATTAAAAACAGGCATTAATTGAAGGCCCGAGGGAGGAGATGATTCGGATTTGTGAAGAAAAAGATGAATGACCTTATACTGAACAGAAACAGCAAAGGTTCCGAGGGCGCGATTGCCTTCCCTGAGCTCAAGGATGTCACGTACAAGCTGTCGAGCCGTAGACTCGACGGAGGGGCTACTGATGCACTCAAACTCATTGCACAGCTCCCCAAACTCGATCCCATCCACAATCCTATCTACTGCCTCTCTTCTCTCAGATTCACTACTTCCACTTGAATCATTTGTTACTGCACACATGACATCCATCAATCATCAAACAAATCAAAGAAGCAGCAAATATAGAATAACAAAGAAGCAAGCAAATCAAAGGGTAAGGATATGTATATATTATAGTAAGCTGTATACGGACCACGCAGTAAAAATGGGCGGTGGTAATGGGGGGAGGACGAGGCAGTAGTTAAAGTAGTAAAATGGGAGTTGGAGTTGGAGGTGAAAATAGATTTATTAGCAGGTGAGGTAGTTTTAAATATGCGGTGGCGGAGGAGGGTGGTGGTGCAGCAGCAGGAGGAGGTAGAGGAGGAGGAGGGAATGATGGAAACAGAGGCATTCATCTCATCGCCTCTCTGTGATTGTGATTGTGAATGTGAATGTGAATCTCTCCGTCCCCACCCATAACAACCTTACACTCTAAGTTCGATTCCAATTCCACAGACCACAGACCACATGCATGATGCATGCACACAGAGGATCCAGCACAACACAAACAATTTACAGCCTCTCTTTTTCAACTGTTTAGGATAAGGTCTCTCCTCCAGGTTTGTTCTTTTCTTTTGTGAAGTCAACAAGACCTCTCTCTCTCTCTCTCTCTCTCTCTCTCACACACACACACACACACAAACACACACATTTATAATTTATTATACAATTAGCTTCTCTGTCTCTCTCTCCCATAAGCCACAAGACCACCCATCACAGCAACAATTATCTTTAGAATGCTTGATAAGATCGATCCACCCTATTATAATTAAGTTTCAACCAAAGTAATTAACTTGTCAATTTGAATGCTATGAAATGATATATAACATCCATCCTTTAGTTTATAGCTTGCACCTACAAATTCAACAAAATTATTTCACAAAATCCACTTTCTATTATGTATTTGAATGAACTAAATCCTGCAAAGGCAGGCAAGGCAGGCAGGCAGGCAGGCAAGGCAGGCAAGGCAGGCAGGCAGGCAGGCAGCAGCATTTATCGGAGTACACGCCCTCATCATCATTTCCTACTCATTCATTCCATTCCCATATTATTCAATGTTGCAGTCAATTTGCCATATTGCAATATCCGCACGTAGCTACGTCGTATTCCATCACCACTATTATTATTAATACTAATTCGCTACCTCTTGTTTACAAGGAACATTGCAATGCACACCAACCATAAGCCATAAGCCACCAAACACCACCAACATCTCTATAGTTAATTTCACCTTTTTAAAATACCAAAACAACAACATTCAGCTCTTTTGTTGTCGTCGTCAATTAAAAAGCTAGCTTAATTTAGATATATGTTTTAAAAACTTCTTTTGTTTGTTGCTAATGCTAGCCTAGCCAGCCATCCTCTCTATTATATTTATACTATAAAAAATATTTCTCATACATACCAAATTTATATACCACCTCTCTAATCCAGATCAGCCCCATTGTATATTGTATTGATGAGCTCTTCTTCTATTAGAAATGATATGTATATATATATATATATGGAAATGTGATATGCCTAGCATTTCTCTTATACTATATATTTTACACACATACACACTCATCATACAAAAGCTCAAAATCAAACCATATATGATTTAGTTCAATTTTTAAACCATTTAACTTTTTGTTGATCAAAACCAAACCAAACCAAACCGATAATTACAATTTGATTTGGCCGGATTGATGCCCACCCTAGTCCTCCTTGTCTTGTTTGCTTGACTTAATTTCGTTTCCTTCAACCCCAATTGTCTTTTTTTTTTCTTTTTCTTTTTTCGATTTAATATTTTTCTATGCTAAGATTTGTTTCCTTTTTTGACCCACAAATTGAAGTTTCATCCCATTTCTTGTCTATATATACTCACTTTTCTGCAGGTGATTAGTGCGCTCTCTCTATCTCTCTCTCTCATACACGCACACAACACAATATTTCTTTCAGTTGATGATATAAGTAAGAAACTGCAGGCCTTTTTAATTAATCTCTTAATTAGAATTTAGAAGGCAGGCCACCATGGGCATGGGCAAATTCTTCATTTTGAGCATAACTGTGTGCGTGCATATGCTGTTTATGAGTTTGGTTATAGTTGAGGCTGCCCCTGAAAGCTCTCTTATCACCCAACTTCCCGGCTTTAATGGTACCTTTCCATCCAAGCACTACTCAGGGTAAGTTTTATTTTAGAAGCTATCGTCTTATATATATTTATTTGCAAATTGCAAGCAAAATGATATCAACAGAATTGTTATACTAGTAGTATATATGTAGATAATGTATTATTGTGTTGAATTGAATGTGTAGATATATAACCATAGATGGAAAGAATCTTTTCTACTACTTGGTAGTTTCAGAAAGAAGCCCAGCAAATGATCCAGTTGTTCTGTGGCTCAATGGTGGACCCGGCTGCTCTAGCTTCGATGGCTTTGTTTATGAGCACGGTACGTATGTCTTTTCTGCGCTCTAGCTAATTTCTTTCTCTTTTTCAAAATTAGGTATATCACTCTACTTTTTTGGTTCAACCACAACTTCTGTTTTCCTTCTTCTTCTTCTTCTTCTTCTTTTCCATTCTTTTGCAATGTTTGTCATTAGCTGTGCCTGTGTCACCACTCACGGGTGGGTGCTGATTGGAAATTAATAATAATTTTGTTTCAGAAAACAAAAACAAACAAAAAAAGTAATTGGTTTCACCGGAGAGGAGGAGAGATGTGGGACTGTATGTAATCGTAACTCATAATACAGTATTGTCCATTTCAGCTCTAATAAAGTAAAAGTAGTAGGCACATTTGGCACCACACAATCAAATTGTTGTCTTTTTCTTGCTGTCTGCTTTATTTTGAATATTAATTATTATTATTTTGAATATTATTATGTAGATGTTGATGATGATGTGAAGCTAGCTAGCTTTAGTAGTTGAAGTATTGTCCATGAGTTTATGGTCCCAGTGGTTGTTTGTAGTCGCATTCATATATATATATATATATATATATAGAAAATGAAACTCTAACTCATGGTCTGGTCTGGTCTGGTGTCTGACTCTGGAATTAATAGAGCCGTTAATTTTCTATATATTTGCTCCAAAGGTTGGCAGTCTGCTAATTAATTCATTTGGGAGTTTTTTTACCGAGAATTCCTAGCTTTCTTGTCCCGAAATGTGACAAAGTTGACCCAAAATATAATGTGACATTGATTTTGGAAATGCGAAAGTAACCTCTATATATATAAAGTACAAGTTTATGGAGAGATTGTCAGATTGATTAACTCTAACTCTATCAGTATATGCATGCAGGGCCATTCAATTTTGCACAAGGACAACCAAAAGGAGGATTGCCTGTTTTGCATCTTAATCCTTATAGCTGGTCCAAGGTCTCTATATAATTCATGTGGAAAGATTTCCATTTTTTTACTAATTTTAATTTAAATAATTTCTTGGCCTAATTAACCAAATATTCAGGTTTCCAACATTATTTACTTGGATTCTCCTGCTGGTGTTGGCTTTTCTTACTCTCAAGACGAAAGCAAATATCAAACTGGAGACCTACAAACTGCTTCTGATACACACGCCTTTCTCCTCAAGGTAATAATATATTATTCTATTTGGGATAATCCATCGATCCCAATCAGTTTAAATTAATAAAATGGTTCATCATCAACAATAATTCTCTACTATATGCAATATGCAAATTGCAATCAGTGGTTTGAGCAATTCCCGGAGTTCCTTTCAAATCCATTTTACATTGCTGGAGAGTCATATGCTGGAGTCTATGTGCCAACTCTTGCTTCTCAAGTTGCAAAAGGTACGTATCTAATTTCCGCATATATATATATATATAGTGTGTGTACATAAACTTAAGGCTATATGAAAAGGGGGGGGGGATGGGTGTTTGTTATATTAATTATTTGCTTGTTTGGTCATTGATTAGGCTATCGATGGACTAAACGTTTACGACATCCTGGAGCCTTGTACCATGGCCCAGGAACTAATAGTAATAATAACCAAAATAATGGCAAAGGAAATACAGCCCCCCCCCCCGGCCCCGGGGGGGCGGGGGGGGGGGGGGGGGGGGGGGGGGGGGGGGGGGGGGGGGGGGGGGGCGCCGCGGGGGGGGGGGGGGGGGGGGGGGGGGGGCCGGCGGCCGCCGCGGCCCGGCCCCCCCCCCCCCCCCCCCGCCGGCGGGGCGCCCTCCCCCCCCTTCCTTTTTATGTGGGCCCCCCCGGGGGGGGGGGGGGGGGGGGGGGGGTATTTTTTTACCCCTTGGATGGAGGTTTGTTTTTTTTTTTGTTTAATTAATTTGGATGTAGAGTGATGAAGTTGCAACGAAATGGCTAAACAACCCAGCAGTTAGGGAAGCAATTCATGCAGAGCCAGTAAGCTTGCTTGCTTTTGCTGTGGAGATATGATGATTAATTTTCTATTGAAGTCACACTTAGCCTTAATTATGATATTCATTCATGACAGGAAAGTGTGGCTGGTCCTTGGGAGTTATGTACAGGCAGAATAAGTTATTCTCATGATGCTGGAAGTATGATCCCTTACCACCAAAATCTTACAACTCAGGGATACAGAGCACTCATTTACAGGTCTGCATTCATTTACATGCATGGAATGGTAATTATAAACAAATTATTATCTTTGCTGCAAGTAATAATAATTTTTTTATTTTATTTTACGTTGGCAGTGGAGACCATGATATGTGTGTTCCGTACACTGGGAGCCAGGCATGGACCAGATCACTTGGATATCAAATAGTAGATGAATGGAGATCTTGGCAGTCCAATGAGCAAGTTGCAGGGTACAAATAACAAATATACCTATTATTAATTATACATAATCTTGGACAAGGACATGAGTTTTCTTTTCTGATAAAATATATATGCAGTTACTCACCTCCTCCTCCAAACTTTTTGTTTGTTTGATTTCTTTTATCAACTTCTTAATAAAATTTGTGTTATCTGCTGCAGATACTTGCAAGCATATCAAAACAACCTCACCTTTCTCACCATCAAGGTCTGTACAAACGGACTCTCTCTCTCTCTCTCTTCTTCAAGATTTTGTTGTGTGAACTTTGATAATCTAGGATTAATAAGTTCACTCATATAATTGTTATGTTTCTTTTCCGATAAATTAAATATATAATCAAAAAAGCTATCTGCTTTAGATTTATTCAAGTTTTTTTTTATTCTTGGCTTCTGGTGGGGCAGGGAGCTGGACACACTGTCCCTGAATACAAGCCGCGGGAGGCACTGGACTTTTATACACGCTGGTTGGAAGGAAAACCGATATGACAAATTTTTATTTATTTTTGGGTCAAGAACCGATATGACATTGAAAAAGCATTTCATTCCATTCTCTATCTCTCTCTTTTTGTCGTCACATTTCTGTTCTGGTTTTACAACTTACAACTTACATTGTCAACTTTTGATCTTACATCAATCAAAGAAATGCATTCTACCAAGAGTTTGATTTTCTTTTCATTTTTTTCTCACATGATGACTGCTACCAACACTCTAATATTATATGTGAAGTATATTAATCTTATTTGAACCACACCCTCTTATTTTCTGAATTGATGCTTGATATGAACGGATTGAAAACAAACAACCCACGCCAGCTCATTCGTAAAGGGTTTTTTTTTTTGGTCGAACATTCGTAAAGGGTTTGGTAATGCTCATTCGTAGTCATGCAGTGCAATGTGTGGTGAGTGATGGATCCTATTCGTGGGGTTCTCATTATGACAAAGATATACATATTGCTGTGGAAGCAGCTTTTCATAAAAGTCAAAAGGAATAATGAAAACAAGAGGCCTGCCGTTTTCATGGTGGAGCTCTTTTTCAGAGACTGCCTGGTATTTAAGATGATGAGGCTTCATTATCATCACAAAATTATTATCCACATAACAATACATCATAATATCTTTTGAAACATAAATTTTATATATATATATATATATATAAGACGGAGAGTTGGATGGATTTTACAAAAATTCCAATTCTACCCACACTAGAAAGGACAATTTTCCCAGACATGCTAATATAGTCGGGAGGGCCTACCTCTCCGGTCAAAACTTTTACTTTTATGGCCCTACAAAACACATGTGTAGAAAATGCAAAACAGAAACAGAGACAAGGAAAAATAAATGATACTGAACAATTTTTTATGAGAAACAGAAACTAGGGGATATATCAATAATCAAACCTTCTTCCACACCTTCTTGTCTTCTTTTGTAGGCACAAACCTTGGCAGGGTCAATAATGTGTTCACACGGGAAACTCCTTCCAGAGCAGACCACTCTTTACCTGCCTCTGAATTCATTTCCTCTGCACCGTTCTCTTTACTTGCTTCTTCTTCTTCCTCTCCTTCTTCTTCTTCTTCTTCTTCTTCTTCTTCTTCTTCTTCTTCTTCTTCATCTTGAAGAATCTCTTCGCCAGTTCGGGCAGTCCCTGAGCGGACCAAACAAGTTGTCCCAGAGAGATCTTCTTGCTCAGTCCCACCATTGACCTCATCTGTTGTGGCAGGCTGCTCACCCGTCCAGTTATTAGCAGCAGTTGATCCAGAGTTTGAGTCTGAGTCAAGGAAAAGGCAAACTACAGCACAGTCATCTACTTTGGAAGTTGGATACTTCTGTCTCCAAGCTCGAACTGCGGTCTCAACCAGTGCTCGAGCTGCAGAAGAGCGTGCTGGGGTTGATGCTACAATGTCTACCACTTCTTTGTTAGAGAGAACATCCCAAATCTGCCAAAACGTTTCAACCTTAGATTCAAAGAGCAGGAGGAGGAGGAATAGGAGGGTGAAAGGAAGGGGCATGTTATATATCTCTTTCGTAAGTAGCTTTAAATCAGCTGGATCCATACCCCATCTGTAGCCAAGACTATAAATTCGTCCTTCTCAGTGAGACGCCGAAAGGATATATCTGGCACAGAGATCAGGCCGAAATCCTTGAGGCAGAAATCTCCAAAAGCCCGTGCCATGGCAAGACCAGGGGAGTCATTGTTTGGCAGCCAGACCCGAGAAACCTCAGGTTCATCTTGGAGAGCAAAAACGCGCCCTCTACACTTCCGTATTCTTTCTGCTTCCGCTGTTGAGTGAGAAAGAAATAAAGGAAAACGCAGGTAAGAACTCAGAAAGAAGATAATCACAAGAAGCTAGCAAGCAGACCGCAATTCATCATAGAATCTTTTCTTTTGTATTCCTTGTTTACTGTTCCAGGGAGATGGAAGCCATTATCCAATCCACAAGGAATATTCACTCTCTGTAATGGCAGTGGAAAAATAACAAATAGATATGTCGCTAAAAGTGACTTCATGCCGAGCTATTTATGCCATGTGGATTCAGAAACTTTAGGTATTTCTGAGAACAAAAGAACATGAACAATGAGAGTAGTGAATGGTGATGTTAAAGTTTCATATTCTAATAGAGATCCCACACCAAAATAAACTGTGTCAAGTCTATGAAATTAGTCTGAATATATTTCATATATGAATATTTTCTTAACCAGACAACCTGACAACAAAGTCTTTTAAAAACTTCAATCACACCCCCCAAAACAACTTTCTGCATGTGTAGAGCATCATTAGAAATGTGACTAGATCAGATCTTGCCAAAATCATAAACCAAATTTGAAAAAATTCACAATTGAAAACTATTATGAGAAAGGAGAAGCATAAAGGAGAGAGAGACCTGGAAGATTTGGTTTGAGATCCACAGTCAATTGAATTGCAATTAGAGTGTCATCTTTATCTCTCGTGCACAGAACAGCTCTGGAGTCCCCAACATTTCCAATGATTAAATCCCGACCCTAAGAAACATGCCAACATGCCAAAACATGCATCATAAAGATGAGTACATCACAAAAAACCAACACCACATCAGTACAACTTTCCAAAGGTTATGAAAACACCTGTTTAACCAAAGTTACTGCTGTTGTCCCACTACAAAAGCAATCGATACTTGGTTGTGTTCGCAGCTCCCTATCCATAATTTTGAAAGCCTTTAGGAATGACTCTTTCAGTGTCTGAAAGATCTCAGGGTGTTTGTCTGTTTCCTCAATATCAATGGAGGCCCTGAAATCTTCATCAACAGATACAAAGGGAGTACCATCTGAATTCAAGCTTCCTGAAGTATTGAGGCTGATCTCTTTGAGTACTTCCTCACTGGTTATGGTCACCTCCCAGTTTGCACTCAATTTCAAAGGAAGAGAATCCCTCACTCTTTTAGCAACCATATGACCGAACGGACCATGGCCATCAAAAACACCACAGAAAACTGTGTCTGTTCTTGAACCAAAATTCTGAAATTCATATTTAAAAAGATTTAGACAATAATAACATTGTTCACCCCTGGATACGTTTCCTCATAATATACATATCACAACAAAATATAAATTAGTAACAGTCAAACAAATAAATCTATACATGATAAAATAGAACAGTTTTAAAACGTGGATACAGAATAACAAGGATGAAGCTATCTGAAGGTTAATATATGGCAAAATCCGTGCATATAAAGTAACGAACACATTGAACAGAGTAGCTTCTTCTGTGGGAGCCTTCAAATATATGACAACCAAGGTGAGCCACTTTGCTCTGCAAACAAGGACTTGCAATTGCTAAGGTGGACGATAAAACAAGGAGTTCAACTGCTACCACAGAAGTAAGGTTTGCAAGTTTGGATAATATCCCGAAAGAAAAAAAAAAGTAGAGAAACTGCAGCCAATTGTATTGAAGAAAAAGGCTGCTATTTCCTTTGAAGTAGGATTGCAGGAAGTTAACATAAGAAATAAAAAGTTGCTGGGGTGATTTTATATCCAGATATAAAACTGATAAATCAGTAAAAAAATCAGATCAGAGTCAAGTAAAGATTATGAGAAAGAGCTAACCTCCCAAACAATCATGGCATCCTGATTGGTCCCTTTCTTGCCCTGTTGGGTAAACAAAGATGCAACTTCACTTGACCCATTCAAGAACATTCTCCCGGGAATTCTATGCAGCGGCTCTTCCCGGCGGTAATCAAAGGAAGAATTTCGAGAGCCCATTTTCTTCTTGGTGCTCTTGCGCCGCCTGACTCCCCAGGCGGGAGACGACGGCGAATCGGGCAGAGGGCTCCTGCTTTCTGCAGACAAGCAGGAACCCATTCTCAGGGCCCTGATTATGTTTAGTAGGCACTCCAGACCAGCCGACCAATACAACCCCCTATTTTCAATTGACGGATCCGTAAGGAATTCTCCTAATAACCCCAACGCCCTTCAAAATCAGGGCCTTTAAGTGACCAATCAATCCACTAAACTCACTCTCTCTCTCTCTCTCTCTCTCTCTCTCTGATATCAATATCTTTGTTTGATAACAATCTTTGAGCAATACCCTTGTATATTCAATGCCTGGCTAATCAGATTTATCCACTTGAACTACAATCTGCAATCCGATTGCCACAAATTTGCCCAGAAAACACTTGAATTTAACACCCAATCTTTAAGAAGAGCATCCACCATTAAGCAAAACACGCCCACTTTCACTTTTCCATGAAAGGAATCCACTTTCGATATTATAACCTTTTGAGGTTTGAAAGCGCCGGTGATATCAAAAATGACCAACCTTCTTTCTCTTTTGAGATCACAAACGTACGAAAAATATAACAAAAGGTATGCATGACACCAGGAAAGCAGATCTATAAAAGAAGATCTGTTTTAGAATTACCCAAATTTTCACCAAACCATTGTATGATCACACTCCCATATCCCCAAATAAAACAAGAAAGCTCTCCAATCGCACGACCCCAAAGAGCTTTCGTTTCTCAGATCAAGCTTGGATTCAATGAAACCAAACAAGACTGAAACAAAATGCATGAACAAAAGAAAAGGCCAAATTACAGCACACAGAATGGGCACAGAAAAGAGAGAGCAGGCAGCTCAGCTCACGGCCTTCTTGCATAAAGCAAGCATCTTTGTGAAGGTTATCAGAATAGAGGACGTGGGTAGAGAGCCAATTTTAGAGAGGAGGAAATGAAAGACAAAGACAAAGAGAGAGACTTTAAATGTGAGAAATAATCGCAACCACCAACAGCAACTGAAATATAAAAGATTGCAAAAAAAACCCGCTCTTGTAATACGACCTGACTTTCTAGAGAGAGAAACTGAGGGAAGAGTCTGTAGAGAGAGAGAGAGAGAGAGAGAGAGAGAATGCAACAAACAAAACTACTAAACTAATCTTTTTTTAGAGCGAGAGATGAAAAAAAGGTATCACTTCTCCATTTCTTCTATTTAGAGGTTAAACTTTTGGAATTGAAACTTTCTCCGTCACATTCATAAACTTATATAATCTATCTATATATATATATAAAAGCAAAAGTCAAAAGACATAGAATGATGAAACATTCAAAATATCAAAAAATGTCATTGGTTAATACAAATATTAAGAATTGAAATTATTAATTAAATAAGGATAATATGGTAAATGCACACTTTTTCATATTAAAAAATTTTAAAATTAAAAGAAAATTCAGATAATGGATCCTCTTTTTATGGAACACAACTACCCATTATCTTTTTTAATTCTAAAATAAATTTAAATTATTATAAAATAAAATAATAATAATAATAATAAAAAGCCTCTCGCACGCGCTTTTGTGCGTGCGGAGAAGCTAGTTATAAATAAATAAAATGTACCTTGGGATTTGGAAATCATTAGAGAACGATGGCTTGGCTTAGAATGGAAATAGCACATTTTAATGGAAAAGCTCTGCCATTTTATTAACAATAATTTTATCCGCACTCAATCAAAATTCACGATACTTATTTTACTCATACCTGAGGATAGTAGGGGTGGGCATCAATTCGGTTGAACCGATGAAACCGAATGAAACCAAACTAAAATTATCGGTTTTGTTTGGTTTTGACTAAGAAAAAGTCAAATGGTTGAAAAACTGAAATGGATCGTATATGGTTTCGTTTGGTTTGGTTTTGAGCTTTTGTAAACCGACTTAAATCAAACTGGACCGTTTATGTGCATATTTATTTATTTATATTTTATTTTACATGTGTAATACTCTAATTAGTTAATAACTATATATGAATATTTGAATTGAGCTATGTTAGTTAGTGAAATATAAAGTTTTATGACATTTTGAGCTTTAGGATGGTTTTGTACTATAGAAAATGATTTATATATGAAGCAAGTTGTGAATTTGTTGGTTATAATTGGGCTAACAATGTTGAAAAAATGCAAAAAGAAAGAGAATTGGGCTTAGGTCCAAACCGAAACCAAACCATCTTAAATTGGTTTGCTTTGATTCAGTTTCCTTTATAACTTTTATCCAAACCGAATTGAACCGAATCAAATTGTCATATTGTAATTGGTTCTGCCTTGATTTTGAGGTGAAATCGATCCAATTCAGACCGTGCCCACCCTTAAAGGGTAGTACTAATAAGTTAATTAAATTGGTTTATAAATGACGCTCAATGTATTATGTATAAGATAAAAATAAGAAATTACAATATTTGGTAGAAAAAAACTAAGAATTTATTGTATCAGATAAACATATGGATATAAGGGTCCCATGCGGCTAATAAAGTAATAAACTAACCGAAATTATACTGTTTAGAAGAGATTATCAGGATCTCGTGCCGCCACATTTAGTATTCGTGCATTTCCTCCCTAGCGCATTTTTTTTGTATTTTTCTTCAAAGTATTACCTTTTAAGATTTTTTTTTTAATGTGAACTTTTATTTCCTTTGCAATCAGTGGAAAATGGTTTCTGGTGGCTTTTCTTTCCTTTACACACGATCCTTTTCTAAACATGATTTTAGCTATATATTTAGTGTAAATAATGATACTAATAATAATAGTAGTTGGGAAATGAATTTGTGAAGTTGCGGCGACTGAAATCGGTTTAGGTTAAATTTATTGTTGTCGTCTTCATGTACATAGCTAAAGGAGAAATTTGTTGTAAAGTCATGTCACTCGTGCCGCCTTGAACTTTTCCTTTTCCTTTGTTTTTGTTTTTATTTTTCTTTCGTTCTTGATAGAGTTAGAAGACAAAGAATTTGAGCACTTCAAATGCAATTTCATGTGTCATGTGATGTGCCATAAAATAAAAACACACCAGCTCAATCCCTACTTCCATCGTCAAACTTGTAATCAGAATTGGCTCTATTCTCTTATATACATACATTCCTCAACATATATATATATATATATATATAAATTATCTTATTTATGTGGATATTCTGACGTTATTATCGTACGGACGCCGTGGATTTTATACTACCCTCTCTCTTTCTTGCTTATTTATAATAGAATTGGAGTGATAATAATGTGCAGACATCCAGAAAGAAGAATAACTATATATATATATATAGTGAAAATAGGGAGAGTATGCAAATACAGATTGGATGTGAGAGTTCCATTACGTTCGTAGCTGGCTTGACTTGCTTAATAAGACAAAACAAACAAACAAATAAGAGGAAGAAGAAGAAGAAGATGATGTTTTATTGTGTGCATTGCTTGCATATAATGCAAATGTCATCTGCATGCATGGATCATGTTCTTAGCTAACATTAACAGCTGTGAAACACATCAGCTTTGTCTCCATTAGAATGTGAGGATCCTCGTCATTTCTACGTGGGCCACTGTCGTCCCTCTCTCTCAACTCTCCTATCCTCACCTGGTAATTCCATTGTATAGCCAGCTAGCCACCCCACCCACCTCTCTAACCACATATATATATATATATATATATATATATATATATATATATACATTAATTAATATGAATACCCTCACCAAACCAAATTCAGAGATTCGGTCGGTCTCACTGTTTTCAAATACTGATTTCCTAACTGGTATATATGTAGATTATTATTTCTTACTTGACCTAACATATATACGCACCTTATATACATCTTTGAAATTAATTGGCAACATATATACATACATACACACGACAGGATTCATGAACATTATGGGATGGGATTTACGAAGTCAACTGTCACCCACCCAAGTTCCCAATATCCTACCCTACGTATGATCGTATCGTATCATTGTCATATGCTTGTGTTTCTCGTGTTCAATTTTGGATGGAAGAAACACTCAAACTATACACACAATTGAATAATTGAGTAATTATGATTTATATTATATTTTTCTATGAGGAAGATATATATACAATTACAAGTTAGACTTTTTCTACAAGGAAGAGTAATTAGCTAATTCTAAGGAATCCTAACTAGGTAGCTATTCTAATTAGGTAACGTGAATTACATCAAGGATCACGGATCCCTGAATTATGGCTCACGCCAATACTCCCCCTCAAGTTGGTGCGTATATATCTTTTATGCCCCAACTTGTCAAGTGAGTTATGAAAAACCTTTGTGGACACCGCATGTGTTAAGACATCCGTCAGCTGTTCTTGTGATTTTACAAATGGTATATCAATTAACTTGTCTACCAACTTCTCCTTGATAAAATGCCTATCCACTTCCACATGCTTAGTTCTGTTATGTTGAACTGGATTATTTGTTGTTTCCCTAGCAGCTTGATTGTCAAGGTAAAGCTCTATAACTTTCTTAGGTGGAAAATCAATTTCAGACAAGAGCATCCTTAGCCAAAGAAGCTCACAAACTCCATGTGCCACGCCCATGTACTCTTCCTCAACTGCATATCGAGCCACTACATTCTGCTTCTTATTGCACCATGTAACCAGATTCCCCCACGAAGTGAAGTAACCAGATGTAGAATGTCTATCTATTGTATTGTTTTGCCCAATCTATCTGTATAACCCTTGACATCCAAATGTCCCAATTTTCTAAATATCAAGCCTCTGCCTGGAGCTTTATTCAAATAACTTAAAACCCTCGTAACCGCTGCTAAGTAATCCTTACTAAGAGAATGCATGAACTGGCTAACAACACTAACTACACATGCTATATATATGGTTTAGTGTGTGAAAGATAAATTAATCTTCCCATGAACCTCTCATATCTTTCCTTGTTGGTTGACAAGTGATCAGGATAGATTGCTAGGTGAAGAAAAATGGCGGAAGGCTAGCCGGCGCTCCCACCATTTTTCTTCTTCGCTTTCTCCGCCTTGCATTGCTTCAAGTGTTCAAGGAACAACTTCAAAAACTCATTCTTGTGAACGCATTGGCCTCTGTATGACGGGTTCCATTACAATAGGTGCAATGCATGCTTTCTTTTTCCTCAAGGGTTGGATGAGGAAAATAAAAACTAGCAGCAAGGGCTTTGGAAACCATTACAACAGAGGATTCAGTCTTTCCATCCTTCTTGAGCATCGTTTCCTGGCGTTGGGCCTCTTTAAGGACAAAAGCAAACGACTCCTCCAATTTGGGCAATGGACTCAATCTTAACAAATCTCCTCTAATTTTATCAAACTCGTCATCTAGACCTACAAGAAAATCATAAATATGGTCTTTTTGAATATTAGCCTATCGAATCTTCACATCATCAGGGCACTTCATGTTAATTGGACAATGACGGTCAAGTTCCAACCAAACGCTTTTGAGCTCAACAAAGTAGGACTCGATATTGCAACCTCCTTTAGTAATACGAGTTGCTTTACACCGTAATTCATAAATCTGCGACTCATTAGACGTATCATAATACATATGGGTTGCACTCTCCCAAACATCTTTAGTTGTTGGTAGATCTAAGAACAATTATACCAAATTAGGGTATAGTTTTTATCAACCATCCTTTAACAATGGAATCCTCAATACACCAGGAATCAAAGCCTGGAGCGTCTTTTTCCACTTGAGCCACATTCCTTGTTAGATAACCTTTTTTTCCTTGACCTGACACATAAAGCAACATCATCTTCGACCAAATGCTATAGTTCTTTCTATTCAACCGTATAGTGAACGGGGGCAGCAAAAGTGTCATTACGAACTGTAACAATTGGTTTCGCCATGTCGAGGGTTTATAAAGCACTAGAAGCACTGGATTTTGCGGTTGCGGTGGGGGTGTCTGTGGTATCATTGAAAGCCATGGAGGAGATAGAGCAAGTTTGGATGGGTTGGTGTTGTAGGAGTCTTTTGCCGCACTAGGTTTGTGACTACAGGGACATAGCCACTGTTTTGCAGTAGTTTTTTTTTTTTTTTGGTTGTTGTTTAGGTATTTGGCGCTGTACTACCTCCTTAGACAAATTTTAGGGAGGAATTGGAAAAGTAAACTCCAACCATGCTCTCTATCCACCTCCTAAATAGGGAGACGTAAAGGAGCTCCTAAATCTAAGGAGAGAGAAATGATTTCTAGTGGCTTCCTATAATTTAATGTTTCTTTGTTTTAGGCATAGTTTAAATTTTTAATTCATGCTAATAATTTTTTATATTATTTTTTTTATAAAGATTGATGAATCATATTGAATTAAAAAATAACTATAGTATTTACGACTCCTTGAATTAGGGAGAATGATTGGAGTTCAAATTTTATAGAGAACTCCTAAAATAATTTTTATGTATTTTTATCCAAATTTAAACTTAAAAATAAAAAGTATGATTGTAGATACTTTAATATATATCTTAAATTTGTATTGATGTTTGATTGAGCGGTCCAATAAAAAATATATATATATTTCAACGCAACCTTTGAGCATCAATGTACAATTATGATTTGGACTTCTGGACTTTGAAGCGAACACGTGAAACATAACATGGTTTTGTTCTTGTGATGTTATTTTATATATCATATATTAAAAAATCTTCTATATATAGTGAATTAATTTACAATAATGTGAATTAGATCCATCCATCCATCAGATGATATTTTTTTGATAAAGACGCAACACTTAACACTGTTAGCTTATGCTAGCTGTATGAAATCATATATATATATATATATATATATATATCATGTATCCCATTGTCATCACATATAACTAGTCTCATCCATAAATATTCTGGGCCACTGCAATCTTTTCAATTTCACAGGGTGAGGGGACTATATTTATATCATATAAATTTGATTTATATTACACATTAATGCATTTCCATCATTCATACATGATTTAAGCAAGCGAGTAGATTTCTCATGCACATTGAGTATAAGTTGAAGGACCAAAATAGAAATCGGGCACAACCATTCTTCCTAAAAACCTCTATGTATCGAAATAGTTGTTGTTGTCACTTGTAGGTGATACCCTAGTTAATCATATTCTAGATTCCTGAAAAAATAAAAATAAAAATCATATTCTAGATTCATTGTTCAGTCAATTAAGTAGTCACATCACATTGTGATGATTAATCTTAACTATTAGCCACATTTTGCATGCATATGTAAAGTAATTCTAGAACCTTGTCTTTTTCATTTTGTATTCAAAGGGCTACGCAAGCAAGTGATTATATGTTATTTAATTTCTGCCTGCAATAAGCAGTATTAAAACTGGGTCATGCGAAGAATGTGCAACATTTGTTAATACAAGTTTATTTACTTGACGTTGTTCATGTTCATTCGAGCAAATATATATATATATATATATATAGGGCGGGCATCGTCATTGACTCATTGGATTGGATTGGATGTCGCTCCATCACTCACTAGCCTAGCTATCTACATTTGAAGCATGCATTGCATTTGCATCATATGCCTAAAAGTTATTAGTCCAATCAAATGATGGGTTTGCTTTGCTTGATAGGTATGCGTCTACCTGATACTTTTGTCATCAAAGATTTACGTTGATCGATTTCCCAAACGTTGTTCACTGCAGTATATATTAATTTATTACAAATCATCAACTATTCAATTGTTTAAAACAAACAAATCTTTTTGTAGTGGGCGACAGCATTTGTTTCTCAATTATTGTGTTCGAAAGTTCGAAACACATTCTCTGCTTGTATATTACAAATTTAAATTAAAAAATTCTTTCAAAGTTGACTGGTTCTCTCTCTCCTTCGTTATGCAGTTACTAGGCCGCGGGAATGGAAGCCATGAGAATGATATAAGGGGTTTGTTGCTTCTCTAACTGGACGTAGGAGACTCACCAACAAACTCTGATCTCAACTGCATCAAAAGCCTGCCCAGATAATTTAGGCCTTCTCCATCCCGGCCTCCGCCCCAGAAAAGATCATGCGGTGAAGCTTCAACAAGAACAGATCCAGCAGTTGATAGCAACATAGAATTCAAATGTGGGTATATCGAGAACTTGCATTTTAGTGCCCTGTACATCACTTCAATCTTCACACTGTCCCAATCCGATCTTACCTGCATACATACCACACACTCAATAAGAAGTTTCAGCCAACTTGCACCATAAACTCAAAGATATTCTAATGAGCCTTAGCTCAAGTGGCATGGCATGAACGGGATGAGATAGAGATCTTAGGTTCAAATAATAGATGTTAATAACTTGATATCATTATATTATCTCTTTACTTTTAAGTTTCTTTAATTGAGAAATTATAAGAACCATGATTGAATGATTCACCACAGCATAGCATGCCATGACTGCATCACGTATCATGATAGTTGATACCAACTTCAAATCCAAACAAATGTGCAATGGACCATACCAAATCAGGCTGCTGCCTCTGCATTGATCTTCCTATTCGTGCTGCCTCTTCCGGACTTTTCGCAGACTTAATATTTCCAACACAATCTTGTGCCACAGGATCATCCACCCCAACAAACTTCTGAGCCTACATGTCAGTATTGTTTTGTGAGAATGACCACAGTTTTGTGAGATGGAAACCAGACCCATAGAGAAAAGGGAAGTACCTGGTAGTAATGCTCTACACTCAACCAAGTGGCATAATCACCACTGGCATCAGGCATCTTAATTGCGTGCGGAGAAAAATTTGAGAATGCACCATAAGGGTCCCATGTTTTGTAGAAGAATATGATCCTTGATTCATATGGAGTGACAGTTGGATCAATTTCATAAGTTTCATCAACCGATGGAATAACAGGCGTCGCATCTGGTATGGGTTGAAGAAATCCACTTATAAGCATGTCAGGTCCAACCTGTGGTTCAAGTTTCCGAAGCATAAAATGAAAAATCCAATCAAGAGGCAGAACAAAGATATAAGCACCAGAGAATACATGGTTAGCACACAAGATTAACTAGAAAAAATTTATCTCTAGAAGAAAACTCCAAAAATCCCCACCAACCTGCTCATAGCAAACATCAATTAAATCCAACGCCTGTGACATTTCAACCATCCCAAGTTCACCTACAGGGGTTGGCGCATTCTTTCCACCAATAATCTTAGGAGCAACAAATGCGAACACCTGCAACACATTGAATTTGGCAGAGGCAAAATCCCCGTTAACAAATCCAATTCCAACAGAAAAGAAATCTGAGATTACTTTAAAAAGGAAAATGGTAAAGCTTATGGCCAAAAAGAAGGATGGAGAATCCACCATTCACCTTCTTCTTGGATCCAGCCTAGAAGATGCAAACTATACCAACATTCCAAAGTCATCAGTTTTAAACAGACAAGAGTAGAAGATAAACAAAAATTCATAGAGAGAAAGAGAGGATGGGGGGAAAAACCTTATGTATTACTCCAGATGAAATAGCAGCTGCAGCTAATGTCCCTCCACACTCCCACAAAACAGAAAGATATCCACGATCATGAAAGTATTCCATTACTTCTCTGGGGTTTAGGATGTCAAACTCCACCACTTCAATTCCTTTAGATGCAAGAAATTTCTGGAAACGCTTTCTTGCACCCCTTTGTGTCACAACTATAGTCGATACATCAGAGAAATCCCAAAGGTTTGCTTCCTCAGGGAGATCAAGAGTCTGTGACATTACAATCCGCATGGGCATATGCCCACCTCCATGTCTTGCAGTTAGTCTTGGATCTAGTTCAAAAAGAAAGATAGAACATAATCAAGCATCTTCAGCATCTCCAACTCCAACTAGTATAAACACACATCACAAAGTTCAGAAAATGATAAAACTTACTGTCCCTGCGAACAGTATTTCCTCCTACAATGACCGCATCACTTCGACCCCGCAATTCGAAAACTCGATTTCGAGACGTCCTGCTACTGATCCATGAGGCATGTCCGCTGCTAGCAGCAATTTTTCCTGTTAGCACCCAAGGAAGACTAATGACTAGTCAATCAGCAAACTTGTTTACTTTTAAATGTTTGAGGCCTCTTTACGTATTCACATATTGTTATGTCTTACACTGTCCTTAATAGAAGAAAGAAAATAGTTTAAGTTTATGAGGAAACTGAGAAAGCTCACCATCAAGGGTCATAGCATACTTGAGAACAGAGAAGGGGACTTGAGAAGCAGCTCTACAAATTAAAGGAGCATTGACAAGGAGGCATGATTTCCGAGCTTCCTGTTGGTGTTGGATTCATAATAACATGTTAAATTCAATGTTGCTTGTTGCGTGCGCACAACACAATAGTTATTTCAGTTTTAAGCAGAGCAGAAGATGCCTATATTACTTACCATTGCCAAGCGGTTCAAAAGAAAAAATAAGCTAAGGTGTGTAATCTAATGAGCATATGAAATTGATTAAAGGTGGTTAATTACTGGATTAATTTATACCTCAATGAGTTTACCGCTGAGGTCCTCACCAAGAACATGAACCTGCAACCCTTCACTTCTCAAAGCCCTTATGGAATTCCCTCTCAGGTGCTGCAATGGATGCCTCAACCCGATCACCACCCTTTCAATCCCTGCCTAATCCACTTTCCATCTCATCAATCCAACCAAAATTATAACAATTTTTTTTTCTCTTTTACGAGGGAGGGAGGAACCGAAAATGAAATGAAAGAAGAAAAAGAGAAAAATGCAACCTGAACGAGGGCAGAGACGGCAGCGTGATCTCCGTGGCAATCACCGGGCTCCATGTTGAGGTAAGCGGTGCCGCGGCGGGAGAAGTTGCCAGCTGCCTCAGCGGCAAGAACCTCGGCGGGCCTGGTACCCTGGGCGTAGAGGAAACCCTCGCCGGCGACTTTTCCGGATTGGGTGGCGATGACGCAGCCGAAGTTGGGGTGGGGAGATGTGAAACCGGCAGATTTGTCGGCCAGCTCGGCGGCGCGTCGGATGTGGACTGCATCGAGCGCGTGGGAGCAGAGAAAGTTATTGTTCTTGTTATTATTATTACTGTGGGCGGTGGCGGCGGCAGCGGGTGTGGGGCTGCAGGAAACTCTCATAAGTGGTGAAGATAAGGCCATCAGAATTTGAGTGTATACAAGAAGAGCATAAAAATTAAGTAATTAAATAAAAATGTAGGGTATATTATTGCTATAGATCATATCGCCATAGATGAGATGAGATGTGACTGACAGACGCTCATCTTCAACTTCAACCTCTCGAGTCTTCGTCGGAAGGAGAGGAGGGGGGAGAGGATGACTGACGACTGACGGCGCTAACTTTCCTATGGATCTATTTATTTTTCCTTGTGTTTTTTCAAAAGAATTGGGCCTTTTGGATGGTCCTTTTGTTAAAAATGAAATAGATTTGGGCTTTTTGGTTTTTGCTGCAATATGCAAACCATGTCATCACATCATCTGATTCTCAACCTAAAAATATCCACCACCGAAAAGTCGGAAAGTGTTTATGATCCATTTGAGCATTTTACTTGAGTTTTAATTGCCAAATCCCTCCCACCATAGTTACGTGCTACAACATGCTTCATCCAGAAATTTGGTCGAACCCATTTCCTTTGATTTCTTTCCATTCCAATTATATGGAAAGGGAAATTAAGGAAATATCACTGAGAAAATTGAGCATGTAAAAAACATACTGCAACTAACTGGCGGGGAAGAACGCCACCAAAGTCGGAAGTAAAGCAAAGCATCAAATTATTCATAATGTAAATATTATCCTCATAACATCATTCATCATCATCATCAACAACAGCATTCAATCAACAAAAGACACAAGTAGGTAGATAGGTAGGTTATAGAATATTTTTATGAGTCGATAATCTCGGAGAACGGATAAGATCGATAGTAAAGAAGAGGCTCCCAACAGGCATTGCAGTGATCAGTAACATTATCAGCTGGCTGCTGGTGCATCTATTCCTCCTCTTCTGCCTCCTCCAGCCAGTTCACAAATGGCTCCAGAGCCTTCACAAAAGTTTGCCTGCAAAACATTTTCCCATATTTTTATACATTACAATTATGAATTTACAACGCACCCAATATTAACTAATACTCGGGCAACTGAACTGAACTGGGAAACCATGCATACATACCTCCCCTTGGGGTTTGTTCCTGGCGGAACCAATGGAGAATGGTGTCTTCTGCAAGCACATCCTGGTCATAGAGGGACCTCACAATTTCAGGAAACAGCTTCATCAGCTTAGCATCCTCATAACACTGCATTTGGACTTTGTAAATCAGTTCCAGCTCCAGCTTCCCATTGGTGCAGAAGGTATTCAACAGTTCTGCCCATGTTTTCACCTGTGCATTGTAGCAAGCCAATGTTAGACACAAATTTCAAGCCTTCATTTTATTGAAACACAACAATAGCTCTAACCAGACCACTTAAAACTCATATCTTCCTCCTTTTTGTCAGGGCTTAACCTCAGCATTTACAGAGCACAATAATTATGTAGGTATATCAATTACTTTAGAAATCTAAGACTCAGTCATACCTGGCGAAGAGCTGCATTGGCGTTCTGCTGCTGGTTCTTACCAGACCACTGCACTGCATCCATAATGACATCCCACAGAATCCGCACAACCTCAACGTCTGGCAATTTAGCATCTTTAACACGCTGCTTCACAGTTTCTATGACTTCAGACATATCAGTTTCTTCTGTTATCTGGGTTGTTAATGCCGATTTCATTTCCTTAAGCTTCACCTCGAAAATTTTCTTTTCATTGTATTCAACTAAGGATACTAGCCCTTCCTTGCTGAAAATTGGCATGAACAGATGTCGAATTAGGTGTCAATAAAACAATTTTAACACAATGAATGTTAAAGTTATCACATGCTTTACTTGAAACCCATTAATGAGCAATTGATAATTAGAAATCAAATGAGCATTATTGATCGGTTAGGCTATCATCAAATTTTATGGCAACTAAAACTTAGAAGTTTCCTGAGTAAATCAACTAAAACTATAATGCATTCATAATCTGAGTAAATCAACTAAAACTATAACGCAAATAGAAACTGAAATGACATAATCAAATGAGCATTCATAGTCTGTGAGTGTTCATTCCTGGCTATCATCAAATAAGCATTTATAGTCTCTGAGTAAATCAACTAAAACTATAACACAATGATGCGCCAAAATAAATAAAGAATTTTATGGCAACTAAAACTTAAGTTTCCTGGAACTACTCAGGAATTACAGCTACCTCAGATTCATGAAAATAGCATCTATAGACTATCAAATGCTTCAGCAACAAATTTATAAAAATGAAAATGATTATCTCAAAAGATGGTCTATAATAGCATTTGCTAATCAGTAACAGCTAAAACTTACGTGAAATGCTCAGAGAAACTCTCATCAGACCGCTTTGTGGATGGGAAGAACTCCAGAAGATTGTCCTCCACTTTACCCCGCTTCAGAATGGAGATCAGATCATCAAGGCTGTTATCAATGAGATACTCCTTGAAGAAGTCAGTAATAAATGATAGAACTAGCCCTTTGCCAACAAGATTATCCTTGAGCATAGGCTGGAACACGGTTTCGGGTGGAAGTCCCGATAGCTTCTGAGAGAATGCAAGCGCTGTGAAAATTGCCAATTTCTTCCTTTCGTTTTCCTCAAAAAGCTCCAACGACTGAAGGAATCGTCGCATAACATTTTCAAGATTCTTTATCAGAAATGGCCTCCGCCTCAAAATTTTTTGTATGTAGATAACAGATGGTAAGATGACTTCACGTGTAGCCTCACTCTCTAGTACAGAGTAAGGGTGGCGCTCCCCCTCATCAGGTTTTGTTGTTCCAGGTTGTGTACGGCCTCCAGTGAAAACAACCTGCAGTTGTGCAACAAATTAAGATCTTTGACCCATTTTAACCCATTATGTGCTCAATACAGGCAAAAGTTCAAAAATTATTGGAATCATAGAAAACTAAAAAACTAAATATGCCCATTGCAAGGAGGAGAAAGAAACTATCAAGACATGTAAAGCCACAAACAGAAAAACAGAATAAGAAGGATAGATATAGCACTGGATATTTGGCCTTATCAATCAAGACTATGGTCTTAAGCTCCGAATATATTAAAAAATTAAGCTTTAAAGTTCATTGAATGTTGTTTTCATACTCTCAGAGTCTTGCATTGTTGCTAGTTCAAGATTATTGAACTCAGAAGTTCATCAAACTGTTCCTTCCATTAGAACTTATTTTTCAATAGACAGTTTTTTCTTTTAAACGTTCAAAATAAAGCTCAAATTCAAAACTGCACAGACAAGAAGAATAAAAAACATACCACATTATCAACAGCACAGCTATTATATTTCCTACATGAGAAATTCATGTACTGGTAATAAAAAGGAAATTGATGCACTGGTTGCAAAAATTTGAAGAGCCAAGTTTGCATCCTAGGCAAAAGTAAAAGAGAGACAAATTTTGCTCTTTGAAAAATCATGACCAAGTCTCTACAGTATTATGAAGCTTACCTCGAAAAAGGTGTCACCGTATCTTGAGAAGTTAAGGTCTGAAGATTCAATGCACTTGGCAATAAGTTCCTGCACAAATACTTGTTTAGTTTTAACAGATGATCAAGTGATAAAGTGCATAAATGCATACACTACGATTTAGAGGATCATCAATTTTTAGCCAACTACCAGGTCACCAGCATTATCCAGATAAATCTGGACCACTGCATCCGCGAAAGCTGCAGGGTCCAGCGGCGCTGCAATATTCCGTTTGCGGGTCTTAATCCGCGTGCCACTGAACATATAGGGGAAAAAAGTCAATGTACATGTGATAAACATTTCAAATTAATGATGTAAAAGATTATGCAAATATGCACTGGTAGATCCAAATCTCTATGCCATAGATCTTCAATTCCCATAACATATTTCCCTTGTTAGAATTGATGAATTAATCAGAACCTGAAATAACTACATTTCAAGCATTATCAATTTCATTTTCTGAAATAACTAAGTTTTACCATCATTCTAAAAGAGTACATGTGACAATTTGTTTTGTTAAGTCAAAGGTTGATAAGGCTGATATGTAAGAGTAAAGCATTTCTCAGGAATACAAAGAGTAAATAAAATGAGAAATAAAAGACAAAAAGACTTACCCGAGAGTGGGTCTCTCCTTCGAGCTGCAGGCGCAAAACACAATCAATTTCAATCAGTATGTATCTAACGGTTATGCTAAGCTAATGATTTAACTTCCACAACCCAAATAAAGTTTATTAAACCAGTAAGAAGAATACAATTGTACCAATGATGCACGAAATCTGAAAAGGGCAAAAAAAAAAGAGCCTTTTTGGATAAAGTAAATATACCCAATTATAAGGGTCTCAGTGAAACTGAATTATATGTTGGCCAAGAAATGTGAAAGATGAAGAGGAGAGACCTCCCCCAAAAAAAAAAAAAGAGGAAAAGCTTCATACTTTAACTATAACTTACATCCAAATTCAAAACACCACACGAGACTGGAATGAAAAAGAAACAGAAAAACAAGAATAGACCTTCATAATTGTCCTGTCTTCAGCTAGAATTAAATTTCAAATAACGAAAAAATGTCCATTTTTGTTTAAATCCAGAAAGGTCCAAATAATAAAGTAAACCTAAGAGAAATAGATAGCAAATAAGCGAAAAGATAGAACAATAAAAGATCAAGGAAGGGTAAGAACCCAACATAAGCAAAACCCACCAAGAGAACGCAACCTAAACGAAGGATTCAATTAAAGAAACGATATTTTCGTAAAAACACTTGAAAGAATCCACCTTTATGGTAAACAACCAGATCTGTGACCCATAACGTATAATCTTTTTGACAAAAAGTATAATCTAAAACATAGAGATCACACAGCAAGGTAGGAAACAAAGATCGAGAAAGAGAGAGACAAAAAGTTACCTCATAAACCAAGACGAAGAGGGATCGGAGGGCGGTGAGGCAGACTCTGAGCGTCGAGAGCTTTTTTTGATGAGAGAGAGAGAGAATAGAGAGACAAGGAGGAAAGGGTATATAGAGGAGGAGGGGTGTGGTGGTTTGGACACTGATATTTATTAGAGAGAGAAAAAGAAGTAAAAGTAAATAAACAAAACGAAGACGCAAATTACACGCACTTCTTCAACTACAAGACCGCCAGGTTACAACGTAGAACCCTATTTTTGGGGTTGAATGGATTTCTCATTTTACCTCTGTAATTTATTTTTTGGTATTATCTTTATTCTTTTTTGTTCGTTTTCAATATTTTTCTCTTTCTTTTTTTCTTTTTTTTTTTTTTTCTTTTTTTCATTTTGAGTAACAGACGATAGCTTCTTTTCTTTTTATTATTGGCTTACAAATTTTTTCCTTTTAAGTAAGTTATTTACATATTTTTCATACGAATTCACCGACCCCTTTCATCATTAAACAACAGGCAATGCACAATTTTGTGTATGTTTCATTTCATAGTTGTTTTTTGGCTTTACGACTCATTAGCATGTACGTTATTATTTTCCTACTAATAGTGGGACAACTGGCAAGTTGGTTTACTTTGGTTTTTTCATCGGCGGTATTA
Source organism: Prunus fruticosa (assembly GCA_018703695.1). NCBI lineage: Eukaryota > Viridiplantae > Streptophyta > Magnoliopsida > Rosales > Rosaceae > Prunus > Prunus fruticosa. The sequence goes on along the minus strand of CM031922.1, from coordinate 46,598,341 downwards.
TGTGCGTTGCGTGCTTCAACTCTAGTTAGAATCTACAAAACATAAAATAAAAATGGGTCGAAATTTTTGGAGTTGATAATTCTAGTTTTATCTTAGTTTTTAATAAAGAAATACATAGATCAAAATTTCGCTTGTCAAAATCATATCCTTTCAGTCAGATGGTGGGGCTCGTTTGTTCCGTGTTTTTAGAACATACTTCTATTCATAAGCACTTCTAATAAAAGAACTTTTGTTATATAAAAAATTCAAGTACTTTTCCAAAAAAACACTTCTATGACCCAGGAAGCGCTTCCAAACTTTTTCTGTCAAACACCGTCAAAAACGTTTTTAGTTATAAAAAAGTGTTGTTAACCTTTTCAAAAACACTCCCAAATAAACCCTATAGCTTCTTCAAATCAAAGTATATATTATCAGTAGTCGAAAATCTAATCAAAAGATTGTGGCAGAACATTAAATTACCAACTAGATGAAAAAGGCCCGTTGACCACCGCCCCCTCTAATTATCTTTTTAATTGTTCTGGCCCATTTGGCCCCTTTTTTATCATCGACGTCAGCCACCTCAATCACTTTCACTTGAAGGTTGGTAAAATCATGTGACCCGAAACAAAACTCTAAAAAAATGAAATTGACCTAAAACAAAAGGAAAGCCAGGATTGTAGGGTCTGTCTGTTAGAGCACTTTCATTCATTTGTTATGACAAAAAATAAGGGGAGTCAAGGCTGTTACTATTTACATGAATAGTGCCTACTTTTGAAATTTTTTTATTGATTTTTCACCCATTGCCATGCCAACTGAAAGTTAACTACTATTCACATGAGATATGAGGAAAGGAATTTGTATAGAATTTTGATGTGAGAAGCGAAGAATATGGCTATGTATTTATTATAAAAATAAAAATAAACTTATGAAATTTTTGATATTTTTTTTCAATTTTTTTGTTATTTAAATTGATTGCTAACATCACAATGACATCAACATTAAATCAGCTTGCCCAAGCAACAACCCAAGCAAGTCTTGCCTTCGAGCTTGCCCAAGTTGATGGAGCCCATTTCTTACCTGGGCTGGCCTTCACTGCTAGACTTCGTTTTTGGGGGCTGGGGGGCCTTCTGCCTGTGCTGGTCTGCACGGGTGGAAGTGCTCTTAGTGACATGGAAGAATGGAGACGGCACATGGCAGAAGTCATCTAATCTGAGCCAGCGTCAATGGAAATGCAGATCTAAAGCAGCTATGCGATCACAAAATAATGGACAGGGGTTTCGACAATTGACACCGCTTCCTGTTTACTTATTTTGAGTTTTTGATTTGATAGAGTCCTTATTAAAAATTGGTCCAATTTTTGGGAGGACTAGGTTTCTAGGCCAATCAATCCCATCCTTCTTTTTTTCTCCAAAGGCAAAGGCAGGGGCAGAGAAGATACTACTTTTCCCCCAATTGGTTGGATGAGAGGGGAAAAGAGAAAGAGAGGGAAAACACACAAACTAATTTTTAATCCTCTCTAGGCTAACATCAACCTCCAAATACCCACCCATATTATACGAGCACTAATGATTCTTTTGGATCCCAAAAAAACACTAATGCTTCAATTCAAGTTGTCTAGTATCTATCTATTTGTCACTTCAAAAAAAGTATCTATCCATAGGAAAAGAAAAGGTTGTCTTTTACCTGCGCTCAATTATGTCCGCTACCAACTCCGACTTCAGCTCCTCAAATCCACTTTGAAGAAAAGCTCCTACTCAGCCAATTCCAACTTTTTCTAACTCTTCCCAGCTTAGGTTCAATGTATCCAATTAGGACGATTTGAAAGTGACCGGAACACTGTCAGTGAGGTGACAAATCAGAACCAACAAGGACAGCTTTTGATGTTTTATGTCTAGTTACTAGTTACATTCATCCAGAAGAATGTCCAACTAAAATTATAAATTTTGCTGGAATTTACCAACTTGACTTTCACATCAGTGGTAAAATGATCACCCAGCAGCAGTACCATCAAGAATTTTGTTTATGCTCCTGACTAACAGAAGCTAAATAATTTTTCAATTGATCCACCCAAAATTATTAAACAAAACAAAGTCAATTGAAAATTTAAGCAAAATTATAAATCTCTTAACTGTTCTGTAGGCTGTATACAAAAAAAGAAGACACTGTATGATTCTGTTTCCAAAGGTTGTTTGCCCAAGTATATCCGAACTCAAACAATCAATTTGACAGAACAAAAGAAAATTTGGTCACCAGGAGACAACCCTTCCTTCTACATAATCACTCTTGTAGAACCATGACTTTGGTGCACAAGGAAAGGAGAAATGAAGAATATACACAACTATGAGCATTCAACTCGTTAATGCATATACTTGATTGACCAATTCCATTCATAATCACAATTAACAATGGAAGGAGACCCGAAAATGGAACTCGAAGCACCAAAAGTTCAACTTCTACAACTGATCTAAACATATCATATTCAAAAAATTGGCCAGCTCTAAATTTTTTTGCCAAAGATTATCTGTTTAAGCTCCCCACTACATTGACTTGCCATAAAATTGACAGGAAGCTCACATAGAAGCATGGAAAACCGGAAGCTCCAACGGGAGCAAACGGTGGGTAGGAAGTTGGAGCAAACGCTCGATAGATGTTTGTATAATCCTCCAGAAAATGTTATCTTATATATCCTTTGAAAGTTTTGATAAGCAACTTGAGTAGGAAGTTGGAAGCATCATCAGTTCTTCTAATAAGTCACTCAAAATTCACCTTGTCTAACACCAAGCCACCATTAGGCAACGCAACAACAATAAATTGTTATGAAGCATCTCAAAACATTCAAATCAACGCCTATTTCTATATCAGCAAGTTCATTTGTACCAGCAGAAAAACACGTAATACAGTAAAAACTTCAAAATGGGGTCAAAATGGTATCACTGAGAACATTCATCAAACACATTTCACACACTTATCCGAAAGCCATAAACCCATTTCTCCAAACTCAAAAATAAACAACAAAGTTTAAGAAATTAACAAAAACACAAAATAGAAAACTGGGATTGATGTCAAACCTATGGTTTCTCTTCTCGAATCAGTTCAGAGGACTGAGGCGAAGTGTCCACCAAGAGAGTCTCTGTGTCGGTGGCAGTGTTGTGTTGTGGTTGTTGTTGCTGCTGCTCAGCATTCATAAGGTTCTCCATGTCTCTCACCCTCGTCCTCACAACACTTGTAACCAGTACTAGAAGAAAAACGAATCCAATCCAATTATGAATATGAATAAGAATGTATGTATGTATGTGAAATTAGAGATGGAGAAAGCGGAGAGAGAGTACCAGCGGCGGTGCCAAGGGTCCAGACCCAGAGAATCTTTAAGCCGGGGCTCAACTCTCTTGCCATTGTTTCTTCTATTCTATTCTATTTCTGTTCCTCTTCGTGCATTTGATGTGCTCTGCTTGCTTCAACTCTATTTTGCAAACTGTGTGTTTTTGTTGGTGTGATGGCAGTGGCACAACACAACACTTCAACACACACAAGTTTGCTCGCGTTCGCGTTTCGCCTTGCAAAGTCGGGTTTTACTTTAAAATCCGGTTTGCTTGCAAGTATTGTAGGCCCAGCCCAACCTTCGAGTTTGTGTTAGAATTTGGTTCGTGTTTCTTTGGTCTGGCCCGTTAGATTTCGGGCCGAAAGGTCCTCCTTACGAGGAACGCTATGTTTTTTTAATTTATTTTTTAATTGATATGGCGACATTCATTAATTGACTTGGCATGATACATCAATTGCCACATAAAATGGTCAGCTAAAATGGTCAATGTTGTGTGTCTAAATAGCATTACTCATATATATATATATAAGAATATGAAATATAGATAATAGATGGACATATCAACTAATTATTACTAAACGATTGGAACAACAACATACTTGTAACTCAAGTTGTTAATAGCATTACTTCTCTATATATTTGATAGAACATGTATTATTGGTTCTTTAATATCGCTGGTATCGATGATACTCTCGATTTTCCTAATACACTTAATCAAGCAATGACAACTTGATACTGCTAAGAGAAAAGGAAGAATGGTTGAAGAATCAAGTTTTTCTAACTTGTGGGATTTTATTATTGTTTTGTTTTGCTCTCCTCAATATTGAATTCCCAATTGTAAATGTATACAACTTGGGCGTATTTGACTTGAGCCGGGATGACAAGGTTGACTAGGGAGATCCCCGTGGGGTGGGTTGGTGGTAGGGCTTGCTAGGCTGGTGTTAGCTCTTTTTTAAATTTTATTTTTTCTGATTGATTATTATTATTATTACTATTTTTATATATAACGTATACGTTATACATCCACTATGATTAAATTTTCAAACAACATTAAATTGTCCTCTTTTATAAAAATTTTAAAAAAAATTGAAAACACAAAATAAAACAATAAACACTAACCGCATATAGCGGCTGAATAAAGTAAAATTGAACTATATGTATCTATATATATAAAGCAAAAGGTAGAGAATGGTGAAACATTCAAAATACCAGAAAATGCCCTTAGTTAATGCAAATATTAAGAATTAAAATTATTAATTAAATGAGGATAATATGGTAAATTCACACTTTTTTATATTAAAAAAAATTAAAATTAAAAAAAAAATCAGATAATGGATCCTCCTTTTAAAGAACACAACTACCCATTAATTTTTTTTAATTCTAAAATAAATTAAATTTTTAAAAAAAAAACCTCTCGCAAGCGCGGAAGCGCATGCGGAGAGGCTAGTAAAGGAAGGAGAAAGGTGTGTAGCTGATGCTTTGGCTGCTAAAAGTTTTGATTTTAACCCAGGGTTGCATATCTTTGATGAGGCTCCTACTTGCATCTCTGACATCCTGGCTGCTGATTCAAGGGCGTCTTATTTGCTTGTAGTTGGCTGTTTTGTCTCTTTGGGCATCAGCTCCCTGTGCTACCAAAAAAAAGAAGGAGAAAGGTCAGCTAAAATAATTTTGCACTGAGTATCGGGCCTCGTGACCAACGAAGGAGATTGTTCACAATTAATGTTTGAAAAAGTAGTAGTACGGAGGAGAGGAGAGCACAGCAGTCAAAGGTAAGCTGGTTGGGTCAATGTTGTCCAACTCCAAAACTGCATACGTTTGACATAAGCTGATCCTAGTGTGGTGTAATTTGTAAATACTAATACTAATACTAATAGGGATAGAGAAGAGATCACTCCAGCCAGCCGGGGGAGTGGATTGTGGAGTGGAGGTAGTTGGTGACGGTTTTGATTATTAAATTATTAATGATTAATTAATGTTGGCCAAGTAAATGTAACACGTTTCGCAATTTTCTTCAGTTGTTTAAGTGCGGCAGACCTATCATTTTATCATAGCCTTTCTTTTAGCCTTATCAAAAAAAAAAAAAAAAACCTTTCTTTTAGGAAGCTGATTCTCATTCTTCTTTTCTTCACTTACACTTACTTTTGCTTTTTAATACTTTTTAATCAATTTTTTTTTTCTTTTCTTATTCTATTCTTATCTTACATTAATTTCTTTTTTAATTCACTTTTATAGTATTTCTTTTTATTTATACTTAATTTTCCAACTTACACTCCATTTTTAGTATTAAAAGGAAAAAAAATTATTTCTTACTTGATTAAAGGAAAAAAAATACTGAAAATTGAGTACAAGTTGGAAAATTAAGTATAAAGAAATAGAACTAATATAAAAGTGAAGTAAAAACGAAATTAATGTAGGGTAAGGGTAGAATATGAAAGAGAATGAACAAAATTGATTAAAAAGTATTAAAAAGCAAAAATGAGTGTAAGTAGAGAAAAGAGGAGTGGGGAAAACTCACCTCTAACTATGTTTTCTATCTAAGTCTTAAAATATGGAGACATTTAGGAACTCATAAATCTGAGGAGAGAAAAAAGAACTCATAGCGGCTCCCTATAATTAATAATTTCTTAAAGAATTTTATCAATTATTTTCTTAATATTTATGATATAACTTTACAAAATTATATTTAAAAAAAGGAGCATAAAATATTTCCTTTGAAATGTTATACCAAAATTGATAAACTACTCTTAAATAATAAAATAAACCAAGGTCACACAAAGATAGCTCTTTCCCCCAAAAAAAAAGAAAATAACAAAATAGTAGGAAATCCAATTACCATATGTGCCACAATCATCCAAATACCATGAATTTATCACAACAATCATTTATTCCCCTGAGCAAGTGGGCTGCCATATGCATGTATATTATCTTCTAAGTGCATTATATATATAGTAGATATATTTGCCACTCAGTTTTTTTTTTTTTTTCCAAATATAAAAAAATAGTTTAACAAGTATTACTTTATAAAGGTAGCCAGTTCAACAACAACAACAACAAAATGGGTAGTTCATTAATAAGTGATCAATTATAAAGGATGAGCTGTAAACTCAAACATTGATTAAACTTAATTTGTTTATGATCCAATTTAAAACTACACGAAAATCAATTCTATAATTATATATTTATATTTAAGAAAAGGAATAGACGTAACAAAACGAAAGTGGAATATAATAGATCAGAGATTTCATCCTTTTATTTAAGTTGAATAACAGAGCGAGAATCGAACCTTAACGGGGCAAGGCTATGATGTATTTAAATTGAAATACAGAGCATAGGGAGTTGAATCCAATTACCAAGTATAAAATATATTGTCTACCTACTATAGTATACCGTTTGATTTGAGTATTTGACTCTTGGACGGTGGACGGGGAGGGAGGGAGGGGAATAGCAAAATAAAATTGATAAAAAGTCAGGCGGAGATTGCTATATATTATTATTCGGTCCTGATGACTCTCACCACAGGAGCAGGCCTTCTTAACACCGCAGCCAGACTCTACTTCTTCCCCAAATCTCACCATCATTATCCTCTTCTCTTTTCGAATTCTCCTTCTCTCCGGTTCTCATCAACCTCTCTCATCTCCAGCCCCAACTCCTTCGCTTCTCTACCTGCCAGGCTATCTCTGTCTTTTCACGCCTCCACCATGGCCGACGCTCCTGATGCCGGCATGGACGCCGTCCAGCGCCGCCTCATGTTTGAAGACGAGTAAGTCCCCACTTTGCCCCTGCCTTTTACTCCTATTCACGCTTTTACCGTTCCGTTTCTTTTCACTTCTTACTTGTTACTTGTTACTTATTCCTTTTATGGTTGGTTTGGTTGAGATCTGTTTCCTGCCTTATTTGTCTTGTGCTCTGTTTTTGTTGCTGATAAAGTGCTGGAACACTAAACCAAATGAAATCATAGGCCTTCCTCTGTTTTGCTGTCATATATGTTTTATTGGCTTATTTTTCTTTTCTTTCTATTCCTTTTGATTCATCTGGAACAAAGAAGAAAGAATAATTAATCACCACAACACTTGATCTTGAGGTCTTTTTTTCTTTTCCTTTTTCCAATTCCTCCAGTTTCTAAGTAACCAAACAGAGCCAACAGGAAGAACCTAATTATATATTAAAAAAAAGCAGATGGGTGTCTAGCTCAAGCTCATGAGCCAAAGATACCTAACATCGAGCTCATCTGATCGCAAATCCTAGCTTGAATAAGAATCAAGCGAGCTGGAGATGATGAGATGGAACTTTTTGCACGTGGCCATTGGAGTAATCAAAAGAACTTCTCCTTCAATTGTTGCCCTGCTGAGAACGTGTTGACGCGAGGATTCCTATTACCTGCGACTTCAGCTCATACCTATTTGGTTAAACATACTAAGCCATTTATGAGCACTAATTTTAGATAATGATTCATTCAAGACGTGCTTTAAAATTACTATCCCCGCTGTATGATATTTTGAAAACGCCATCATTAATTATGTCCTTTTTATAAGTTAACTAATAAGTCACATTATACAATCAATCAAATAAGCAAAATACATTATGCAAACGTAAATTTTCACTTCCTTTTCTTTGGCTATACAAGATGCGGTTTGCACTTTTCTTTGGAAACAATGTTCATGGCATAATGTACTGTGCATGAGTGGTCTTTATCAAATTTTTGTTTACTTTAATTGCAGCATCGTTGCTTTGAAGGTAGAAATACGATATCCGTTTTATCATTGTATTTTTCTAGTCTGGATTACTTGATTTTCAGGTCTTGGTCATTTTGTTGAAATGGTGGATGAAAAATGCTCCACTCTTTATTTATACAAAAGTTATTTTTAGAAAAAAAATGGGTAACTCCCCACTCTAACATAAGGTAGCTCTGCCACCAAACTCCTTCTAAGAACGTCAATGCTATACGTCCAATGAGTGCTGCCTGTCCTTTCTGATTGTATCCTTTGGAATTCAGCCCGATGTATATTCAAGTGTTAGTCATTTCCTGGAGCTGACAATCTATTTTACTCAAAATTTCTGCAGATGCATTCTGGTGGATGAGAATGATCGTGTTGTTGGTCATGATACCAAATACAACTGTAAGTAATATTCTTTCCTATTTTATTTCACTGCCTAAAGAAAATCTGTAGTTAAAGATTAGATTTTATTGACGCTTAGGGCCAGTTTGGTATTGCTATGCTGTGAAAATAATTGTTGTCATATTTGCTGTGAGAGAAATCAGATGTGATAAAAAACAGTTTGGCGTTTGGTAAACTTTTTGTTGAAAAGTGTTGCTAGTACTAATCCATAATCATAAAATGATTCCTGCATAATCATTAAACCCAGCACCTCTTCGAAACTGATTCCTTCATAATCAGAAAATGAAAGCAACTCATTAGCTGTTTTCCCTAATAGCTTTCTCTCACAACAATTTTTAACACTAAGTGATTATCTCATAGTTTACCAAACGGGCTAAGCTTCCCAAAAATTTTAAAAAATCACTTATCACCCCAAATAAGCAATGCCAAACGGGCCCTTAGGATAGGAAGTGGGGAAAGAGAAATTTGTGCTGGATCAGATGTTTGGATCAGAATGCTAGATTGGATTTTATCCACATTCTAGTATATAATAATGCCTGAATCTCTGTTGTTGATACAACTGTTGTGTTCTTTCTTGTGACACTGTTTGTTGGTTTCTGAATTTGCAATGCTTCCTTGAACCGCAGGTCACTTGATGGAAAAGATTGAATCTGAAAATTTACTTCACAGAGCTTTCAGCGTCTTTTTGTTTAACTCAAAGAATGAGTTGCTTCTCCAGGTATATTGCTTGGATCATGCTAACTGCTAGCAAACAGGCTTTTAATATTTTGATTAGATCTTGTGAACCTATCATGGCTGTTCAGAGATTATAATTTGTAGCTTCCCCTCCCCCCCCCAACAATCTGTTTAGCACCGATGGAGATTATACCTAGTTGTGTGTTTTGACATTTGAACTTTGAGACCTCTGGGAACCTGAAGTTTAACTAGTTGTGTGAATTAATATTTGAAATTTGAGGCAAAGGGGTTGGGGTTAAACCTGAAATTTACAGTTGTGGCAGCCTTCAGTTGAGAGTGGTCGTTTGTAAGATGTTCCATACTAGTCGGGTGCCACATCTTGAAAGATAATAATTGAATATGAAGGGTAAACGATTCTACTTTACAACTGGTGGTGGCATTGATCACTGATTTCATTTTTCTGGGCAGTTTTTGTTTATAAACATTTGTAAATATGGTGGGTGACATACTCATTTTTGTCTGTCTTTTTCTGCAGCAACGTTCTGCAACAAAGGTGACATTCCCACTTGTGTGGACAAACACCTGTTGTAGCCATCCACTGTACCGTGAATCTGAGCTTATTGATGAGAATTCTCTTGGTATATTTATCTACGTACCTCTATTACATTTGAGAGTTAACTTTACTTGTTCTACTGTGATTTTCTCTTAACTCTTTTTTTTTTCTCTCCATTTTGGTTCCAGGGGTAAGAAATGCTGCTCAAAGGAAGCTTTTGGATGAATTGGGTATCCCTGCTGAAGATGTGCCGGTTGATCAGTTCATCCCTTTGGGTCGGATTTTGTACAAGGCACCTTCTGACGGCAAGTGGGGAGAACACGAACGTAATATTCCAACTTTGGTTGACTGTACCTTGTTTTTGTTTAACACTCTAGATAAGGTGCCTTGTTTCAAAACTGTCATGTTCAACCTTAGTGTTTTCTTCTATTCTTGTTTGCAGTGGATTACCTTCTCTTCACCGTCCGAGATGTCAATGTGCATCCAAACCCTGACGAAGTAGCTGATATCAAATACGTAAATCAGGAGCAGCTGAAGGAGCTGCTGAGGAAGGCAGATGCTGGGGAGGAAGGTCTGAAGCTGTCCCCTTGGTTCAGACTCGTCGTGGACAACTTCTTGTTCAAATGGTGGGACAATGTTGAGAAAGGCACCATCAAGGAAGCTGCTGACATGAAAACCATCCACAGGTTGACTTAAATTCAGTCTCTGGGGATTGGGAAACTTTGATTGTTGTTAGTTTTGTTTTTATTTAAAAAATTCCAATAAATTTGGACTCATAAGGCGTACCAATTACAAGTAGCCATTTTGTTGTTGTTTGACTTTGTTGTCTTCCCCGAAACAAGTTCTTATATGATATTCCGTGGTTTTGTAATGTGGAAGTGATGATGAATCAATAAGAAATTTTTCGCCTCTTTCATCAAAAAACAAGGCCTGGAATTTCTTTTGCATGTATGTATGTATGTATGTTTGGTCCAAACAGAGCAAGAACTGTTCTTAAATCCAATCCAATGCAACCTCGCCATAAAGAATTAGTTTGAAGGACTATTTAGACTACTAGAACAAAGTAACAAATATTTTTTTTTTGAGAGGGGTGATAGTACTCTAAACTTACACACACTATACGGATTCTAGGATTCAAATTCAAAACCTTTTCGGAGGGTGCAATTGCTCTAAATCACTACACTAGTGGGTGGGTCATTTGCAAAGTATGAAGTTTTAATTGGTCTTTTGAAGGCAGATTGGATATCAATCTTTAAACGAGCAACAAACATAAGGTTAAGCTGAAGAAGATAAAAAAGAACTCGTTCCAAATCACAAAAGCATTTCAGAAAAGTAAAAGCCAAAGACCCTTATCATCATCTGATATGTTATGTTTTCCTTTCTACAGAAGAACGTAGTATTAAGACTTCCACTAAGATGCCTGCAGCTATAAAATGTCCCACATCGGCTGCTACAAAGAAGTATGGTGCGGTTTATATTCGATCACGAGGGGCACACAATTCAACTTGTGGGTGTGGGGCCGGGAAATGCACGCGAACCTTGAACCCTAAACCAAGCCCCGGTCCATCGGGTGAGAGAGTGGGGTAAACCAAGCCCCGGTCCATCGGGTGAGAGAGTGGGGGTATTTACCCGGTGTTTCCCCCGTGCGGTTAAACAAAGAAACGCCGACGCCCCGCGTGTACAATTTCCCGCGTTGACAAAATTGCCCCTCGAGAGGTTTGAAGGTGGTACTGCTGGCTCCTCTGTGGTTGTGTAAATAATCCAGGTGTCTCGCGGTTACTGGTTGTCCTCACCTCTCGTGCACCCACAAACGTTTTTACTTTTTTGCCTTCACCACAGACGTTTATATGACACATTATATGATAAATAGCTGACGCGACGCCACCATCATGCCTCTCTCTCTCTCTCTCTCTCTCTCAAAACGCGTTCACATTGATGGTGGTGGCAATCCCATTCCATGTTCACATCTAGTCATCTGTCTACCTCCACTTATTATCTAATTGATTTAAGAAACAACTACCATAATTTATAAAGGTTTGATCTTTTCAAGCTATAATTCACTACACCTGATTTATGAACAGTACGCTTTTAATGTGGCACAGAAAAAAACCACACAGAGAAAGAGAAAGGGGGAAAAACATCTCAAAATAGGTTTTTTCTTTCGTTTAATGTAACAAAACAACGAGAAAAGTAAACTGTATAAGAATAAATAACGAAAACAAACAAGAAAAAAACAACAGCAACAGCGACAGATGAAAAAGACTTCATTTTGCACGCGCTTTACAGCTTAACACAGATTCTCTTCTTCTTCTTCCATCCCATGTTTATAGCGAGAGACACTCAGAGTCATAAGTCACAATTCAGCCAACAACCCTCTCTCTCTCTCACCGTGCTATCTGTGGTTTCCTAGTGCCCCATCCAAGGTAAACTTGATGTCCTTAGATTTCATCTCCTCCTATTCCTGATTTCTTTGATCTGCTTGTCTGATTGCTCGCAAAATTGGTATGGAAATTTCAAATTCAACAGTTTCCGGTCCAATTTATAGCATTTTCAGGCCTACAGAGAGACCCAATATGGGAATTCAATTTATTTAGTTTCCTTTCTCTATTGCTTTAGATCATCGGGTGTATTATTTGGATTTGAATGAAAGACCTTGATGAGATTAACACAAGTTGGTCTGACTAATAAATGATTATATACTTGGCATTGGCTCGCAACCATAAAGATCCAATCTTGCAGCTCAGTATGTATGTTTCGTGTTAACTTAGGAATGAATCATATTTGGTTTGTACTTGTATTTCAGTGTGTTTATGTGGAGTAGATTTTATCTATTCATTTATTCCTCTTAACTTGTATCAGGAGATTTGGATTTATCATATCTAGTCCGGTTGAATTTCTGTAATTTGGTTGAATTTGCAAATTTGGGAACCATATGTATGTGTATTTGTTTATGAGAGGGTTCTGTTTTTGAAAATGGCAACTTGGTGCAAAATGCTGCTGGTTAGGATTTCAAAAACTATGCCTCAGCTAGGGGAGACAGATATCAGCTTTATTTATTCAAAGAGTACCATGCATCCATCCATCCTTAATCTGATTGAATGTTTGAAATCGTTGGTACGTGTTAAGTATCATCACAGGGGTCCTGTTTTATCAATTGGGTCTTCTGCCACAGCGATCTTCGCCATTCTCCTCTGTTTGTCGTATGTATTTGCTCCTTCTTGCTCTGGCTGGCTGGCTGGTCATTGGTGTTTGTTGCAAATGCTCAAACCATCTTGAGCTTTCGCCTTTTCTTATCTTTAAGGGTATTCTGCTGTGTATCTCAAATATCCATTTCTTGATTTTAATTTGTATTATTCCATTTCAGGCGCTGATTTTACTGCTTTTACTTATATTGATGATGGTGTGCACAAGACTAATATAGCAAGCTTTGTCTTGTGACCACTTAGCGTCTCATATAAAGCATACTTCTTCTATACACAATTGTTTGGGGGATTCTCATCTCTTTTCTTTTCTTTCCATTTTTGGTTTTGGACAGCGTTTTGCATGGTATTCTCATCTACCATCTTGAACTTTTTCTTTTTACTTCTAGTGAATTACGTGTTTATATTGTGTCTTTGTAATTTATGTCTTGAAAACTTATGTATCCACAAAGAATCTCTGCGCAGTTTTCACTCAACCTCTGCCCTTATATTCCCCACTGTACTGATATATAGCAGTTAGTAACATTTAACCAAAAGCAAGTAGCAATACTAAGATACTATGACCATCCTCCATGTGCTTTGTTCTTTGGCATAATTCATTGATCTATGTCCTACCCTGCAGGTTCTTGGAACAAATGGCCTTGGTAACAACTGCTGAAGTTTGCGACGCACACTCGCAGCTAATTGGAAGTGGTGATCTACGGGTGCTTGAGCCAATATTTCAGATATATGGCCGGCGACAGGTCTTCTCTGGACAAATAGTTTCCTTAAAGGTATTTGAAGACAACGTTCTGGTTCGTGGGTTTCTCAAGGAGAAAGGCAATGGCAGAGTTCTTGTTGTGGATGGGGGTGGAAGCAAGCGGTGTGCAATATTGGGGGGCAACCCTGTAGTTCAAGCTCAGAATAATGGATGGGCAGGTATAGTGGTGAATGGCTGTATAAGAGATGTTGATGAGATTAATGGTTGTGACATTGGTGTGAGAGCTCTAGCGTCCCATCCCATGAAAGCCAATAAGAAAGGGATTGGAGAGAAACAGGTACCAATTACCATCGCTGGGACAAGGATCTGCGATGGGGAATGGCTTTATGCAGACACCGATGGAATTCTGATTTCTCGTACCGAGTTATCTGTATAAGAGATGGCTTTAGGAAGGAAAACCGTGGTATACAAGGAGCCTCTTGCATCCAACCTCTCACCTACTACTCATCATGTGATTTATTGTAAGAGAGATGTTATTGTACCATGGTTAAAGGAAGATTTTCTCCTTTGGAAGACAAGTCTTTGCAGCATAAAAATGTATTGTCTTTGTTTGTTTGCTCTGATGTTGTACCTTGTTTGCCCTGCCGGGCTCATTTTCTAACTTTCGATTGTATTAAGCAACATTCCATGATATTAAACTGTTAACTATGCTTTTGGTTTCTCCTTCTCCTTCACATTCCCAATCAGCTTGGTATGGTTTCATTACTACATATGTTTTGTTTGATCATATGTATGTAGGGCCCCTGAATGTTCTTGTTTAAAAAAAACAGGACAAGACCCCAATTGTGAAAATTTAGTTAGAGTTAATCTTGGGCAGATTCTTTCTTAAAAGAACATTTGATCGTCCCAGTAACTTAGTCATATAAATTAACTGAAGGTAACAAGTACATACATAATCTACATGCCCTGCCATCCAGCAAAGCAAAGCTGTCATTATACACAAGCATTCAAGATTCAACTTAAGCCCCAGCTCTCGTAAGCCTTATAAACACACTGATTCCGAGTCCCCAACATCCTCAGCAGCCACACTTGCATCTTCTCTGGTAATACTAATTGTCGAGGCTGCAGATGAGCCAATAATTTCTGCAGCTCCCAAGTCCAAATCCCCATGTTGCAAATACATTGCCTTTCTTTTGCTTCTGCTGCGTTGCCATTTCCTCAACAACTCTTGAACATCCTCACTTTCAACATCTCTAGATGCGGCTTGTGATTCCCTACTACGGCGTCGTCGTGGTCGTGGTCGAGATGTGGCTTGTGATTGTGTCTCGATGTAACTTTGGTCACTGACATTTGCTGCGGCAGTAGCTGTGATCATTGTCATTGGCAGCAAGAGTGGCTTGCAGAAAAGTATGAGAATTATGAGGAACAAAACGTAGATATATAAAGCGGTCCAGACGAAAAAAGTCAACTTCCAACTGCGCACCACATGTTTCGTCCAAGGCAGCTGGGAATTCAATAAAATTTCAGCCTCGTACAACTGGGGAAGATAGGAGGTTCCAGCTCTTGGGAATAAAGTTACTCTTATGGCTTGGGTTCTTGGAAAATGCCCTTCCTTATGCTCGAGTATTTGGATCGTTAACTTCTGGGTTTCTGCAGAGATTCCTAGTAGCAACGGTACGCCCATAAGAAATGTTCGTGAGAGTCTAACCGGGAGGCTCCTAAATCGTAACATACAGGGCTGGCTTGACTTTGCAATCACATCACCATTCACTGATAATAGTTCTGCACTCATCTGATGATCAATATATAATTAACCAATTAAATTGTTATTTAGTAACAAACCTTAATTTCAACCAAATTTATATGTATAAATTAAATTATACATACCTGAAAGACCCCAATCCCCCTATTGAAATCAGATTCAGGCATTAATAGGACCAAAGAAACATAAAAAGTGTGTCCAACTGGAACCCCACCAAAAGCAAAGACAGCCGTTGGATGAGGGTCAGTGTAATCAAAGTGCAACCTGTCTCTCACAAACACAGGCTCCTCCACCCAAAGATTGACCAACCCAACACCCAAAAGAAAAGATAGAATCAAAACCATGACCAAAACCATACAGACATAAGCAGCCCCAAGAAACCCAAAACCAAGCTTCTTGAGGAGGATGGTGCTGCCATGTGTGAGGGTAGAGGGAACCTGGTGGACGGCGGATTCAACGGCGTCTTTGGTCTGCTCGACTTGGTGGTAAGAATCAGAGGCCACAGACAAGAGGGAGAAAATGGGGGCAGACAGAGTGGCCATGCAGTTGTAAATTAAATCTGCTTGAAAAGATACAAGCTTTGGGAACCACTCTGATGGTTTTGGTATCAGATACTCGTCACCGTCATATTGGCCGTATTCTGCTTCATCATTCTCCAATACTGATGTTTCTGGTGGTGGTGGGTTGCTGAAGGTTGATGTGGGCTCAGCAGGTTCCATATCTCTTGAGACTCTAACTCAGAGAGAGAGAGAGAGAGAGAGAGAGAGAGAGAGAGGAGGTGCTTGCATATGTTAATTGAGTGTCAGTGTTGTAGCTAGCTGGTTAACACAGCATAGCAAGAGGGAGCTCCACCTGTACAGTGTAATGCTGCATGAAAGGAAAATATGAGACGTGGTAGCGCTGCTGTTTGACAAGTTGACATCTGTTCTGTTGTTTGTCCAGCTGCACATCACCATCATCAAATCAGATTTCTTCTTCTTGTTTTTGTTTTGCTTTAAAGAAAAAAATAGGCTTTGAGCTTTTTCTGTTCGTTGTTGATATTTGGACTCTGAAACATGTTTGGCCCATTGATTGATTGAACCCCCAAATTGGGCTGGGGTTTGAATATCAATATACGGTCTTCTGACTCTTCACCAAGCCGAACAGAGGATGGATGCCTAAAGGAAAGGAAAGGGAGAGAATAAAAAGAAACTTGCACGAGTCTAATGCAGAAGCAAAAACCCCAACAACCCCAATCCTCCTAATTGATCGTATTTCACAAACCCCTTAGAATTACAAAAACCAAGCACATGACATGCATATCACTGATAAAGCAAAGCCACACCCTTTTGTCCCTTAAAACTGTCCATGCCTCTATCCTCAGAACCCACCATCACCTCAATCTCTTTCTCTGCACCAACCTCATTGCCCACTATGCCTCTTTGGGCTCAACCTCTCACGCCTATACCCTCTTCTCTGCCTTCTCTTCTTCCTCGTCCTCCTCTGACGTTTTTCTTTGGAATGTGATGATTAGAGGCTTTGTTGACAATGGCCTATATCACAAAGCCATTGCTCTGTACAGTAAGATGTGGGAATTGGGTACTCAACCTGATCACTTTACATTCCCTTTTGTGCTTAAGGCTTGTGGGTACGTTTGTGGTGATAGATTGGGTGTAAAGGTTCATGGGGATGTGATTCAATGTGGTTGTGCATCGGATTTGTTTGTGGGTAATTCACTTATTGGCTTGTATGGAAAATTTGGGCAAGTTGAGACTGCAAGAAAGGTGTTTGATAAAATGCCCGACAGGAATGTGGTTTCTTGGAGTTCGATGATTGGTGCGTACTCGCAAATTGGGTGTTTCGAGCACGGGTGGTTTTTGTTTGCAATGATGTTGAATGAGGGTATTAGACCCAACAGGGCTGCCATTTTGAATGTGATGGCGTGTGTTTCTAGAGAGAATCAGGCTGATGAGGTTTGTAGAGTTGTGGTAGCTAATGGACTTGATTTGGACCGTTCAATTCAAACTGCTGCCATGCAAATGTACGCACGGTGCAGAAGAATTGATGTTGCTCGGGGCTTCTTTGATAAAATCAGTGATAAGGACTTGGTGTCTTGGGCATCCATGATTGAAGCTTATGCGCAAGTTGATTTGCCTCTTGAAGCCTTGGAGCTCTTTAAAGAGATGAGAGTGCAAGGGATTCTCCCTGATTTGGTGGCGCTTCTAAGCGTGATTCGCGCTTGTTCAAATTTAGCATCGTTTCAGCAAGCGCGCTTAATTCATGGACATGCTATTCGTTGCTTTTTCAAGAACCACATTGCGCTTGAAACTTCTGTAGTTGATTTATATGTAAAATGTGGAAGCTTGGTATATGCTAGAAGGGTTTTTGATGAGATGCGAGAAAGAAATATAATCTCATGGAGCACCATGATTTCAGGATATGGGATGCACGGTCATGGAAGAGAAGCTGTTAACCTATTTAATCAGATGAAGGCTCTTACAAAACCAGACTACATTGCATTCCTATCAGTGCTGTCAGCCTGCAGTCATGGTGGGTTGATTGCCGAAGGATGGGACTGCTTTAATTCCATGAGTAGGGATTTTCAGGTAACACCAAGAGCGGAACACTATGCATGTATGGTTGATCTTTTGGGTCGATCTGGTAGACTGAAAGAAGCGTTTGAGTTCATTGAAAGAATGCCAGTAAGGCCAGATGCTGGTGTTTGGGGATCACTGCTTGGGGCATGTAGAATTTATTCAAATATAGAACTTGCTAAAATTGCTGCAAGACAATTATTTGAGTTGGATGGGGAGAACCCAGGTCGATATGTTCTCATGTCCAATATTTATGCATCTTCTGGAAAACAGAAAGATGCTGATAAGATTAGAGATTTGATGAAACAAAGAGGGGTGAAGAAAGTAGCTGGTCACACAAGCATAGAGATAAAAAACAAGGTCTATACATTTGTGGCTGGAGATAAGTCGCATACTCAAACTGATTTAATCTATTCAGAGTTGGAGAAAGTGATCAATAGGATTCGAGAGGAAGGGTACAAGCCGGATTTGAACTTTGCATTGCATGATGTGGAGGAAGAGATGAAGGAGAAAATGTTGTATGCGCATAGTGAGAAGCTTGCGATAGTTTTTGGACTGTTGAATTCAGGACCAGAAAGTGTTATTAGAATAAAGAAGAATCTGAGAGTTTGTGGGGATTGCCATACAGCTTCCAAGTTGATCTCTAAGGTTAGAGGAAGGGAAATTGTAATGAGAGATGCTCACAGATTCCACCATTTCAAGGGTGGTGCATGTTCTTGTGGGGATTATTGGTGAACAGTGAGAGTTGTTTTAATTGCTAGAAATAATGATCCTAGAAAGAAAGCAAGGGGAAAGTGGATGGCTTATGAGATTATGGTTTAAGGAGGGAAAGGTTCAGAGAATCAAAGGTAGGTGCAGTGAGCAAATTTTTGGGTATACTTGTGTTTCTTTCTTCTTTTACATTGGATTGGAAGTTTTAGGAAATTGTTGTATAGATAGTTGGGAAGTAAATGCTAATACAGAGCCGTTGGTAATCAATAGCATCCTAATAATGAGGAATCCATTAATTACATTGACTTATGAGATTGCAAGTCTAGCACATTTGAATTCAAACCAAACCAAATAGTTAATGTGGCTGGTAGATAGTAAAAGTTAAATTCCATATTTACAGGCTTACAGCACAGCAGGGCAGTCAATTATAGGGACTAGGGTAGGTATTTTGTATATGTTCGTACATGTTCTCTCTTCTTTTTTTTGGGTCAAGTCTAAGTCTAAGTCTAACTTCTAAGGAATTGTACAAAATGTTGGTTCTCGTTTAATAACAAAAAGGCCATGTTACTTACTACAAACAACAAGTATTTCTTACCTTATAATAAGCTCTAACATTTTTCACGTGTCATATGGTTTAGAGTTGAATGGCAGCCACGTGGCTCCTCTAACCGCATATTGTTTAGATTATACAAAGCTAACCTCCACCTCAAGATTTGCGGCTAGCCATTAGCAAACCAAATCCCACGCTTAAGTCCCCAACTCTCCAACACAACCTAATTAAATAAATAAATTCCCAACTTATGAAGATAGAATTAAACTAAGGACAATGCTTGGCTCCTGATATAGGAGCCATTCCTCCTACAAACACACGTGTTATTGTTGTTGTTGTTTTTTTTTTCCCAACTCCTTTAACTCAAGTCTTTTGCTGATTTTTTTTTAACTTCGGTGAGTGAAGGAGAAAGAGACGAAGGGGGGAGGGTGACTTGCAGGTTTTTTTCTTTTTGAAAAAAAAAGATTTTTCATGGTTGTTGAAGGGGGGGGGGGGGGGGGGGGGGGGGGAGGGGGGGGAAGCTTACATGATAAATAGAGGTGAAACCAAAAAATTTGCTGGTGCCGTTTGGTGGGCTCCTTATAGGTTCAGTGGTTTTTGAATTTTCTTGATGGGTTATGAGAAGGGGGGGGGGGGGGGGGGGGGGGGGGTGGGTGGAATGCTAATGATAGATGAATAAGATTCAAACCAACATATATGAGATGATGAAAATTAAAACAGATAATTATTATTGAGAGGTTTTTGGAGAGGGCGAGGTTGGTGATGAGGGTGGATTCGAGTACGGAAAATGAACCAAGTAAAATGGATTAGCTATATTTGGTAAGAGGATAGAGACACATGAAATACTTGGCAATTATTGCTTCATCAATTCTTGTCTAAGAAGATGAAATTAGATCAGGTTTTAACTTAAATAGAGTTTTATACTTTGAAGAAGAATTCTAAATTACTTTTTAAACACAAACTTAAATAGGGGGTGAAATTAGAAACCAATATGATAATAATAATAATAATAATAATAATAATAATAATAATAATAATAATAATAATGAAAAATTATAGAAGAAACAAACTTTATCTAGATTTATGTAAGACATTGAAATGAAATGAACACGTATTTGGAGTTTGTTTAAGTTCTTGGTTGCTATCCATCCATGCGATTTTAATCAAGATATAAGAGGAGGAGGAGGAGGAGGAGGAGACGAGGAGAGGCAGTAGAAGCAGGAAGGAGGTTTTTTTTGGTGTCCACATCATCAGCCAGCCAGCCAGCCAGCCAGAACGAATACAGATTATTTCGTGGGTCCCACACTCGAAATTGTTCTTGGTTTAAGAGTGACTGATCCCCCCTCACTCTTTTCTTCGGGCAAACCGGCAAAGGCACTTCTTCTTCTTCTTCTTCTTCTTCTTCTTCTCTCCTCTCCTCTCCTCTCCTCCTCCTGCAACAAAAACAACTGAACCCAACTCTCTCTCTCTCTCTCTCTCAAAATCCAAACCATATCTTCTTGGGAACCTCTGAAAACACTTAATTGTTTGTACCATAATACACATTGAAACTTGAAAGCCTTTTCATTTCCTCAAATTCTTTTCATTTCATTCAATAGAATAACAAAAAAGGTTTCAGCTCCAGAATTACTCAAAGAGGAGCTGAAACCAAACCAAAGCTAGGGTTTTTACAATTCTTACACTTAGAGAGAGGCAGACAGTCACACCCTTCTTGTCTCTCTAACAGGGAATTATTAAACCAACAGACGAAGAGAGCATAAAGATGGGATTTTTAAGGACCATGGGCCAAGAAGACGACGCCGTTGCGGAGAACAAAACCAAAGGTTGTGGACCAGGTGCTAACACCATTAGTATAGCAGAGAGGAGAGCAGCCAAGTGTGGATTCAATGCGGAGAGGATCAATACGGCGCGTTTTAGGACAACAAGCCCTTTGCCTTCGCCGGCCGCGGCTGCCAGGTCCCCCTGCCTCACTATTCCACCTGGTATCAGCCCCACGGCTTTGCTCGACTCCCCCATGATGCTCCCCAATTCTCAGGTTTTTTTTCTTTCTTTTTCTTCTCGTTTGGGGTTTTCTTCTTTTTGGTAATTTTGATGCAGTTCTTTTGCTGTTGTAAATTTTGGGGTTTGAATCGAGCTAAATGTGTGAGATTCTGTCTGGTCTTTGTTTGGTGATTTTCTGATCAACGAAACGTATAATTTTGTATTTTTGGGTTTCTCAACCTCAACATGTGAATTTTATGGGTTTTGTTGGAAATTGTTAATGCAATTGGTAGTAGGGTAGAAGTAAAAGCGAAAAAAAAAATGTAATTTACTTCTATTTAGTACTTTGCTGCTACTCTTTAATTATTATTAACTGACATTCCTCATGTTCGGTACGCTAGTTCTCTGAGAGTGTGTTCTCAACATAATATGTTCTTTTTAAGAGAGAAAAGTAAAACATCTGAATTTGTGATTATGCACTTCCAGATCCACTTTTTGTATAACAGTCTCTGCTTTGAAATTTCTTGGTTTAAACTGAGGTTTGTTAAGGGACTGGCAGCTGAACTAAAGGACAATCACCATAACCAAGAAGGCAAACGAACATTGTGGACATTGATAGTTACAAAGTAGACAAAAGAAATTTAATTTTTTTGGTGTGGGAGTGAAGTTAATTATGGAAAGTCTTAAATTATGTCTAGTAATTCCTGCTTGATGCTGTTTGATATGTGATCTTCAACTCTTATATTCTTCCAGGCGCTCCCATCTCCAACCACTGGAACTTTTCCGTTGCTTCCTCCCAATGATGACAGTTCAGTGCTGAAATCTGGAACTCATGAAGATGGTCACAGGGGGAATGATTTTGGTTCATCCTTCACATTCAAGAGACAAGGCGATCCCAAATATCTGCTAGGCTATTCTAGTTTCGAAAATCAGGTAATGGTTACATGGCATGTTTCTTTCGTCCGAAAATAATTAGGGATTAGATTCCTCAACTTAATGTTTTGGAACTCAGTAGTATTAAACTCTTAAGCTGGGGAGAGGTTTTTAAGCTTCTTTTTTGATCTAATTACTTCTTCCAAATGTGGCAACACAAGATATTGGTATTTTAATTACTAACCTAGTGATTATGTTATAACTTATATCTAAATTTTCAATTGTAACCACGAAAAACCTTAAAACAGAATCTCCTCGTAATCTCTAGCTGTAATTTTATACATAGTTGTTGGAAACAACTTTGTATGGTTCTTCGATACACATGAGTCCGCATATCTTCAAAGCATGAATGTCCAAAGGTACTTTGTTTAAACCAACATGTTAATGGTCTCTGTGTAGATTTTGAGAAGTTGCTATAGGGATTAGCTGCTAAATTCTGAACTTAACAGTAATTTATTTATGATTTTTATGTGAGATTGTGTTTGGATTAATTTCTTTCCATTGTTCCTCAGGGATCTACTGTTGACTACCAATCTCTGGTTTTGGAGCAACAACCAATAAATTTTGAATTCCCAATGGAGTTTCCGGAAGAAGCTAATGCAAAGAACTATGCTGTGGATCCATCCGCCCATGTTAAAAACTTAAACAGTGGGATTCTGAATGCCAACTGCATAGATTTGCAAAGGTCTAATTCAAGCGCAGCTAGTGAACAAAATTCTCTTCCCAAAGAACAGATTCATGGAGAGGACGTTGGGAGCCACCCAAATTTGGAAGGAGAGCATAGAGGGTCATACGCATCTGCGGGAATGGTCAGGACTTCAGAAGATGGATATAATTGGAGGAAGTATGGGCAGAAACAGGTCAAAGGCAGTGAATATCCAAGGAGCTATTATAAATGCACGCATCCAAATTGTCAGGTGAAGAAAAAGGTGGAACGATCCTTTGATGGTCAAATAACAGAAATCATCTACAAGGGATCTCCTCATAATCATGCAATGCCTCAGCCTAATCGTCGAGCTGGAGCATCACTTGGATCATCATTTTCATTTGATGAGACATCAGAGATGTGTGAAGGAAGTAGGGCCTCTGTCAAAGTTGAAGGTGGGTCAGTTTGGACAAATATTCAGTCCGGTAAGGATATAAAAACTGGTTATGATGGGAGGGCTGAAGGTCTGGAAAGGACATCCTCAACATCTGTTGTTACCGACCTTTCTGATCCATTATCAACTACCCAAGGGAAATCCATGAGTATCTTTGAATCAGCAGAAACTCCGGAGTTTTCATCCACACTTGCTAGTCATGATGATGATGATCGGGCCACCCAAGGAAGCATATCACTTGGAGATGATGCAGATGATGAAGAGTCTGATTCAAAAAGAAGGTATGCCATTTTCTGTATATCTTACAGGTGTCTATTTCCAGGCCACCATGACTAACCAGGATATATTTTCCTGCATGGATTTTCCCTTCCAGGAAGAAAGAGAGCTGCTTGATTGAACCAAGTTTAGCATCCAGGGCTGTCCGTGAACCAAGAGTAGTTGTCCAAATTGAGAGTGAAGTCGACATACTTGATGATGGCTATCGTTGGCGGAAGTATGGGCAAAAAGTTGTCAAAGGAAATCCAAATCCTAGGTATGCTCTCTCTCTCTCTCTCTCTCTCTCTCTCTCTCTCTCTCTTCGTAGTGGTTGGACTACTGTGTGGATTTCTACTGAGTTATGACCATAGAAGAGTTCAGGAAAAAAAAAATAGAAAAAGAAACAGAGGATAGCATTTCTTGGTCTAGTGTATTTCTTCAAATAAGAGTAAAGCTCATATTCCTTATTTTCACAATTTAGGTTGCATAAAATCATTTGGCTATACTGGGGTATGTTCAGTTCTCATGATGGCTGGATAGGGCTTGTGCTTCCAATCATAAATATGTGTGCAATTAATCTTTCTACTTATTCTCTAACTTATAGGAGCTACTACAAATGTACTAGTGCGGGCTGTTTAGTAAGGAAGCATGTGGAAAGGGCCTCCCACAATCTGAAATTCGTAATTACAACATATGAGGGAAAACACAACCATGAAGTGCCTGCAGCGAGAAACAGTAATCACATAAATTCAAATGGTGGCAATGCACATCCATCTATTGCCAATGCTCAGCCAGCTCTTGCATTACCCAGGAGTAGCAATATTGCAAAGCCTGAGACACAAGTACAAGATCTTGCACCTCATTTTGATAGAAAACCGGAGTTCCATGAAGAATACCTGAGATCTAGTTTTCTTGGGAATTTCAATAATGACTTGAAATTTGGAGTTCCCTCCATTTACCAAATGAAATATCCGCCTATGCAAAATACCATGCCATATAGCTCGTTTGGACTACATGCTAATCACGGTGTGACCCATCAGGCTGGTTCTGTTGTCCCAGACTTCCCAATTTCACTGCCTTTAAACCTTCCCCCATCTGGGAATCTCCCTCTCTCTGGTTTTGATTTCAACAATGGAAAACCAATTTGTCCAGTACAGCCTTATTTTTCAGGACAGCAGCTGCAGGAGGATGATATAAGGTACCTAAAGCCTAAACAAGAGCAGAAGGATGATAACCTTTATGATGCCTGTTTGCCTATCATTGACCAGGCAAATGCATCATTGTCATCATCATCATCATCACTTTTATATCAAAGGATCATGGGAGGTTATCCATCATAAAAATTTTGTTTTTGCTTCTAAAGCAGTCATCAATCGTACTAGTCATCCA
Source organism: Prunus fruticosa (assembly GCA_018703695.1). NCBI lineage: Eukaryota > Viridiplantae > Streptophyta > Magnoliopsida > Rosales > Rosaceae > Prunus > Prunus fruticosa. The sequence goes on along the minus strand of CM031922.1, from coordinate 46,573,545 downwards.
GTTTTGTTTTCTTTGAAATTTTTATTGTGATAGTTGTTTCTTCTCGTTTTCTATTAAACATCTGATAAAAATCCTATACAAATTTCATACAAGGGTTTACTGTTTTTTTCATCAACTTTTATCTGTAGGAACAAATACATCCATAGACTTTTATCTGTTGCCACTCTCTCTGTTCTTCTCTCTCTCTCTCTCGTGGTGCGCATGTTTTGCTTTATTGCCATTGACAGATATCTTGGAACCCTAGATGTAATATATGCCAGTTTATGACTCAGGACTAATAGAATTAAAACTGATATTTCCCATGCCCCAAACCCTTCAAACACATAACTTGGTGTACAACGATAAAAGACGAAACTGGTTACGGATACAGCATTTCGCATACGCCATAACATAAATCCCATATAGTTAACAAGGGGGAATCTAACATTATGGAGACTAAATTCAAGCCAGATTCTCAAATGATGAATGAATCTGAAACTGGTAAAAGAAAGGGGTTTGAATTGGAAATTGATGAACTGCCCATGCCAAAACCAGTTTAGTGAATTGACACAAACACAGAACTTGTAAAATAAATCAAAATCAGGTATAGGTTTCTTTGGACAAATAAAAGACCCTTCTTTTAACCCACCATCGGCTATTCATTAATAATCAAGATCAATAACATCAGGAAAGAAAATGATTTAAAGCACATTCCATAAACCACTCAATTCTGAAACATTGATCATCTTGATGACCTTAGGCATAGAAGAAACTAATATACATCACATAAAATTCCAAAATTAACCAATACCCATAAAGCACTGCCAACCAAAACAAGCATGGCTCTGACTCCGACCCTCTTACCCAATCTAGTAAACCTACCACTACCCGCGAAAGCACCAGAAGCCCGTTCCTTTGGTTGATTTGATTTGACTTTTGACTGGAATTCACTTCTTGAGACTGCCGCGAACGCCAGGTCGTGGCTTGTTAGCGTCCTTGGAGGGTTCTGCGACTGGGGTGCTGGTGCTGGTGCTGGCATGGCGATTCACAATCTTCTCCTCCTCAAAAGGGATCTTTGGATGTCGAGCTTCATGGTGAATCTGCATCGACTTCACGTCCGGTGCCGTAATCTTGCAGTGCGGGCACTCCATCTTGGCGTGCCCTCCCTTCTCTTTTCCGGTCCGGTCAGCGATTCCAGCTTTGCCGCCTCCGCGGTTGGTGGTCGCGGCGTCGATCTTGGCCGCGATCTCCTTGGCTGTGTGCTTCTTCGGCTTGGCTTTGCCTGTCATCTTTGACGACCAGTTTGATCTCAAGAGAAAGGATTTGGTCGGGTGAGGTGAATTAAACACAGGAAACCCTAACTCTAACACTGGAGGGAAAGATATTGAGAGAGTGCGTGCGTGGGTGCGAGAGTGTATTATTCCCATATATATATATAGGGTTTACCTGTCTTTCATTATGACTTGGTGTGGTAAAGGATGTTTGTGAGCTCGGTGACGTGTGGAGCTCTCATTGGATTATGAATTTGGGATCAACTGGGTTTGGGTCTTTTCTTTCCCTGGGTCGACCAAAAAAAGACCAATTGGTCAAACTGTTAAGGTAGGTAAGCCCAAACAAAACTACACATGCATTAACAAGTGGAGTCATTCTATAGTGAGGGCGGACCTTTGGTGAGTTCCTATCTCTCTTAATCGTTGGATCAGACTAACTAATTTGATTTAACGGCTAACCAATTTGATCTAATGCTTAAGAGGTAGGGTCTTACTTAAGAGCCATATATAAGGCCCTCACTATAAAATTCTTGTTAACGAGTGAAAGAGAGTGGATGATCGATTTTAAGCCATTCTTGATCATTTTAACTTGCCGATTTCGAGCTTTTTTCTTTGAATTCCTCTGCTGTTACTAACAAGAGATAACCATTTTTACCCCATTAGAAAACAACATTTTTTATAGGCTTATTTCCTCTAGTGCCCCTTGAAACTTGGGTCAAATCTCACTTTACCCCCCAAAGTTAAAATTGCCCACTTTCATTGCTTGACCAAGGTTTGGTAATCCACTTTGCCCCCTGCCGTCAACTCCATTCAAACTCTATTAAATCTAATGACATGGCAGGAGTGTTTTTGTAATTTTGTATATAATTAAAAATTAAAATAAATTTAAAAAATACCACTGTCACGTCATCAAAATTAACAGAGTTTTGGATGGAGTTAACAGCATGGGGCAAAATGGGTCACCAAACCTCCTAATTAAGGGATGAAAGTGGGCCATTTTAAATTTGGGGGTAAAGTGAGATTTAATCAAAGTTTCAGGGGCATTAGTGTAATTAAGCATTTTTTATATTACCGAAACCCGTTCCCCTAATTAGAAGTTAAACATGTTATGATAAGCAAAAAGCTTGAAAAGATAAAAGTGATAAACACGGTATCTATATAACACACAATATTACGGTAGAATAAGTCCAAACTTTATGAATATCTTTGGAATTATGAACATTCAACAATAATGCTTTATCCCTTGAAATAAAAAACAAGAGACAGAGACAGAGACCTTGAAATGAAATTCCCAAAGTATCAAAGATACCGTCTTTTATCAACAGAGAGAAGAGAATAACCTAAACTGTTGTAGTACAGACAGAGCATTACGAAACTGCACAGAAAAATTGGTCTGTAGTCTGCACTGGACTGGACCAATTGCCACCATATTTCCCAAACAAATAATGGAGATACCATGGAAGACGAAAAAGAAGAAAGTGTTGAATGGATTTTTTTACCAGAAGCTGTGTGTGAGTGGGGATAACTGTGGGCGGATATTTTACGCCACAAACAGAAACAGGGGTCTAAGTGAGTGACTAATAGCAAAGCCAGAAAGACAAGGAAAAAGAGAAGGGCCCTCCAAGCTATATGTTAAACTTTCATGGTTTGCGGCTTCTGTAAATTGTCTTCTCTGTATAACAACCGCCTCTTGTTGGAACCATAACCTTGATACTGGTAGATAATGCTGTAAAGGCACTGCCTCAGGAGCAATGTGTCAAATCCTTCTAAAAACCTCAAATCTGTTGCCCTAGACTTCACGCCAGCAAATCGCTGGTACTCCTCAAACACAGAAGACAAACACCAATTCTGAAATTTTCGTAGGCAACCAACAAGGCAGCCCGTCCGATGCTGTAAAACCAAAATTACAAAACAGAAGGTGAGAACTCCCATAATCCAAAATCCAAGCGTTAATATGATACTACTACGAATATGTTATGTGTTGTTGTTATATTTGAGAACTCCCATTCAAAAACGACCCCTGGCTGAAACCTAGAAACACAGAGAAACTATCTGCTAAGAAAGGAGAAAGTCTTCAAATAATGATCTCTCCCTGACAACAAATGCATCAAATAGTACGTATGACATTCAGTTAGCTGAACTTCAGCATGCTAAGCAGCAGAGCCCAACCCCTACCCGTTTCAGGAAATGATAGAGACTAATCTTTAAAAGACGAACCCAATTTGCTTAGACATGCTACTATAATATTAACAGTGGTCAATGATCAGAATTAAATGTTTACATTGTTTGCATAAAGAAAATCCAATTCATTCTAGAAAATATAATCTCAAACCATATTGCAAGGTAATGTACTCTAAATTATGTTCCTTGAAAAATTTCTTTTGATTCATTGAACAATGAAACGGATGCTGAAATGACAGATGAAGAAACATGATTTGCAATCATGACAGCATTTTGTTTATTGAAAAAAAAAACGACATATGATATGAATGGCATTAGTTGGATGATAATGTCACCAACAGCCATTCCTATGCTAGGTAGCAGTAAAACAAAATATAGGAATGGCTGAGAATATTAAAAAGAGCTTAAAAAATTTACCTTTCCACGCTTGCAATGGATTAAAACTGGATGATTTCTCACATCTAGAAACACAAAAGTTTTCATGTTAGAAACTAAGAAAATACAAGCTAACGTTAAAATTAAAGGCAGAACTGTCATATTAGTCCAGTACCAATCAAGACTTTCAGAGCCTCCAAGATGGTATCGTTAAGAATAGATACAGAAGGCTCCTGCATATAAAATGGTCATAAACCTATCAACACATTATACATAGCTCATATTCCATCAAATGTCTTTCAATGAACGTGTAAAACTGCATTTCAGACATTTACAAGCACGGATGTGCACATGCAATCAATTAAGCATATACTAATAGCAAGTAAATAGAACTTATGGATCTCACAAGAAGATGTAAACTGAAAAATTTTAGCAAAGAAAAGCACAGAGAGAGAATATTACCGTCTTCCCCTCAATTCCAAATTGGAGGAGCTGAATATTCTGAGAGCGAAGAAACTCCAAATTCTCCTCTGGATAAGGCTCAGGACACAAATATCTGCTCCAAATCCCAAAATAAACCAATTTATTATGTTCTGTTTAGTTACCAGGAAATTCACGACAGTCCTTTTAGAAAATAAATTACTTTTCTTTCGATTTGATGATAAGTGAAGATGAGGGTGACCTGAAAACAACTCTGAATTAGTTTCTTGCTCTTGTTTCCCTCAATTTCCTAACCTAAGCAATCAAACAAATTCTTGAAAAGAATTACGAACGCTAATCAGATTCTTGAATGCAATAATACTTAGTTCACACTAAAACTTAGACATAAAGATTGAAAAAGATTTCTTGTGTTATCTTTTCCTTCCTTTCTCACGTCATCCTATAGTATTTTCCCTGACTTTCTCAGCTACCAAAAACCTCACCCAACCACACGCACATAGATACATAGATACATAGATACATAGATACATAGATGCATTGTGTGTGTGCGTGTGTAAAAATGAAGACTTACATGATGGATCGGAGATTAAGGGATCGGAGGAAAGGAAAATTGGATGGTTGCGGGAAACCAGATCTGAAAATGGCGTCCTCGACCATGGAGAAATTGGTGGGAGGCTCCAAAACGTCGTCGTGGTCGTTGTTGATGTTGTGGTTCTTCTGTGGGTCCATCCCTCTCTTTGTTCCTCTCTGTTTTGGTAGTGGGGGTTGTATATATGCAGACATAGAGGCAGAAGCAGAGAATAGAGAATGCAGCGTAAAGAGGTTTGGTAATAGTAATACGAACGAGAGAAGAGGAGGAGTTGATGGTTTGGTTTAGGTGGGGAAGGAGGGAGACTAGGAGAGAAACATACGATACGACGCCGTTGGAGGGGGCGGGGGTTTCTCAGGTTTCGTGTTGTGTTGTGTTCTTTTCTTTTCTTTTCTTTTTTCAGAGGCGGGGTCGGGGTGTTTGTTTGTTATGATTATGAAAAAGGAGGAGGAGGAAGGGAAACGTGAAAGTGATTTGGGTTGTTTTGGGATTGGGAGTTGGATTTGGATTCAAAAGAGTTCGTCCGAGGTTCTTGTGGGGACTTGTCCCCTCATTATCCACATTTATAAACAAATAAACATTTTGTACTTTTCTCTTGCTCATTTGATTCCTCGTTGTTTTGTTGTTTTTAGTAAACCCACAATTTTGTGAGGGTTTTGGTTACTTACAAGTTACAACAATTGATATGACTTTTATTAAATTTTGACCAGGATTATAACATTCATATGGGAATATTCTGTGTGCGCCATCAAACTGAGTCATACTCGTATAATATGGGGGAAGAATTGAGATTCATTGGATTTCTTGGTCGCCTATAAGTTATAACTAAAAACTAACGGGGTTTGATTCAAAGTTTTGAATTGAACCCATCTACACTACAAGTCTACATCTACATATGACTTGTCAACTCACATTCAATTATTCAACTAAGTTGGTTGGAATTGGTCTCTTTTTTCAGCGAGGGAAGCTTCTCAGAACTATCATCGATCTCTTTTCATACGCAAGTCTGTGGGTCAAAGCCCAAATTGCCAAATTGCCAACTAAAATGGTCCAACCCATTCCAACTTCTAACCCATTCTAAGTTCTAAGTTGTAACCCAACACAAAAACCAAGGACAAAAGAATGACATTTCATGTCCAACCACATAAAATAAAATCTAAAATAAAGGTAAAATGAAGAGATTAGTTTAGTTGGATAAAGGGATAAGGTTTTAGTTCCACCTCATCCAATGGAATCAGAGGGTTCTCTGAGCACCACAAGACAACATCCTTGACGCTTGCCTGCCTGCCTGCCTGCCGATGCAAAACTCAAAATATTACTTGTTCACTCTCCTACCCACCAATATTTGCTTGTCTTTGGACCAAAGCAAAGTCATGGCCTCTGCTTCACCAATGGCTAGCCAGCTCAAATCCAACTTCACCTCCCCAGTCACTCGAGCTGCTTTGGTTTCACCTAAAGGCCTCTCTGCCTCTCCCCTAAGCCTCTTCCCTTCTAAAAGACTCTCTTCCTTCACCATCAAGGCCGTCCAATCTGACAAGGTAATTTACTTCTTTCTTCTTTATCTTCTTTACACTTTGTATTTGTAAATGATACTTTACTTCTTCTTCTACATCATTTTAACTTTGATGTGTATGCATTGCCATTTGCATATGATATTATAATGTGTTGCACTTGCAGCCAACTTTCCAAGTGATTCAGCCCATCAACGGTGATCCCTTCATTGGAAGCCTGGAGACTCCGGTCACATCAAGCCCATTGATTGCCTGGTACTTGTCCAACCTCCCAGCCTACAGGACTGCTGTTAGCCCACTTCTCAGGGGTATTGAGGTGGGCCTGGCTCATGGGTTCTTGCTGGTGGGGCCATTCGTCAAGGCTGGTCCATTGAGGAACACACCCTATGCTGGGGGAGCTGGTTCCTTAGCTGCTGCGGGTCTTGTGGTCATATTGAGCCTTTGCTTGACAATCTATGGAATTTCATCCTTCAAGGAAGGAGACCCATCCACAGCTCCTGCTTTGACCCTAACTGGCCGGAAAAAGGAGCCCGACCAGCTTCAAACCGCGGAGGGATGGGCCAAATTCACCGGCGGCTTCTTCTTTGGAGGCATTTCAGGTGTTACTTGGGCCTACTTCCTCCTCTATGTTGTAAACCTTCCTTACTACGTCAAGTAGGTAGGTTTGCTTATTCTATTTGCTTCAAACTGTAATGACTCATGTAATGAATGATGGATGCTATATTGGTTGTGAAGATCTATCTATATTCTTTTCTCTCTCTCGCTCACAACTACTCACACTCGTCTTCAACTTACCATTTTAATTACTTGTCAGCTAAGATAAATCATCTATTAGATTATTATGAATCTTGGAAACTCTGTTGTTGATCATTACAAATTTAAAGCCAATTGCAATTTGCATGTATGTATAAATTCATAATTGTATTAAGTGCCAAGTATGTATGTGTGTATGAGATGCCATATAATTACAAAGCCATACGTAGTAGTCTTCATCACTCATTACACCATTAAAAAGCTTCAGAAAACCATAATGGAAATGTACGTACAGCCTACCATAATGGAAATGTACGTACAGGGGGAGGGGGGAGATATAGAATTCCGATTTGGATTTGGATTTGGCAATGACAATGATTTAGAGTCTTAAATATAATCACATCCTCAGTCCACCAATCTCTTTTAGACGATTTAAGAGGAAGAGCCGTTAACAAGAGGAACTGCAACATCCGCTTGGGAAGGCATGGATAGCTCAAATTGGCTCCAAGAAACAGGGGAAACAGAGAGCAGATCAGGAGATATGAGATTATCCCATCCCATAATGGGGTCAGTCGTTGCAGATGCAGCAGAAGCAGAACCATCCCAGCCTATGTGTGTCACATGCTTCACATCTGTGGGACCCCCTATTTCCATATCCATTTCCATTACTTCTTCCATATCATCATCCTTGTACACTATCAAGGAAATGAAATGGGCACGAGAGCAGTAAGTAGAGATAATTAACAAGCAAATGATAACTGCCAAATCAAATCACCAATTTGTTGAGAGACTTACCAAATATCTGAGAGAAATTCTTGAATCCCTTGAAGAGCCTGTGAATACCACTGGTAGATATGTTTGGTTTGGGAAGGGACAAGGATCTAAATGAGTTCTTCGTGCTTTCACCTGATAAGCTATCTTCTTCCTCATCTTCATCTCCTACTTCTTTAGGTCCTTCACCAGACCATTGAGAAAAGAAAGAAGAGATAAGCTAGCTGATTAGAGAGAGAAACACTGGATGTGTGAGTTATATATATGTGTGTGTGTGTGTGTGTGTGTGTGTGTGTGTGTGTGTGTGTGTGGAGAGAGAGAGAGAGAGAGAGAGAGTTTGAGACAAACTTATTGGAGATGGAATTGTGTCTGATTTTGATCTTCTGGGCGGTTGTACACCAACAGCAACGCTAGACTCAGAAACACAACCAAATGTGAAAGGAAGAAGAACCAGTCTTTCCATTCGTTCTCTCATATTTCCATTAAACAGCGGAAGAGAGAGAGAGAGGGAGAGGGAGAGGGAGAGAGAGAGAGCAATGTGGAGAACGGGTGGTTGGGGAAGTGCAACGTTCGGAGTGGGAATGGCTTGTTCTAATAGTATGCAGGTTGGCTTTGTTATCAAGTTTCAATAATTTTACGTATAAAAAAGTGAAGTTACGTATGCAAGTCTGTTTGGTAGAGATGGAGGGATTAACAAATTAGTGTTTGCAAAACTCCAAGTGATGGCTATGTTTGGACGTGAAATAAACATTAATAAGGTTTCGGTTGACAAGTTTAACCTAAACAACCCATTCCCAATATATATATATATGATATATTATAAACACAAGTAGAGTAGAAACAATGACATAACATAAACCACTTTTCTATTGAAGATTCTAAAGTGGGTCGGGTTCTCCACTTCACTTACCTCTCTTATACAATAAGCCACCAATTTCCACATCTCTCTTCTTTTCTTTTCTTTTCTTTTCTTTCCTTTACTTAATTTGGACTCTACCTTCAAGTAGTGCATACGAAGCCATCTTTCTTGGTTACAATCAATCTCATGGCTAGGAGCTTGGAGGAAGACCAATTGCGGTATTTCTTAGAAGCAGGGCATATATGATTGATTGGAGGAATGGAAAAACAGAGTCGTTGAGTGAAGAAAGCTACAGTTGTGTTGTGTCACCTACCGTAAAGGGATAAATTACCCTTATACCTTATGTCCCTCTGCCTGTGGTTGCAACATGAACAGCAATCAACAAACTCTGAGGCTGACTCCAGCTTCGTTCATAACAGGCTCCTTCAACATGATACTACTTTATCACCATTCTATTTTCAGTCACAAAAAGAATAATATTTCTTCTAAACTTGCTTGGCCATTATGGAAAATGATCCACAGCATCAGTAGAATGACTTGCACAATATATATATATATATATATATATATATATATATTAGAACCTTACCAGTAATCTCCACAGGAACACAGACCATGTTTAAAATGATGGAACCGATGAAGATCTCTCACAATTATTTCCCTATCTAAAAGCTGAGAAGTATATTTAATAAAGTTATGACAATCAGTACACACTCTCAGGTTCTTCATTATCCGAATTGGTATCCCAGAAGTTGTGCTCATGATGCCGAAGGCAATTGCAAGCTTTTCGCTGTGATAACCAAGAAGTACTTCTCCTTGTTCTTCTTCAACGTCCTGCATCACCATTTTCACGTCTAATGAATACCCAATTTCCTTCAGTCTTCCGATCAGCTCATCCAAATACGAATATATCTCCGTGGAATGTGGATGGGACCTATCACCCATGACGAAAGAATGGACTTGATTCTTCTGTTGGATCCAAGATTGACCAGCCACTTTGTTAATTCCTCTTTGTTGCATCAATCTTCTCATACCAGCCGCTTCTTCCCATCTATGATTCGCAGCACACATGTTCGACAACAAAACATAAGATCCCTCATCAAACGGTTCGAGTTTAAGTAGTCTTTCAGAAACCCACTTTCCCAGCTCGAAATTTTTGTGAAGTCGGCAAGAAGATAGAAATGACTTCCATACTGAACTCAACTGAGAGATACCATTCTTATGAATGAACTCTTTAATCTCATCCAAGCGACCTGCTCGTCCATAAAGATCAACCATACAAGTGAAGTGCTCAGCTCCGGGCTTGATGCCATAAACTTCTTTCATCAAGCTGAAATATTTGCAGCCTTCTTCAAGAAGCCCAGCATGGCTGCATGCATTTAAAACCACCACGAAAGAAACCTCATTCGGCTTAATTCCCTCTTGTATCATGAGTTCAAAAAGCCAAACGGCCTCCTTCCCTTGCCCATGTAAAGCGCAAGCGGAAATCATTGAAGTCCACAGCACAACATTAAGATCAACAGTCTGTTTAAAAATCCTCCAAGCATCATTTAGGCTCCCGCATTTAGCATACATATCAATGTATGAGGAACCTAAGTGAACATCTGTTTTGTACCCAATTTTCTGAATGTGTGCATGGATGTGTTGACCGAGAAGCAAAATCCCAACGTTAGCACATGCAGAAACAATACTTGTCACAGAGAATCTATCCACCATAATCTGTTCACGAACCATAGAACAAAAAGTTAGCAAAGCATATTCGTACTCACCATTACGAACATACCCAGAAACCATTGAACTCCATGATACAACTTCTGTCTTTGTCTCATGACAAGTAAACTTAGATTTTGTTCTCAAAGGCAATGTTTTGAATATGAGTAACGCCTTTTCCATTTTCCCACATTTGGAATACATATCTATTAATGAAGTCCGAAGAAATCCATCATTTTGAATACCAAACCTTAGAACGCGGCCATGAATTTGTCTCCCCAGTTCAAGAACATATAAAGATGAAGCCAAAACCAGAGCTACTGAGAAAGTGACTTTGTCAAATGGAGGTCCAATTTCCACCATCTCAGAAAGTAGCTCCAATGCATATGTTTCATGCCCATTTCGCATTAGCCCATATATGATTGTATTCCAACTAGCAACATCTTTGAAGGGCAGTCTTCTGAACAAATCAAGAGCCTTCTCCATATCCCCAATATGCATATATGCACCCATCATTACATTCCAAGTAACTGTGTCTCTCTCTTTCATAGTTTCAAAAAACTTTTCTGCGTAATCAAGGGCGCCACATTTTACATAAACATCAAGGATAGAGTTCTCTAATACCACATCCAAGTCAATCCCATTGCTTAAAATCCATCCATGAATCCCCTTACCCATCCGAAAATCGCTTAAACTAGAACAACTCTTTAAAACACTAGATAGTGTAAATTGGTTCGGACAAACACGCTCAATTTGCATCTGTTTAAAAAGTTCCAACACCATTCTACAATAGCCAATTCGAGCAAACCCGGATATGAGTATAGTCCAGGACCGGACATCCCTGTCAGGGCTTTCGCCAAACAGCTTGTGTGCATAGTCCAACTTACTAGATTTCACATACAAGCTGGTGACATAATTCCTGACATCCAAATTGTCCAAAGAACCATTCTTGACCGATTTGGCGTGAAGGGTATCAGGCAGTGATTCGTTTGGCAAATCACCCACCGCACGAAATTGGTACCTCCCATAGTGTTGGAACCTCTGAAACTCAAAATGGTTGTTGGTGTTTGTAACATAAGTGAGCTTCAAAACTGAACTAGAGCTGATGTATTTGGTGTTGAGACAAGTCCATCTCATTTTAGCTCCTAATTCCGATGGAAAGATGAGTTTGACATGCTAATGAGGTCAGCTTGGGAAATGAATGATGAAAGTTGAGGGTTTTGGCCATTTGGCAGGTAGGACACGAAACAGAAGCAAAGGCATCTGAATTCTCAATTGCCTTAATAATGCCAGTGTCAATTGGCCATCGTCGGTTGTTCCCGCCGTAGGTGAGTGTAAAAATTGATCAAAGAAATCAATCTCACAAACCCTCATGAATGAACGAACTCACTCTCTTTCTGCCAAATGAGTTAAACTCGCTCCATTGTCCGCTAATTGAATGGTAAGGGGATAAAAAATATGAATTGTAACATTAAGCTCATTCTAGGTATTCTTTTGCCTTGGTGGTATGCATTTGGCATAACAATGGGTGGATATGCATTTGGCATTTGGTATTCTTTTCAAATGGCTACAATGCAAGTGGAGTGGGGAGGAAAGCAATCAATATCTCTATATACTAAAATATTACAAACGAATAAGAATGATCTGTTATAAACGAGTATCATACTCTACTCTATGTGAAGGAACCCAAGAAGAAGAAAAAAAATTGAAAAAGGACGCAGAAAACGCAAAAACAAAATGTGTAGAGCATTTGAAAGCCCTTAAAGAATCAGGTTAGCCTAGAGTATCATACAGTTCACTCTTATAGAGGAGGATAAAAATACGATGATATGGAGAAGCATAGAAAGAGCAAGCCTCCAACTGTAGCAACAGTGCGTTGGGAGATTTTGGATGCCAGCATGCTCCCTCCCACCACAGCCACAGACGTGCAGATGGTGTGCCCTAGTGTCGCACCTACCGCAACTCCGAGTGCATTCTTGTGGGTTGCCAGCTGCAAGGTCAAAAGGAAGCAACAAATAAATTCATCTCATTCCCAGAGGAAAAAGCCTTCACAAAATATAACATGAACTATGACAACGGGGGAGGGAGGAATGTTTTCTCTTACAGCAATTGTCGCTATTTGGCTACGATCTCCCCACTCAGCTAAAAACGTTAGAATGAATGACTGCAACAGCAAAGAGAATAAATTAGTTATGGAGGTTATATCACAAGACTTCAAAATTACAGCTAAAAGTTCTAAGTTGTATGAGTTGATTCTCAATATGACTAGCTATAGAATAAGATATGGATCATATTTGCTACAACTACAAGCATGATGTGTATGCAGCATATATGGGTTATAGGTGCTAGAAGTAAAGGTCCCGACTAAATCCATAATTAATAAAAAGAAAAGAAACCAAATCATTAAAATAAGTACAACACAACAGTCATACCTCCAAAAAGATTGGTGTACAAAATCTGGAAAAGAAACGGCGGAAGGTTGTCTTCCCCTGTCCAGACTCAAGTTTCTCTTCTACCTGGATATATTGGGTGTCAACCAAATTTAAACAATTAAAACACCAAATTAGACTAATTGAGGGACAACATTCAAGTTGAAAGCACATATATGCTATTGGCACATCATACAAAAAGTGATCAGACATCAGGAATAATATAGGCAATCAATATAGAACAACAAATGTGAATTCTAAGAGATGAAGTCAACTTTTCCTAAACACCTAGTGCTTTCACATTCCTCAGCAGGAATAACAGAGGTGAAGGAGAATACGTATATCTGATACCTACATGGTTAACCCAACCAAAAACCAATTACACTAATAAGTTCAAAAGATAAGACGACCATTTACCCAATTTCATTACTAATGCAGGCATCAAGTTACATGTTTGTTAGTTTACCATCTGTCTCTCTATAGATAATAAATTAACAAAAATCAGGAAAAGGCAAATAATGTGCAAACATATCATAAACGAGTCAAAAACTGCGACAGAATATGAAATTGTTATTTTTTAAAATAAAAATAAAAAACTTACTTCTTCCATTTCTTTCTTCTGGGACGATTTTGGATCTGATCTCCAAGCAATGTAAAGTAAACACAGCCCAAAAAATAAATAAAGAACTGCAAAAAAAGAATATATATATAGAATTACAATACTTGAGGTACTATCAACAAAAACCGTAGAATTTCATAAGCCACCATAGGAAAAACATAGAGAATAAAATGAAGCCTTAAAGACTAGACAAAATACAAGAGTGACCAATACAAAATTACAAGAATCACGGCTGTTAAATAAACAGGGAATCTTAAAGAACAGTTGCAACAAATCTATTAAAAAATGTACATATCAGAGAGACAAATAAAAAGAAGGGAAAAAACACCTTGAAGCAAGGCCATGCATCTGTTGCCCAAAAAATTATGGAAATCAAATTCTCAGAAATATCTTAGTGGTCAAGCAACAAAAAAAACACATATTTACCTGTAGCTGCACTATTTGTATGCTTCCTTGATATCAAGTTCGGCACAATCCTACCAAGTCCAGTGGAAAGTACCTAATTGACACGTACAACAACTTAAATCTTGATTACATCCACAATAAGAAATAGCACTTCGCAGTTTCTGAACCATTCCATTACAAGACCATGCAAACAGATTGCATATTAGAACCACAAAAATAAAGCAGAGATGTTAAAGGGAAAATGTTATTATACTTGTGCTATAATAGAAACAGAAAATTGGATAACTTACCGTCATTATAACCAAGGCAGTGAGTGCACCAGATAGGACAATTGACCTGGGGTGACGCATTGCCATAAGAGCTGCTATTATAAATGTTTCATCTCCGATCTGGTAGCATTTTTGTCAATTAGAAGAAAATTAGTTTAATCAATATACCTCTGCCTTGTAAACAGGGTCAAAACCTATCAAAACGCTTGACTTGGTTTCAAGTTTTCAAGTTTATTCCCTTTTTTTTTTTTTTTTATGGGATCACTAATTACTAACTGAAAAAATATGCAAGAATCTCTAGTAATCGACCATAAGCTTCAAAGTAGAATTTGTGTAAACAATGCCAGGAATTTTGCGCACAAACCTCACTGATTAGTATCATTGACAAGCTTGCTATAAAGGCATCGAAAATTCCAAGACCGGAGTCCACATTGAGACCGAGAGCAACTGCATCAACCTCATTCTTGCGTCCAAGAGCATTAACTTCAAGAAAGCCCAAATTAATCTGTACAAACAAATTAATATATATATATATAAATATCGACAGGTAAAATCAAAGAACAAGATACTAAATCTTCCATTTAAACCAAATACTTTTTGTGTGCATAATAGCACCAAAATCAATTTAATTGCGACTGAATTTCAGACCTACAAATAAAGCTCCACTTCAAAATTGCTGTTTCCAAATTTCTGAATCGTCAAACTATAAATCAAATCAAATAATAAACTTATTTTACACAATACTGCCTAATTCGATGAAAAATACAATTGAATAATATACAAGCTACCAACTCACACTCTAACCAGTTGATGAAGCATCACATTGAAACTTGCATACAATCAGATAAGAAAAAGATGATGCATCAGATTAGTGGTTGTTAGAAAACGTTTCTTTGTCTTCATTTCTCCTAAATTTTCTCAGCAACCAAACAGATTGTAAAATGAAAAAGAGAGATGATTGTCGTCAAACCTTGCTACGACGGCCGAGATCTTTGGATCCACTAGAGTCTCCCCTCTCAGCTTCAACCCCAGACTCCTAATCATCGAACAAATTATCACAATTAAATCACATATATATAAACACATGCAATATGCATAGAGAAAGAAAGAGAGGGAGCTACCTGAGCAGAAACGGTAAAGATGAGTAGCACAATGAGGGGGAGAGCATACGCAAATGTTCTAGGAATTGAGCGAAAACCCATGACGGCAGGAATTAGAAGGTCTGAAACTCCGATGGGTAGACGATGGAATCAGAGAGAAAAGTTAAGGGGGAATTTCTCGGGAAAGTGGATCTGAATCCAAAAAAGAGAGTCTCCTCCTAGCTTAGTCCTTACTAAGATCCTACGCAAAGCCTATGGAAATTGGTGAGATCTGAGAGATCTTTGCTGATCAGCGAAGATCTCTAGAAGGTGGAGTAGGAGCGGTTCACATATTAAAATGGTGGAGAGACGAGTCTGAAAGTGTGAAAGGGAAAAGGTTTGACCCAAGTAAAGTAACAACGACAGAGAAAACCAAAAACAAGAAAGTAAAAATAAAAATTTATACGCGTCAAATAACTCATTTCCTTCCCTTTATGTTGAAGGAAATAAATTTATATAAAAAAAATTGTACATGTAATAAAGAAATACAATGAAAGATGACATGTACCAAAAAAAAAAGAAAAAGGAAATGGATAGTTGGATTGAGTTTATAGCAAATTATAAACTATGAAAATCGCGGTTTGGTTCAGTTTAAAAATGGTTTCGACGTTTTGATGGTGAAAGTCAACCAAATTGCTAATCACAATTTCGGATGAGTTTCAAAGTTGGGATCCAATGAATATAACTTGAGGTGATGAGTTCAAAGTTTAAACATTCATTGCTTGATATTGAAGAGTTTCACTTAGGTGAAAATGGCTTGGTTGAAGTTGTAGATAAAGCATGTGCTTGGTCACATTTGTTGTATTCTCGATTTGAACCAAGTACTTGGTTGGTAATTGAGGGAGCTTAGATCTAAAACACACAATCCTCTTGTTCTTGCAACCAACCAAGTAACATTTATTAGATTATTATGTGTGTAAGAAGCATACGTAAGTTATGATTGGAAATTCTACAAAGCCTCAAACTATTTCTCAAAATTTTAAAAAATTAAACAATACAATAAATAAGTTTTTAATCAACGAGATAAATTAAACTTGGAATATCTTTAATAAAATAAGATTCGAAATCTTTAACGAAAATACTGACAATCTTCTCTCTAATATTCTCTTTTGAACATTCTCTATTATCCTTACGACAAGTATCAATTTCCTTACACTCAAAACAAATATAGGGTAGCGGATTGGAAGTGGAATAATGGATGAATTAATGCAGCATCTGTCGGGTAGAGGCTAGAGGCTAGAGGCAACCAAATTGGTAGAATAGAAGGTGTAGAAGGGGTTATTGTTTGCTGCACCTGCATAGAAAAAACGATGGACAAATGGAAATCGTCCACATGTAGAGCTCTAATCCTCTCCTTTTGTCCCTCTCCGTCAGAAATGCCCCCCCCACAAGACAAAATCCAAAAGATTAACTAAAAGATGCGGATGCGTATGCGATGCGAGAGATAAAAAGGAAAGGGCGGTGAGGGCCCAAACCCAACCGAACCCCTTCCAACCAATCAACGTTCAGGTGAGGTGACGACAATGCGTGCGAGCTTCCGCCACTTTTAAATCATCAAAGCAAAGAAAGAGCCCCCCCCCCCGCTTCAAACGCCTTCATAAACCCCCCAACAGGTTCCTCGTGTTGTACTTGCTCTTGCCTTGCCCTTGTCCCTATTTTCACCCCGACTTTTACTTCTCTCAATCCACCATATTATTATATGTAGGCATCACCACGTCATACGTACATATGCATCTATTTTATTATGTACTAAACTTTAGTTCTATCTATATAATTTAATTCATTATTTATTCGTCAGCATGAAGTAAGTATCCTTCTTTAAACCAATAATGCAAATTTAAAGGTGTACAATTTCGCACTACAAGAAACAAATTAGAACCACTCTCAAAAAAGTAATTTACTCCATTGCATGCATAAAAGTGGGAAATTTTGACATCATGCTTTGCACAGCACTGCCCCATGGTTGAATAACCAAGAAAATATTACCTATTAATAGATGCCTAAAATATTAAAAAGTTTTTTTCAAGTTTGCTAATGTCACCTTAATTATTCTGATTTTCCTAACCATTCTTATTGAGATGAACGATAATATACTAAATTTATACACACTATATATGTGTTAAGACTCAAGTCCATAACTTTACATGGAGGAACAATTACTCCAAACCACTATACTAATAGTAGGTTTTTTGATTTTCCCTTTTTTTAAACGTTGCAAAACTATAGTAAAGAAGACTGGTTACCCTTTTTTTTTCTCTTTTCTGTTTCCGTTGTGATGTCACTTGGTTTTGAAGCAGGAAATGGGGTGGAAAACCAGAAGTTTTTCTCATGTAAAGCTTTGTTTCTTCGTGGCATATAAATATCAAGGGGAGGGACCTGCCCAATCAAAACTCATGCATCGACTATGGATCAATACTATTGACTATTTATATCCACTTTTATTTATTTATTAAAATAGTAAAATTTCAACAATTCCTGCTTAATATATTATATGTTTAGACTTGAATATGTGGCGTCCTTTTATTATATTTCCAACAAAAGTAAAACCTCCCCATTAATAATAATATATACTGATTACTAGTAAGATAACGATTATCTATATATATAAAGCAAAAGTCAGAGAATTGTGAAATATTCAAAATACCAAAAAATGCCATTAGTTAATGCAAATATTAAGAATTGAAATTATTAATTAAATGAGGATAATATGGTAAATTCACATTTTTCATATTTTAAAAAATTAAAATTAAAAGAAAAATGAGATAAAGACCTATTTTATGGAACGCAACTACCCATTATTATATTTAATTTTAAAATATATTTTAATTTTTTTAAAAGGTCTCGAGGCGCAGAAGCGCGTATCAAAGATGGCAGTTTTTATAAAAAAAAACACATAATTAATAAACGAAATTTGAGAGAGAGAGAGAGAGAGCAGATACTGGAAAATGTAAAGAAATAAGCTGGAAATAGTAAAAGAGGTTATAAGAAGCGGTCCGAGTTTCTGGCATCCGGTTTGGTGTAGCGCATATTCGCAGCCTGTGAAGCGGGACCTACTCGCTGCGTAAGTCGACCACGTGTCGAATAAAAATTTAGTTTAGGCATTGACATCG
This sequence comes from Prunus fruticosa, assembly GCA_018703695.1. NCBI lineage: Eukaryota > Viridiplantae > Streptophyta > Magnoliopsida > Rosales > Rosaceae > Prunus > Prunus fruticosa. The sequence continues at coordinate 46,555,134 of CM031922.1, read as the reverse complement.
AACGTAAAGCTCAAGTAGCAATAAGCAAGGCGAAAAGGTAAGGAGGAGGAGCACGCGTGGCTTAGAGGGAGCGAGTGTGGCAGAGGAGGCAGTCGCGGGGTGGGAAGAATGTGGGGTTGGTCCGTTTATTTCCAAAACGCGGGTGAAAAAGCTGTCTGGTTGAGAGATGGTTGGTTTTTATTCCTCTCCTCGTTTGTGGAGAGGAGAACACACCGCTCTCTCTCTTTTCTGGTTCTTCTTTCTTTCTCTTTCTCTCTGTCTATCTCTCTCATCATCAAATCAGACTCTCCTAAAACAACTTTCTCTCTCCCTTCCTAAAAGTTTCTCTCTCTAGAAACTGTTATTCTTGTTAATTTGGCTCTGTTTTTGTTTGGTGGTCTTGGTTGCTCGGGTTTTGTCTGGTTTAGATAGAGAGACTGAGAGAGGGATAGTGTCTGATCGTTGAGGGGATTTGGCTAGAGTGGCGACAGGTAGGTGGGGGGAGGGTGAGTGAATGAATGGGAATTCCGGTCGGCTTTGCTAGAGTGACGACGTGGTGGTGGTTGTTCTGACTCACTGACTGACTGACTGGCTGACCGCCGTCCGTCTGGAGCAGCCATCTCATGGACTTCGATGCCGGAATTCCCATGTATCGTGCTGCCGCGCCCGTGACCGACGCTCCGTCACTGTCACCCTCCTTGACCCAAGGTCTCCTTTTAAACTCTTTATCTGCACCTCAACATTGTCTTTACTTATTGTCATTGTTTTCTCTGTTTATGTTTCTCTGGTTTTCCCGTTGTTTCCTTGTTTCTCATTCACGATGGCTGCCTCCTCTCATCTGAATTGTCCGTTTTGCCCCTTCCTTTACTCGATTCAGATATGACCAATGCTTCATATCTTATTTAACCAAGTCAATTTCGATCCCCGGCGGCATGAATTTGCATTCTTCTCTTGATTTGAGACCATACCTTATTTTTAATTAATTAATTATTTGTGTTTCTCAAATGTGGTTATTTTGCTTCTTCCTTTTTTGGTATGCGAATTTGTTGCTTTCGTGCTTTGAATTTTTATAATGTGCTGTATAGCCTGCTATCTATGGAATTTGGAGTTGTCAATTATGGACGTTTTAGCTATCCCGTGGCATTTCAAACATGGAAAGTTTTTTAGTACAAAATTGTAAGGAGGGGCCTCATCACAAAACCAATTTAGATGAAATGTGATCTTCTGCTATTCGGCTTTCAGGAACTGTCTTCCTTCAAAGCTTTTTAGATAATCTCTGTCACTGAATTTCCCAAACAGATAAGCTTTGGCATTGTTTTTTAAGCTGCAAGCAGTGAATTTAACTGCAGCTTCAAGGCAGAATTTCTTTATTTACTTGCCTTCTTTTAAGTCTCTAAGTAAATAGGAACAGAATGCAGAGGATGTGGGCTCATTGAAAATGAACCTTTCATTTACATTTCGATAAGTTTTTGTTGATACAATGTAATGAACTTACTCATAATACATTATTTTCAGATGCAATGTGGCCAATGAATTTGAGATCAAGTGAAACACTGGATCCTGGGTCCTATCCCGAGCGTACCGGCAAGCCAGATTGTTCTTATTACATCAGAACAGGCCTTTGTAGATTTGGAGCAACATGTCGCTTTAATCATCCTCCTAACCGGAAGCTGGTATAGTTAAACCATGTTTGGATAAAATTTCATGAACTCTGGTTTAATGTGATATTCTTTTAACCATACTTGAATGCACAAGGGTAGTATACTTTATGCTACTGTATCTTATATTGAATCTTTTTCTCTTGTAGCTTGGTTCTAATGTTTTATGTTTTCATGAATTTGTTATTTTTAATTATATATATAACAAGCTGCTGTTTTTTACCAGGCTATTGCCACTGCAAGGATGAAGGGTGAGTTCCCAGAAAGAATTGGACAACCTGAATGTCAGGCATGTATCTCTGTCAAAGTTTGGTGTTTGTGACATAGTAATATTCCTTTAAATCTTATTGTGCTGTGATTCTTGTCAATTTTGGTTCTGGTGACATACTAATAATCTTTGTTGAACTGCCCTCCAGTACTACCTGAAGACAGGAACTTGCAAGTTTGGAGCAACATGCAAGTTTCATCATCCGAGAGACAAAGCAGGAATTGCTGGAAGAGTTGCCTTAAATATCTTAGGCTATCCACTTCGACCGGTTCGCTTTTCTGTTTTCCTCACTCTCATTGTGACTTGACTTGACTTTCATCTCTTTGTTTCATTTTTGTTTGAGAAATATTGTAGACCTGCAAACGTCTATCTGATTTGCAGATGTGTCTGTGCATCTTCGTTTATACATTTCTTAACTTTTTATTCTTTCTTTTAGCAGAATGAGATTGAATGTGCTTATTATTTGCGAACTGGGCAATGCAAGTTCGGAAGCACTTGTAAATACCACCATCCACAACCTACTAATATGATGGTTTCATTGCGTGGCTCTCCTGTATATCCTACTGTCCAATCTCCAACTACTCCTGGTCAGCAGTCGTATGCAGGAGGAATTACAAATTGGTCAAGAGCATCTTTTATTCCCAGTCCACGCTGGCAAGCTCCATCAAGTTACGCTCCTCTTATTGTTCCTCAGGGAGTGGTATCAGTCCCAGGTTGGAGCGCATACAGTGTAAGCTTTATTATACCCTTCAGTACAAAATGCTATGTGCACCAGAGAATGAAGCGGGAGGGGATGGCCTGCAATTTCTTTTGTTGCACTCAATTTCAAATCTATAATGCAGCAGCTTTTGAGTTTAAGTTTAAGTTTGAGAGTTTACATGCTCTATGGAGCTCTGAGAAGTATCAACATGCTTATTTGATGGTAATTTTGCAGGGCCAGATTGGATCCGTTTCATCTCCAGAGAGCCAACAGCAACCAGTGGGAAACAGTCAAATCTATGGAACTTCACGCCAAGGTGAACCGGAAAATTCAGGTTCTCAAGGGACCTTTTCTCCATATCGTTCTGGCTCCATACCTGTAGGGTTTTATGCATTGCAGAGGGAAAATGTATTTCCTGAAAGACCTGGCCAGCCTGAGTGCCAGTTTTACATGAAGACAGGTGATTGTAAGTTTGGTGCAGTTTGCAGGTTCCATCATCCTAGGGAGAGATTAATTCCTGCTCCAGACTGTGTTTTGAGTCCAATAGGCCTTCCTTTACGGCCGGTGAGTTACTTTTTTTGTTTTTTATTTTTGTGGAATTGCAAATGGGTTTTACTCCTTGTTTACTTTTTTTCTTGCTTTGAATGTTCCTTCTCATGATTTTGACTTGAGCTATAACCCCTTGTTATATAGAGATGTCTGTGTGTGCGTATTATATCTTTCAATAAATAGTCTAATTTGAAGATATGTTACATGTTTAACCTGTTACAATTTTTCAACAGGGAGAACCTTTATGCATCTTTTATTCTCGTTATGGTATCTGTAAGTTTGGATCCGAGTTGCAAGTTTGACCACCCTATGGGTATCTTCACATATAATCCCAATGCATCATCTTCGGCTGATGCCCCAGCCCGGCGTTTGTTGGGTTCAACGTCAGCGACCACTTCATTAAATTTATCATCAGAAGGATTAGTTGAAGCAGGATCATCAAATCCCAGGAGACTTTCACTGTCAGAACCTAGGCAGATACCTTCTGGAGATGATAATATTGACACAGAGGACTGAAAGAAAGCTGCTCGAAAACGAGCCATTTACATTAACAATCTTTTGGGGGTTAAAACAAGAGTTATCTGTAAATTGATTTCCAATTGCTGGAAATTTACAGAATACATGTCAAGTTGATTATGCCCTGAAAATGCATTCAGCTGACAGAGGCTCAGCCTTCTGAATTTCACATTGCTCAGTGTATAAAAATCTGCAAATATTGTCACATTTGGAAAACCCAATGTGAACATTCTGTTCTGTCTGTCCAAGATCCCAATTTTTCTGATCTTTTGTGATTTACATTTCGCCGGTATCAGATGTCAAACATTTCTTGTTGCAAATTCTAATGGCCTCACTCCCACTTTCCGTTGAATCTTCACTGCAGTCACCCTCAGGTTTTGAATGGCCTTCCTCTCCGTGCTTGTGCTTTTCTCAGCATAATGCTTGAATATATTTTGCTTGCAAGTTGCTTCACTTCTCTAATTAGTGTTGACAGTTATATTTTGTCACGCATGATCCTTTTCCTTGTTGCTATGACACTATGATTTCTTTTAGTCAAAGGGAAAAGGCAAAGTAGGCAAAAATCCAAAAACTAATAAAAAAAAAGAGGTAAGTATGGAAATCATTTTCCAAACCCACAAGACAAATATATGTATGAGATCTGCCTCCCTCCCCATTTGTTTGTCACCGTTGCTTGCTTGCCGCCTGCTATTATTACCTCCTCCATCGCTATCGCCATTATCTTTTGCTACAATTCTTTCTTGTGATCCGTCGTCGGCACTTTCACTTCTATAATTCGTTCTTCTCATGGAAAATATAATTTTAAAAATGTTACCATTGCACAATCAAAACACTCATCTTATGATTATTACTTACTGCCACGTGGCAGAAAGCTTCCGACTTTACAAGAGATGTGTGGACACACAGCAGAGACACTAGTGCTTAAGGGCGGACTCTATGCCCATTGCCCAATGCACTAGGGCATAATGAAATGAGCAAACTCACACAACAATCATCCTCCCTTTTCCAAACCCAAACAAAACCACACTTCGTTTCCATTTCCATTTTCATTTTCTGAATCTCCTTCTCCCACCCTCCATAAAAATATGCAACAACCATTTTGCAATCCTCTGAATTTCACACCACCTAATAAATTAAGCAGAACCCATTAAAAAGTTTCAACATTTATGATACACCAAAACCCAAATCAAGGCCTCTCTCTCAAGAAAAAGAGAGAGATCATTCAAGACCCACTTCACATTCACAGCTCACACCCTTTCCAAATTCCCGTCACCTTTTCCAAACCAAAGTACTACGCCCATCTCAAGAAACCATGATGCCTGCTCATGGGGTCACCTTCTCTCTCATATTCCTGCTCCTTTTGGCTACTGTTCTCACTACCACTGAAGCAAGCTTAACCCATGTGAGTGTTTCTCTTCAAAACCCACTACATATCTTTCTTTCCTAGATCCCTTTACTTTTTCTTTTCAAACTGCTCATGATTTTTTCTGGGTTATGCTCATGCTATGCTGTGGATTGAAATGTTTGTTTTTTGGTTTGTGAGGCAAATTGGTCTGCGGCGGTGGCAGCAGCTGCCACGGATAAAAAAGACAAGGTGAAGCCGCTGGTGCCACTCGTAGGAGCTGAAAATTTCAAGACTCTCTTGATGAATGAGACCAGAAGGAGACTGAGGAGCTTTCAGATTTGTGCATTGTGTACTTGCTGCGGAGGTGCCAAAGGACTTTGCTTGCCGTCTCCTTGTTGCTATGCCATCAATTGCAACATTCCCAACAGGCCCTTTGGCTTCTGTTCGTTCACTCCCAAGACCTGTAATTGCTTTGGATGCCATATCTAACTCTTTCTCTATATTTTATAATTTATAATTTATAGTTTATATTGTTTTAATTTGGGTAACCTTAATTTTGTTGGGAGTCTGGATGAAAAAAGAATATCTGTTCTTGATTTGTTTGTTTATAAGTTCAGAAATTTTATATTTTATCAGTTGTGGGGAGGAGGGGTGCTATTTCCAGGTTAGTTTTTGCTAATCTCTAGTGGGATATTTTCCATTATTTTTTTGCTGAAATAAGCAATGTGCCATCTCCAGGCATTTCTTTTTGTGAGGTATTTGAGGAAACATTGTCCTTATTAATGGAGCTATTGGGGCTTATGATATTTTATTGACTTTTCAAAACAATAAATTAATGTAAGTTCTCAGTAGAGCTGCTGTGACACTCATGACAAGGATTAAGATTCAGGGTGTCTATTATTTTAGTGTTTGTGCTGCTGCTATATGTTTAATTGTTAATTTGTAGTAGTGGGATATTACATGTTTTGGTTAATGTTTTTGCTGCTTCTAAATTCTAATCTAATGGCACTGCCTTCTACTCTGGCTGGTCTTGCACTGGATGTTTAGAAGAAAGTGAATTGTTTGATGATCTGTTATTGTTTATTTGTTTGCAATTTCAAGCATTTCATTGGGTAAATAGATAGATACTTTATAGTTTATGCTTCTCCTTTTGAAGTGGCTACATTTCCTGCTTCCAGCCAAAACAAAAGGGAGGATATGGCTATGGCTAATAGCGCTTGAATTTCAAGTGGGTTTAGTAAAACACAAAGACATGTTGCATGTTATGTCCTTCCTGCCAAAGTTGCAGAAGATTATGTATTGATTTGAGTGGCAACAAGATTTGATAAATGGGTACCCTAATTGGTGGAGAGAGAGAGAGAGAGGTGCCTTGCCAGCTATTGAATTACCTCAAATATATGAGATTACCAAGTGTTGGTAGTGATTTTAATTGTAGGTGGATGAGGATTGATTTTAATTGTAGGTGGATGAGGATATGCATGTAGGTGTAGGCTTGTGGACAACAGTAATGTTAAGGTAGCTGGAGGTTGGGCAATTAAGCCTTAGCCACTAAAGTTGCTACAGTGGCTTGGATGGCTATTAATGCAAACTTTATTACTTGTAGTATTCTGGTTTCTATACAACAACCCTTGTATTGTGAATAATATGCTCTCTCCTTGTAGAGAGGGTTAGAGGTGAAAGTCTCAATCGACCAAAACTCTGTTTTCTGTGGGGTTATATAGATAGATAGCTCGTTGTGGGGTTGATGAGAGTGTTATATACACAGTTTAGGAGAAAAACTTGGTTGTAATGGGGATAACATTTTTGCTATTCTCGGCGAATAATACTATGTTGTGTGGGATCGGAAATAAGAAAATAGTGTTATTCACATTTTATGGGCACGCAGTAGGCGAGCTTGTGAGCTTGGAGGCACATCGATCTGATTTGGTGTCTTGAAAAGAGTGTTTTGGGGAATCTCATTGACCTATGTTTGTGAATTGTGAATTTGTGATGACTATATGCAAAACATGCCAACAAAACAAGACAACCCATGTGCTGCTCTCATAGGAAAAGAAAAGGACCATATGATATATGACAAATTGACAATCACAATCAAATGGTGGGCGTTACGTTTTCATCATGTCATACCCTTCCTTGGTTTCCTGTGGACTTCCCTGCCTGCCTGGTCACTAGTACTACTGGTCTCACTGCAGACTGGTCTAACCGAGGTCATGTTTTCTTTTATTCTTTAAAAAAAAAAATCCCATTTTCGTGTGTTCTTCTTCCCTAATAATTTTGCTATCATGTTTGCTTGACTTTTACATTATGCAAAATCCTCCCATCCTAACCCATTTTACATTTCTGTCATTGTGTCAACTCAACGAAATTTCACAAAGGCCGTCCCCTTCTTTCAATCTCAACACAACGCTTGGTTGCTTGCTTGACTTGGAAGTGTGAACCAGTTGTAAAGTTGTTGTTTTTAAGCATGACTTGGAAGTTGGGTTGACAAAAGTGTCCTCTCCTCTTGTGCTGAATAATTATCTAAAAATGAGCTGTAAGCCTCTATCTCTATGTATGGATGTTACATACACTAAAGCCCAATCATTTCACACTATCCATTTTCGTTTTCCTTGTTTTTTTCTCCCTCCTCCTATTCTACAATCTAAACTAAACCCTTTGTTTTTGGATTGCTTGCATTGTGTTGTGGTTGTTGTGGGACGTATATATTTAGCTTACTATTAACTTGTATGGGTTTGACAAGTAGCAAATTCAAATTGTGTATTGTTTTTTCTTTTTATCAAGGAAAGGAGGGGGAATCAAAACTTAAAGGTTAAGATAGAAATAAATATTTTTAAGGACTGAATTATGAGCACATACATTAAGTTTTACATAAGATAGATAGAGAGAGAGAGATGTGCATGTGTGAATGAAAAAAAGGCATGCGGATAGATGTGAGGAGGAGGCCCCATCCCCATCTAAATTTTTAATGGTGGAAGAGAGAGAGAGAGAGCACACTGCTGCTGACAGACATATTGTGGTTGCCAAATTAGTAATTGCAGCATCTACTTCATTCTTTGTTTGCATTCCTCTTTAGTATGTACCTACGTCATACTTTACAACCACTATCCTCCTCCATCAAGCAAGATATTTAACCAACCAAAACTTGAGTGCACAACATCTTGGAGTAAAACAAAAGACTTAGAAAGAACAAAAAGATGAGGAATGTGATATGCTCTTCTCACTGTCACTAGTCACTGAAGTGAAGTATAAATTATAATAAGAGGGGAGCGAGTTGATTTCTTGCTCCTCATACCCTCCCTCCCTATACCAACATTTACATTTTCACTGTCTTGTGCAGAAGAAGAAGAAGAAGAAGAAAACAAATTCAGCCTCACGGACTTACTTAAATGTGAAATGAATGCAACAAATATTCACACCTCAATCAATCGCATTCTAAAGAATATTGAGTTTCCTAATCTCAGCTAGCTTAAGCTTGTCTCATCTCACTCACTATAACCACCTTTGCTACTTACTTGTATGGATCAATCCAACATTTATCATCCTTGACAGCTCGTTCCCATTTCCTTTTGAACACCTTCATTTCGTTGTAGGATTCTCTCCTCACCTACACACAAATACACAACAAACTATTTTTAATCCAAGTTAAATCCTAATCAACTCAAAAAATTACATGTCAAGAGACAGACTTACATCAACTCTATGGTCCTTTCCACTAGATTTTGATGATGATTCCTGCAAAATACCAACAACACATCAACTAGTCAACCTCAGACAGACTGCAAATATGCACCACAAACACAGCAAACTTTTTCTCACCTCATTTTCATCTGAGCCTCCCAATGTAGGGCGACCATAATGGATTATGTACTCAGCATCCACAACACCAACTTTTTTAGTTCAATCGCCCTATTTAAACACCAAAACCAGAAAGGCATCTTTAGGAAACGTTAAACACCAAATCCTTAGAAAAGAAAGCATAAAAAAACAAGTAAACTGAGAAGCTTGCCTGTGCACAATAGCCAAGCTGCATATCCAGGCCCCATGCATGAATCAAGTCATTCTGCAAAGATCAAATCACAATTAACACCATTTCAATGTAATTTAGATTTGTTGTTTCTGTGATCCTATACATGAAAGGGAGAGTGAATGTGTGTTTATGAATCAAGCTTGATTTACAGAGTATTAGTTTGGCTAATACACCTGACAAAAAGATGAGCCTCATATTAGTTTGGCTAATTTGTTGTGCTTTCTGCTCTAAGGCCAACAGAAAAGCTATCTTGAAGTCCCAGGACAGTAGAAATAACTCACCTGGATCATATGCCATACACAACGCCAGGCAGCTCTCGAGAAAACAGGAGCCATCACTTCTATCCACCTGCAATGCAGATTTTCATTTCAGTTTCCTTCCTCAAGTAAGATAACTTCTGCAACTACAATAGTAATGCAACAGAATTTTCTTAAAATAGCTCACACAGAGAAAACCATCCATCACAAAATTTCATACAACACAAATTTCTAAGCTTTATAGTATAAGCCAAATAATTGAAATAAGGTAGTTGTAGTCGAAACACATTTTTACCCGGTGCAAGGGGGAGCTGTACTGCTTTCATCACAACCGTTCCCATTGTTACTAGCCTTGTAAGTCCTTCTGCAGACAAAATGGATCAAAATCATGTGCACCATGAATATCATAGTCAACAACTGCTTGAAAGGATGCTTCAAATTAACCAGGAAGTCGGATTATCACTGTCAAGCCTTTAGAATCACAGATTTTAGTATTAGGAAGGAAAATGTTATGAGAGACCTGTGTGCTCTCGATCCTCTCAACGTGCAGTAATTTGATGATGCACCTCTCACTGGAATAATCTAGTGCTGGTTGTGATATCTCAAGGCCTTCCTTTTGAACAATGGATACATACCTAAAAGTGTCAAAGAAGAAGACAAATATCAAGCATTTGTTAAATAAAATGTACTGTCATGTGGGATATAAGAACCAGCAAGTAGCTTGGAACTCTTAATTTCAGTATGTAGAAATTTGTCAACAGAGATGCAGCCAACAATACCGTTTGGGGTGGAAATTTTCAACTCCAAGGTCCTCATCCCAGAGAAAAATGTAACTATACTCAGCAACTATATCAGGATGTAAGAAACGCTTGGCAAACCACCTAGGCATCAAGAAATCCATCACCAAGAAAACACATCTCAGTAATGCAACTTCCATCAAAACTGTTCTGTTGTCAGTCATGCAAGGATAGACTCATACCATTTAGTTTGATTGATTGCAGATACATGAATAACAAGATCACTCCATTGAAATTCCTTCCACTCATCGACGATACCATCATAATGGAAAAGCATCACAACAAAACCACTTGACAGAAACTGCAATATGGAGAGTGAAAAGCAATTACTTGTGCAGCTATGAACAAGAAAAAAGAATTATCATCAGTTCTTTTCTTTTTTTCAAGGGTTGTAAGGCTGGGGCTTAGAATAAAGATTTACTTGGGACCTTTTATGAGTATGGCTTTATAGGAATACCTTTTTTGACCATTTTACTGACAAGATCTTTTTGCTTTATACCAACAGCCATCGCAAATAAATTAGTTGAATTTGCATCTTCTTCTCCAACAAGTTAACTGAAGATTTTGAGCGTTTCTGGTCAAACAGTGCAAGAGTAAAAAATTAATATAAACCTTCAGCACTTACACTTGAAACAGGATGCAAAGGTTACATACACATACACATACATATACACAAACATATATCCTCCCAATTCAAGGGAACACATCAAATGAAGAATTACTAATGAGAAGTTTCATCCATGATTCCATAAACCTACCTTACCTTTTTTTCATTCCATAAGGGCCACATTTCCAAATTAAAAGTCTGGAGACAATATCTTGAGGCAATGCCTCACTTCCATAAGGCCTGTATTGATTCTAAAACAGAGAAACAATTATAAGTAATAAATCCCCAAAACTCATTTTCTAGGAAAGACTAAAGATGCAGGACGGAATAGACTACTTTTGTGGAAAATATAATCGGTATGGAATGATTAACAAACCTTGCATTTGTTATTTAGATTCTGCAAGGTGTTTGTGACTCTCCAAAGTGATGATTTCTGTGCAAGAGAGTGGTTATCAGAATGATTAAAATTCCCTTCTTAAAGCCTCATACTGAGTCAGAAGCTGAACTTTGAATTCTAATTTTAAGGGAAACTGCAGATAATTTGATAAGAAAAGCAAGATGAACCATACAAACCTCTTCTTTGTACTCTGATGATAAGGTGAGTATGAGAAACAGTAGACATAACAGACAAGCTGCCGGGAGAACGTTACAAAGGCGTGATTTCCCGCTTCTTGTATCTGCACGTAAAGTCACCTGAGAAGAGGAGGTCATAAAACAAATGTCAAGAAATTTTAATGGCTGTATAAAAGTTCTGCTTCTCAAAACATTGTTGACAAAAAAATTAAGAAGAGATTGAATATAAAATCAAGAAGATTTACAATATTGATTGAATATAAAATGAAGAAGAGAGCGAGTGCTTACAGAATTGGGGGAGGACTTCATATTTTTACATGAAAACGATAAACAGAAATCATGCAACAACAAACAGATTTCTGCTCTTTCTTGTTTCGTTTCTTCTCTTTAGGATGAACATAACAGAATGAGTTGCAGAAAACACGATGAAGATGATGATTGATTGATCATAGATGAACAGGAACAGGGAAGAGGAACCCAGAAACACTGTATCAGAAAAAGAAACAAGAGCGTCACAGGAGCAGCATCAGCATTAAGATTGGGTGCCCACCAATGATCACATGATGATGATCACACCGTAAAACAAAACAAAACATATTGAGTCTAGAGGCATGAGGCAAGAGGCAAGAGGCAGGAGGCAGAGGGTGTTTGTTAAGAGAAACCCGAATAACACGCAGAAGATTAGTCAAAAAAATAGTGGGGAAGCACAACTCTCACGATCTTTCTTCTTGTCTTCCTTTTTCTATAGTAAAACTAGTCTCCACAATTTTAATTTAATTTAATTTAATTTAATAATCAATCATAAATAAGAGCAAAAGTAGATAATGATTACAAAATTATGAGTCTTAATTTTGTTTTTGTTTTTGTTATGCTTGGAAAGGAAGGACAACATGTTGTCACGTTATGGGTTTATTTATTTCCTTTTCAAAAAAATTTAAAAATTTATATTTTTGGTGGATGGTGTGTCGTCTTAGCTTGTAAATTGTACGTACGTTGCAGATTTTTGATTAGATGAGACAACAACACTTCTTCACGAGATAATTTCATTATCAACCTTGTAAATTGTTGTATCTTTATCTTTTGATTTCATCAGTTTTACTTTTATTCTCTTTCTTTTACAATAAAAATTAAAATAAATAAATGGCATCTATCTTTTTATCGTTCCCTTAGATTTCAGGCGTAAGTAAGAGAGTTATGATATCCAAACAAAAAAAGCGCGTAACAAAAGCTTCTTTGTGTATATCTGTGTTAAAGAAAACAGTTGTTGTGTATTCATTTTCATATCTCTCTCATTCATTTATACACACAAAATGAGAATGAGAATGATATGCCAATGCATAATGAGAGTTAATTATCGAATTGTACTATACTACGATATTATGAAGATGTGGTTTGAATTGATTTGTATACTTGAATGTAGTAGCCTATGATATGATTGAATAGGGCTCCTGCTAGAACCAACAAGGAGAAGCTTGCGATGTGAAAATGTAAGAATTTTTTAGTTTTTAAAATTTCCTTTGCCTTTTGCCTTTTGCCTTTTACCTTTAACTTTTCTTTTTCTTTTTCTTTTAGCAGCAGACGACAGTATACTATTTACTGTATGTATATATAAATATGAAGATTCAAAACAGTCCCTTCTCATTGAACGTGGCTTTCCAAAGCCCAAAGCAGAAAAATACTATGGGCCTGTCATTTGGGTTTTCATTTTTGAATGAGCCTCTTGAGGAAGGCTCTTGACTTGAGATTAGGATAATAATGTGAATTAGATTACAGTTTTGTCAACTACAAGACTAATTTAATTAGCCTCTATAGCTTTAAACCATGATCATACAGAAACAACAAAATTTCAAACAGATAGAAAACAAATGAGGACCAGGAGGCAAGAGGCAGCGACCATCTTTCTTCCCTGGATTGGTTGAAACACGCGTGTAGTGTAGTCGTCAATGCACAAATTCTAGAACTGCATAGTAAGCGATCAACACTGGAAGGGACACTATCATGCCAAATATCACCCTGCATGCACACACATATCAGTTATAAATATATATATATATATATATATACAAAAAGGAATATGTTAATAAGGAGAGGCAGCTACATACGCTGTACTGAGCACCTCTGCATGGAGGACCGTATTCTTTGGCAAATATGAAGGAGGTAATGGACTGCGGCAATGCTGCCTGCAATATGCTCAAGTCAAGTTGTGTAATATATGGATTCCAAGTTGACAATTCATATCAAATTAATTAGTGAGCACACAAACAACAATTAGTGCGGTAATTAGCTTCAATTTCTTTAATAAAAGTTAATACCCATTAACGAAAAGAATTGTGGGGTGTTGGAAACTAGTCAGATCTGACCAAGCATCAAATTAAATAAAGCCAAATTGGGAGTTACCTGAATGATGGCAACACGTAAAACATCACCATGCAAGCCCACTGCGATGGAGCCAATAGCCATGGCTGCTGGTCCAGCAATAAACCTCAAAACCATCCCTATTATAGTCAGGCTCGTCCCACACGCCACGAATTTTTCCTGCAGTGCCATGAAGATACCTGCATACATACATGCATACATATGAGTATCAAAACGTACGACACATATATCTACATATATATATATATATATATATGTAAAAGAACATACATATATCAGTGTCACTCACCCATGC